>CM076572.1:128931708-129431238 GCA_034641835.2 Pinus albicaulis | reverse complement strand
GGCCAACAAAAACCCCGCTTCTTATTTAGTATTTTCACTACTACTAAATAAGTGGGGGCCCTTAGTCAAAAAATTTAAAAAATCAATTAGTGCTTGTATTTCTTTTTTTCAATAAAAATTACTATCATAAACTTAGGAGAATACCCCTTGAAAAATTTAAAAAAGCTTAAGTTTTATGACAAGGTAGGATAAAATCATTCCTTAAGAAATATCGCATTGCAAAAAAGGTAATGGATACCTCCTTACAAGCGGAATTCTAAGATTGCGAGATTGTGATGTGAAACTACACACTAAAAACATTCATCGCATTGCATGCCTCAAATATCATTTACGCTGAAAAACCTCAAACTGCCGATATGCGATGGCACATATCACAAATCACATTTCGCAGAAAAAAACATTAACGGATGATTGTCATATGCTACGCTCCAGCGATTCTACGATATTGCAGTATTGCAATTTTGTGATTCCATGAGATTGCGATCTGCGATATTGCGAAGCAAATCACAGATCACCTTATCGCAGATCTTTAGGGCTCGTTGTACGAAAAAGTTTTTTTCCATAAACCGAGACCTGGTTATGCGCTTTAATTTTAATCAATGAGTTAGTTGCCAATCATTAATGAAATATGGTTTTTTTCTGATCGAAGAGCCATTTCACGTAAGGTGGTATATTTTATATGTCTTTGGCATTTAAAGCTTTCCCGTCACCTTTTTCTTTTCATTATTCTCACCTCATTTGTAAACTGCAGGAATGAAGAACAGAAAACCATGCAAAGTAGTATTCAGGATATTATGGGAAAGAAAGGCAAAGCTCCAAGTTCTGAAGACAAAGAAATGACGCCCTTGTATACAGACACGCCTATAATAAAGATGCTGGTATTACTACTTGGGAAGGCATGTACAGTCTAATTGAGGAAGAGAATCCCAAAATAATGGAGGTTACAGCTACTGCAGGCTCACATGGGTCTTTTGAGGCATCTATTACAGAGCTAGCTTGCTCGTTCTTGCACCGGATAGCGGTGAGGCCCAAAATTATTCCAAACACAGACATGGTTAAATGGGTATTGGACAATGCTGACATCAAAAATAGACAATTTAAGACTCAGCGTCAAGGAATCATTGGCTCGTTCACTCCACAAGATTTGAGACTCATGTATCATTTACCAGAGCCACAGGCGACTTATAACAAACAGTTCATGGAGAAGTTTGCTAAAGAAAATGAAGACCTGGAAAAATGCACAAATGACTGGTCAAGGAGGGACGAACCACTAAAAAAGGATAAACATGGTATGTATAGTACTGGTTCTCTCACCTCCCCGTATTGCTTTGTTGCTGCTATGCTCTGTAGACTTTTTGGGAAGCCAAAAATTAATAAATTTTCATCTGAATGGCTACCATTATTAGATGCCGCCATTAATGCGACTGTTGTGGATTGGGCTAAGATATTATATGACAACTTAGCCATATCTATTTTAAATTACCAGTCTAAGAGAACTATTTCTCAGAGAATTTATCCCCCTTTCTACTTATCTGCATATGTGATGGATGCAATCTGTTATATTTCCAAGTTTCCTTTAATGGGTTGGAAATGGACGACTCAAGACCCTTTACCCATTCATATTTATTACAAAGAATTGTGGGATTCCATGTTCACTCCGTATTTTTACAAGATTTGTCATGGAATCATGCTGCCCCTGTACAAATTTTTATATGATAAAGATGCTCCAAGATTTTCTCCCGAAGCAGAGATAGATATAATCCCTGTCGCAAGATGGTTAAGAGAAGAACTGTTTACATATGTCAGTGTATTCAGAAGTCTCGCTTCCCCTCATGTCTTACCTTTATATGTTCCTGATGAACTCATGGCAGGAGAAATTGCTTATCAAACCTGCAGAGAAGGAGGTTTGACTAAAGATTTGAAGGACAAAAAGAAGGATATTTGGCCACAATTTCCTATGGCCTGTGGGGCCTTTTCACTATTTGATGTAGGCCATGCATTCAAAGAAGTAAACAACATAACATGTCTACGATTGTTCAAATTTCCAAGAATATCTTTCGACCCTTATGATATTGCTAAAAATTTCACTATTGCAGTCAAAATAAAGGTGTTTTCTAAAGAAGATGATCTTTTTGATGACATGTTCCAACAAAAAGGTACACTTAAAGAGGTTCTACATTCCACCCAAATGTGATTTCCTCCAGCAGAATTTCAAGAGTTCAAGATATACATGGAAAGGAGGTTATCTAGTATCCCTTTGGATAAATTACGCTTGGAGCCCATAAGGGAACCAACGCCTAGTATTAGTCTCAGTGCAAGTTCAGGCACAGATAGATCTAAATCTAAGTCTGGAAGAGAAATTTCAAAACACTCTAAGAGGTCTGAAACTGACCATGATAAAAGTAAAGGGTCAGTAAGGGATACTGCCCAGTCAAAGGAGCTCCCACAGCAACAGGTTTTGACCTCTCCATAGCTAGATCCTCCCCCTCTCATCATCCAGCCACCATCAGTTAGAACCGAGCTAGATAAATAATGGGAGACATTGAATGATTTAATCAATATTGAAGGACAGAGCACAAAGACACCTATGAGTAATGTACGGGCAACAAAAGATATGGTCACGGGAACAATTAGCAATGTCTCAGAAATGGAACATATTCCCATTACCCCATCCTCTGAACTTATGCTCAAAATAGAGGAAATTCCTCCTCTTGATGTATTTTATAGTCCACAACACAAGGCAGTAGTGAGAAGACAAAGAAAGAAATGAAATTGGAAAATGTGCTATCTCATGATGCAGAGCAATTAGACATCCTATGGCAAGATCCTACCACCGATCCCACTGAAAATCTCACCAAATTGTCTCAGATCACAGGAGCATATGCCTCTGCGACCATTGATAAGGCATATGAGGTACGACAACTACTAAAAGAGAAGGAAGACCAAATACAGGTTTTTGCAGCAACAGCTGCAACAAGCCAACACCAACAACGAAGCACAGAAACAACTTGAAAGATTATAGCAGGACTTCCAACAAATGCAGATAGGGTACCTAAACAGTTTGGCTGAAAGAGAAAAATAGTTACAGGTTATGCAAGAGATACACAAGGATGATCCTAAGCTTATAGAATTCATCACAGAATCCATTTCCTTAAATGATCAACTACTACAGCAATAGGAAGCATTGTCCCAAAGAATATCAGAGTGGAACTCTTATTGTGAAATAAGCTATAAAATCACTAATCAAGTCATAGACTTACGACATGATTATGATTTAATTAATAAAAGAGTTACCGAATATTTGGCTTGGCAAGAAACAGAGGAGGGGAAAAGAGCAGGCACACCAATAATCAACGACAATCACAAAGAAATGCTCTTTAACAAATGGAATGCACAAATCAGGAAAGCAGAGCAAGCAACAGAAGAAACATATGCACAAATCAACTTGATCCTCCTCAACCTACTCCTAAGCCAAAGAGCGCAAGCTCAATGACTAAGGATAAAGTCGCAGTCAATAAAACAACATCTAAAGTGACTCAAACCAGCCCATTCCAAATAGATTCATCAACTCCATAAAAAACGTTGATCATTTCGGATGAAATAGAGTATAATATCATAGAAGATATGAAGAAGACTAGGGCTAACATCACTTTTTATGAATTGAGCAAGTTAAAACACTAGAAAAGGTACTTTTGAAAGAATTACATGTTGTACCAGAAAAACCTCTGCCCACCCCTGTAATCTCTCAAGCTTCCCATGAAATGGGAAGACCTCCAACTAATGTGATTAATAAAATTGATCCAAAATATATCGCTTTAATTGGTGGAAGGTCGAGATCTCATACTCCCCCATTTCTTCTTACTTATGAATTTTTCAATAAAAAATTGCATAATTGCTTAGTGGATTCTAGAGCTTCATCTAATATTTTACCAAAATCAATATGTGCAAATTTGAACATTCAACCGCAAAAATCTGCTGTGCACATAGTTCAGCGAGATCGATCGCAAGTTGAAGTGATCGGCGAATTAAATCAGGTTACCATAAGGCTATCATCTAATCCAAAGGTATGTCAAGTTATCGACATTTTAGTTGCAGATATTCCAGAATTTTATGGCTTAATTCTTAGCACAGATTTGTCAGAAAAACTTCACGAATACTTTGTAACTGATTGGTCGCACATGTGGCTCCCTTACAATGGTAAACCAAATCAGATAAAGGTTGAGCGTGAAAAACATCAGAACTACATAGTAACAGAACTGGAAGGAGAAAATGAACCGGTAGCATACAACAATAATATCATTGGAAACTACTCAGTTGATTCTTTCTTAGGAAATTTTAATGCTCATACTTCACCTTACTTAGAACATTCTGTTTTATCTCAAGTAGAAAATTTTTCTCAAACAGATAGTTCTAAATGTATTAATTTTATAGATGCTCCTGTAAATAAATATTTATTTTGGAAGTTATTTTTTGATGGTTCTAAGTCTAATGAAGGAGCAGGAGCAGGATGCGTGTTAATTAGTCCAGAGGGAAAAAAAACTATGCTAACTTGTAGACTCAAGTTCGATTGTACCAATAATACCACAGAATATGAGGCTTTAGTCCAAGGATTATACAAAGCAATCAGATTAGACATCAAATATCTACAATTTTTCGGAGATTCTGAAATTTTAATCAGACAGGTACGCAATACTATACATTTTTTATCAGGTCATTTAAAGCATTATCAATCTTTAGTTCAAGATATGACTGAAAACTTTATAGAATTTAACATTTCATCAATCCCCAGACTCCAAAATGCTAGTGCAGACCTCCTAGCTAACGTAGGTTCCAAGCTCATTCCTTCAAAAGACTATAGCCCTGATCAATTTTCAATCGAATTAATCTTTAGACCCTCGATTCCTGATAACATTACCAATTGGAGGATTTTCAATGATGATCCTAATATTGTAAGCTTCCTCACATCTGAAGGATCTTACACCAATCAGATAATTGATGAGGACCAACATGATAGACAATTGCAACAAGATAGCACTAATAATGTTATGCCAAAGTCAGTAGTCAAGTTAGAATACCTTTATTATTTGAAAGATCGATTCAAAAGATCTACCAATTCAAAACTACAAAGTTCAACTTTGAACTATGAATTAGTAAATCTAGGAACTGATACCAAACCACAGAATATCAACCTAGGCCTTGGCCTAGCTCCTGAAGAAAAATTAGCATATGTTCGTATTTTGACACAATACAAAAGTGTCTTTTCTTGGAGCTACGACGAACTCAAAACTTATGACACTTCTATCATCCAACATACTATCCCAATGATAAATGATGAAAAACCTATCTAGAAAAAGATGAGAAAGATCTGTCCCAATTTAGAAAACCAGATCAAATCTGAACTCAATAAGTTATTGAAAGCCAAAATCATTTTTCCCGTTCGACATTCTAAATGGGTTTCCAATATGGTTCCTGTTAGAAAGAAGAACGGAGACATTAGAATTTGCATTGACTTTCGAAATCTTAACAAAGCCTGCCAAAAAGATAATTTTCCTTTGCCTCCCATGGAGCAAATGTTGCAGGCAATCGCAGGATCAGAATTAATGTCCTTCTTAGATGGTTTCTCTGGTTAGAACCAAGTGTTGGTCCATCTCGATGATCAATTGAAAACCACATTCAGAACCAAATGGGGCACTTATGCATATCAAAAGATGCCCTTTGGTCTGATCAACGCTGGTGCCACATTTCAGAGAGCCATGGACATCGCATTCAAGGGATTAGTTAACAAATCAGTGGTTATTTACTTGGATGATATAACTGTATATTCCAAGAAATGAGGCAATCATCTTAGAGATTTAAAACAGATCTTTCAACGTTGTCAAAGGTATGGAATTTCACTTAACTCGAAAAAAAATCCTTTTTTGCATTAAGTGAAGGAAAACTTCTTGGATTCATAGTGTCAAAATCTGGAATTCATATTGATCCTGACAGAATCAAGGAGATTTCCGAAATACCCCCACCTCACAACAAGAAAGCTATGCAATCTTTCCTTGGCCAGATTAATTTTGTAAAGAGATTTGTGCCATATTTTCCAAGAATTGTATCTCCTTTACAAGCAATGATTAAAAAGAACTCAAACTTCAAATGGGGCCAAGACGAATATGAGGCATTCAATCTGATCAAACAAGCAATTGTTAATGCTCCATCTTTAGCAACTCCAAATTTTTCCAATCCTTTTATTTTATATACATTTTCCTCTGATAGATCATATGTTGTGATACTCACTCAAGAAAATCAAGACAAGGTAGAAGCCCCAATTGTTTTTTTCAGTTCAAATTTACGGGGGGCTGAGCTAAATTATTCATATGTAGAGAAACAATCTTATGATATTTTCAAAGCAATTAAATATTTCAGACCCTTTCTACTTAAAACCCATACAAAAATCATAGTATTGTTTCCAGCGGTAAGAAATCTCTTAGTACAGAAAGATGTGGGTGAGAAAAGAGCCAATTGGGTTACTGCCTTACAAGAATATGACGTAGAAATCAAACCAACAAGTATTGTAAAAGGTCAAGGCTTTTGTAAAATGCTAGCTGGAGCATCGCTTATTTCTGAAATACCATCTACAAAGATACAAATGTATGAGGTAAGCCTAAACGATGTTGAATCATTATAGCCTAAAATGCTAGCTGGAGCTGATATCATATTTTATCTAAAGAATGGATATGCTCCTCCAAATCTCGATTACACCAAGAAAAGAGCTCTAAGGTTGAAGGCTAAACAATATTAGCTCGTGAATGATGTTATTTTTAGAATGAATTATGATTCTGTTCTCCTAGATGTCTTGAGAAATCTGAAGCTGAAAAAGTCTTGCAGGAACTCCATGATGGGCCAGTAGGCAGACATTATGCTGGAGACGCTACTGCACATAAAATCCTTTGCGCAGGATATTACTGGTCCACACTATTCAAAGACTCACATAGCTACGTAAGGAAATGTCAAGTTTGTCAAACCACTGCTGGGAGACAAAAGAAACCATCATTTCCGCTGCAACCAGTCAACATTGAGCAGCCTTTTGATCAATGGGGATTGGATATAATAGGTGAGATCGTTCCTCACTCTTCTAAACAACATAGGTATATCCTTACAGCAACATATTATTTTACTAAATGGGTAGAAGCAGTTCCTCTCAAGATGGCTAATGCCAAGCATATCATCGAGTTCATAGATCAGTTCATAATCATCAGGTTTGGTTTACCTTTTGCTTTAATGTTTGATAATGCATCGTATTTTTCTGGTAATTCTATGACTAAATTTGCACTCAAAAGGGGTTTTCAACTCAAATAATCTGCCAATTATTACCCACAAGGGAATGGGTTAGCTGAATCTACAAATAAAAACTTAATCAAAATCATTAAGTGAACCATTGATCAAAATCACAAAAATTGGCATAAGTCTTTAATATATGCTTTATGGGCAGATCGAATAACACAGAAAGATTCCATTGGCACTTCTCCCTTTAATTTAGTTTATGGGAAAGAAGTGGTTCTTCCAACTCATCTAGCAATTCCCTCTTTGGCCTTAGTTCAATATATTGATGAAGCACCAACTTCTTCCTTACAACTAAGGCAACTAGAAATAATTAAGCTAGAAGAGAAATGAGAACAGGCCAAAATAACTCATGCTCATCACCAAGCATTAGTAAAAGCTTCTTTTGATTCAAACATGATATCCAGAAAGGAATTTCAGATGGGAGATCTAGTTTTAAAATGGGACAAGGCTGATGAGGAAAAAGGGAAACATACGAAATTTCAATGAATGTGGCTTGGCCCTTTCCAAATCGCAGAATTCATAGGTCCATCTAATTTTATGTTACAAGATTTAACAGGAAAAAGAGAGTCTTTACTTGTTAACGGACGGATCCTCAAAAAATATTTTCCATAGGAGATCATTCTTCTATTTTGTAGATTAGTTTTCTTTATTTTCATAATAAAACCAGTTGTAAATGGTTACATTTGGAATTCACGAAAAAGATACAAATTCTCTTTTAGATTTTGTTTTTTCACTTGTATAAATAGAATTCTTCTAGAAAATTGATCATTATTATTGAAAAATGCAGTTAAAGGCTCTAAGCCTAGAAATGATACTAGTTTCAATCTTGTAAATTTTGATAAAAAGCGACCTTTACTGGGAAATTGTTTTATATCAGTCCAATAAAAGGTATCAATAACAAAACGAAGATTATTTGTAGAAAATCTCTTTCCAAAAAACTCTACCATTGTCGTCCAGAGCTATCTTAAGGAAACAATGACTTCCTCCCCACCTAGGAAATTACAACATTCAGGGAATAATCCAATGATACACTTTAAATTAAAGTGTAAGAGGTCTCATCATGAGCCGACTTATCATGATCATAGATATTATAGCTTGCTGACTTTGCCAATACTGCATACCACAACAGGGCAATGACTCAAGATTGTTGCAATCAAAAGACAAGAGGTCTCATCACGAGCCAGCTTGTTCAGAAAAGTTATAAATCAAGTGAATGGCACTGTCATAAATTGGCTACCAAACCAAGACATTGTTATTTAAGGGTAAAAAGAAAATGAAAGTGATAAGTGTGGATATGGATTTCTCTTTGATAATTTTATATTTCTCTAAGTAGGATACAGGATCATTGTTGGGTAACAGGTAACCTTGTCGAGGCTATAAACTCCTGCTGGCAGCAGAGGCTCTACCTACGACAAATGAGCATATTTAAAACTGATCTACAGAGAAGCCTTTGTTTTTATTTTTATAAACCAAGTAGTGACTGATGTAGATACAAGGAATAGCTTGAGGAAGTAAACAATCAAAGTTAAATATAGAAGAAACGAAATATCATTGATAGATAAAAGCATAATGTACTTTGTCTTTCTATAATAAAGTTTGATTTTCTAGAAAATTTTCTGTTTTGGAAGTTTAGAATATTCAAAAGAAAAGCAGAGATAACTGGTTCTTCCAAGTCAAATCGCCAAATGTTGTGGCTAGCAACAACCCCCCTTCTTATTTAGTATTTTCACTACTACTAAATAAGTGGGGGCCCTTAGTCAAAAAATTTAAACAATCGATTAGTGCTTGTATTTCCTTTTTTCAATAAAACTTACTATCATAAACTTAGGAGAATACCCCTTGAAAAATCTAAAAAAGCTTAAGTTTTATGATAAGGTAGGATAAAATCATTCCTTAAGAAATATTGCATTGCAAAAAAGGTAATGGATACCTCCTTACAAGCGGAATTCTAAGATTGCGAGATCGTGATGCGAAACTACACACTAAAAACATTCATCACATCGCATGCCTCAAATATCATTTACGCTTAAAAACCTCAAACTGCCGATATGTGATGGCACATATCGCAAATCACATTTCACAGAAAAAAAACATTAACGGATGATTGTCATATGCTGCGCTCCAACGATTCTGCGATATTGCGGTATTGCGATTTTGCGATTCCACGAGATTGCGATCTGCAATACTGCGATCTACGATATTGCGAAGAAAATCGCAGATCACCTTATCGCAGATCTTTAGGGCTCGTTGTACGAAAAAGTTTTTTTTCCATAAACCGAGACCTAGTTATTCGCTTTAATGTTAATCAATGAGTTAGTTTCCAATCATTAATGAAATATGGTTTTGTTCTGATCGAAGAGCCATTTCATGTAAGGTGGTATATTTTATATGTATTTGGCATTTAAAGCTTTCCCATCACCTTTTTCTTCTCATTATTCTCACCTCATTTGTAAACTGTAGGAACGAAGAACAGAAAGCCATGCAAAGCAGTATTCAGGATATTATGGGAAAGAAAGGCAAAGCTCCGAGTTCTGAAGACAAAGAAATGACGCCCTTGTATATAGACGCCGCTTGTAATAAAGATGTTGGTATTACTACTTGGGAAGGCATGTACAGTCTACTTGGGGAAGAGAATCCCAAAATAATGGAGGTTACAGCTACTGCAAGCTCACATGGGTCTTCTGAGGCATCTATTACAGAGCTAGCTTGCTCGTTCTTGCACCGGATAGTGGCGAGGCCCAAAATTCTTCCATACACGTACATGGTTAAATGGGTACTGGACAGCGCTGAGATCACAAATAGACAATTTAAGACTCAAGGTCAAGGACTTATTGGCTCGTTCACTCCACAAGATTTGAGACTCATGTATCATTTACCAGAGCCACAGGCGACTTATAACAAACAATTCATGGAGAAGTTTGCTAAAGAAAATGAAGACCTGGAAAAATGCACAAATGACTAGTCAAGGAGGGACGAACCACTAAAAAAGGATAAACATGGTATGTATAGTACTGGTTTTCTCACCTCCTCGTATTCCTTTGCTGCTGCTATGCTCTGTAGACTTTTTGGGAAGCCAGAAATTAATAAATTTTCATCTGAATGGCTACCATTATTGGATGCCATCATTAATGCTACTATTGTGGATTGGGCTAAGATATTATCTGACAACTTAGCCACCGCTATTTTAAATTACCGGTCTAAAAGAACTATTTCTCAGAGAATTTATCCCCCTTTCTACCTATCTGCAGATGTGATGGATGTAATCTGTTATATTTCCAAGTTTCCTTTAATGGGTTGGAAATGGACGACTCGAGACCCTTTACCCATTCATATTTATCACAAATAATTGTGGGATTCCAAGTTCACTCCGTATTTTTACAATATTTTTCATGGAATCATGTTGCCCCTGTACAAAATGTTATATGATAAAGACGCTCCGATATTTTCTCTCAAAGCAGAGGTAGATATACTCCCTGTCGCAAGATGGTTCGAAGAAGAATTGTTTACATATGTCAGGGTATTCGGAAGTCTCGCTTCCCCTCATGTATTACCTTTATATGTTGCTGATAAACTCATGGCACAAGAAATTTCTTATCAAACCTACGGAGAAGGAGGTTTGACTAAAGATTTGAAGACAAAAAGAAGGCTATTTGGCCACAATTTCCTATGTCCTATGGCGCCTTTTCAATATTTGATGTAGGCCATTCATTCAAAGAAGTAAACAACATAACATGTCTACGATTGTTCAAATTTCCAAGAATATTGTTCGACCCTTATGATATTGCTAAAAATTTCACTATTGCAGTCAAAATAAAGGTGTTTTCTAAAGAAGACGATCTTTTTTATTACATGTTCCAACAGAAAGGTACACTTAAAGAGGTTCTACATTCGGCTCAAATGCGATTTCCTCCAGCAAAATTTCAAGAGTTCAAGATATACAGGGAAAGGAGGTTAGCTAATATCACTTTGGATAAATTACGCTTGGAACCCATAAGGGAACCAACTCCTAGTATTAGTCTCAGTGGAAGTTCAGGCACAGACAGATCTAAATCTAAGTCTGGAAGAGAAACTTCAGAACACTCTAAGAAGTTTGAAAGCTACCATGATAAAAGTAAAGGGTTAGTAAGGGATACTTCCTAGTCAAAGGAGCTCCCACAACAGCAGGTTTTGACCTCTCCACAGCTAGATCCTCCCCCTCTCATCGTCCAACCACCATCAATCAGAACCGAGCTAGTTAAAGAATGGGAGACATTAAATGATTTAATCAATATTGAAAGACAGAGCACAAAGACACCTGTGAGTAATGTACGAGCAACAAAAGATATAGTCACAGGAACAATTAGCAATGTCTCATAAATGGAACATATTCCCATTACCCCATCCTCTGAACTTATGCTCAAAATAGAGGAAATTCCTCCTCTTGATGTATTTTATAGTCTGCAACACAAGGCAGTAGTGAGAAGACAAAGAAAGAAAAGGAAATTGGAAAACATGCTCTCTCATGATGTAGAGAAATTAGACATCCTATGGCAAGATCCTACCACCGATCCCACTGAAAATCTCACCAAATTGTCTCAGTTCACAGAAGAATATGCCTCTGTGACCATTGATAAAGCATCTGAGGTACGACAACTAGTGAAAGAGAAAGAAGACCAAATATAGGTTTTGCAGCAACAGTTGCAACAAGCCAATGCCAACAACGAAGCACAGAAACAACTTGAAAGATTACAGCAGGACTTCCAAAAAATGCAGATAGGGCACCAGAACAGTTTAGCTAAAAGAGAAAAATAGTTACAGGTTATGCAAGAGATGCACAAGGATGATCCTAAGCTTACAGAATTCATCACAGAATCCATTTCCTTAAATGATTAACTACTGTAGCAACAGGAATCATTGTGCCAAAGAATATCACAGTGGAACTCTTATTGTGAAATAAGCGATAAAATCACTAATCAAGTCGTAGAATTACGACATGATTATGATTTAATTAATAAAAGAGTTATCGAATATTTGGCTTGCCAAGAAACAGAGGAGGGGAAAAGAGCAGGCGCACCAATAATCGACGACAATCACAAATAAATTCTCTTTAACAAATGGGATGCACAAATCAGGAAAGCAGAGCAAGCGGCAGAAGAAGCAGCCATAGCAGCAAACAATGTTATTGACTGCATAAATGAAAATTTGCACAAGGAAAATCTGATCTCAGAAACCACTCCAGGGTATCTACCGAAAGTACAACAACTGCAGATAAGCTAGAGACATAAGGCTCAAGAAAAGGAAGAAACAATCAAAATATTAACTAAGTTGAATTTGGATTCTTACTGGGCGTATTTGGTAAAACCACACAGCCAGTGCATGACTTTCAAATGTATCATCAATTCTGCTGAGAAGATGGCACCAGCTCTTGCCGATTCTGTTTTCGTAGGACATTTAAAGTCAGAAGTCGGCCAGCCGACTCTTCTCAAAAAAATGATGAACGCTTGCGATTTCAAAGAATAGATACACAAATAGTTAGTTGTTAGTTTTAAGTTTAGATTCAGTGTTAGTATTAATTTTGCTTTATTTTTTCCTGAAATGAGGACGGTCATTTAAACCGTATCCTACATTTTTGTAATAAATTATTTTTAGATTTAGTTAGTAGTATTTAAACCCTTCTCATGCATTTAGAGAAGGGTCCCGAAATTTGTCAAAAACTTGTCCTCAGAACATGCACTTTTGCACCCTCCGAGGAGGTTTTGATGAATGAATGGAACATGATTTATTGATATCTACATTTAATATCTACTACTGATGTTTCACTTTTGTACTCTTAGTGGATGTTGGATTAAGAAGAGATAAATCATTATTGCTTGAAGCTCATGAGTAGAACTAGTTATAAATGGTACTTTTATCTCTTAACTATTTCTGCCTTTGTGTTAAAGTGATATTCATGTTTAGTTGTTTATATATTGATGCGTGAATGCTTGAGTTATCATTTGGCACTTCTGTATGGTGATAGCTATTTATTTATGCTTAATATATGAGTAGCATCCATTACCCTGCTCCAAGTCTTAATGGTGATAGCTATTTATTTATGGTTGTTTAATTGTGCATCGACAATTTACTATTAATACAACTAGTAGATAACATCCCTTTAACCTCTGTCTCAACTGGCTCTTCATCGGAACTAACATGCATGAAGTTATTAATAGTAAATCATCAGTCACTTGACAAATCACTGCATGTGAATTAAATATGATTCAATTTTCTTAACCTCTCACTAGTGCAACAATCAGTTACAACTAGTTAGACTGACTTTAACTCACTTAATTGAGTTAATTGATTTCTCATGCATTAAACTAATACACTAACTGCAACTTGGACTCTAAAACAAATAGAATCATTCTACATGCCTCATTAACCACCCTCAACTCTAATTTCATGAGCTAACTGATTCTATCACACTCAATTAACTATTACAAGTGATTATGAGATAAGATTACAATTTATTGCCAAATTTAATTAAGGGAAAATTAAATTAGACACACATTTCTTTTTGACTTTTTAACAACATATTCCTTTTATTGTGTAGATATTTTTGTTGGCTATGTTGCTTCGATGCCTTGATGAATGGGAAATTTAGAATTAAAAACCCATGGGAACCCAAATATCACCTTGGTTGAATGATCTAGTCCTATAGAATCTAATTGGAATTTGTGGTTATGCTATGTTTATTATCTACATTGTGAAGCTAAATTTGAAGTTGAAAAATAGGTCCTAATTGAATTGTTGATATTTTTCATTTTTATGGACATAAGCGGTCATTTACGATATCATGTGGGTTTTTTAAATTAAAAAAATCAATTTTATGAATTTTGATATTTTGAATCTCTCTTACTGTTCATTTCCTTCTTATATATAAAGAGAGCCAGATATATATCATTTACTATAGGCTTAGATTTTTATTAATATTCATGTGGAAACAACCTAACACATGCCGTAGATTGGCCGCCCCAAAGAACGTACCTAACATCGTTTCTATTTATCTACAACCCATAATACTTCTTTAGAACCAGTTCATTATGGCAAGCAGACAAGTTGAACAAGGTATGGGCTAATGAAGTGATTTCGAGTTGCATAATTGCATTGCAGCTGATCTGAAATATGGGTGTTTTTGCATTCCCCTTTGTTAACATGTTCTTCACAAAGAAACCAATGTGGAGTAACATCCTTGACCAAGCCTTTCTCTGTTCCCTAGCCGTCGAACAAAAAATTGAGAGACTCCCTCGTTTCCAGCCCTCTTTAACCCAAAAGTAATTTTTTTTTCAATAGAAAACAAAACTAATCATATTTAATAAAAGTAGTAGATACATCTTGGATTGTTATCCTTCATCTTAAAATTCATAGAATCTTCTCAAAGTAGTATCAAATCGAAATCCTATAGGCTAGAACTTAAAGAATCCTCGTTCTTGTACAAAATATGTCTTTGCACAAAAACAATCCACTGATTCACAAATTAAAAACTAAGTTCATTTACATATGTCTTTGTTATTTCATGTATATTATGAAAACATATGCCATATAAATAGTGTCAAACAAAAAGGAACTTCCATCAATTTTATGCAAACAAAATCTATTTTGAACCGTCATTATAATCCTCCATATTATTTGATCCTCAAAAAAATGTTTGTGTTGTTGTTACAAATCATCAAGCATAGTTGATAGAACCCGCATTGATCAAGACCCCATTGTCAAAAGATGAGAAATAAAACTTACCTGCTTGTTTTTCGATACCTCTCTTAGAAATAAAATCAACAGTCCAATTCTGGTCTTTGAATAAATGGTCAAAGTTAACACTCTGAAATTGTCTTACCCATATTTTATTTCTAGCAATCGAGTTTTTTAAAATTGGGGGATTGAAAACACAGTTTCCCTTTACCCATTTGATGATTCCTTTAGCATATCCAAAAATATATATTCATTCAATGCCCAACCATTTTGCCACAAGCAAGACTCCCCAAAAAGCGATGATTTCAGCTTGACTATTAGTCCCCCTGCCTGCTTCCCATCAGAAATAATGAAATTTAATGGATCTGTGTAAATCACTGCTCCATATATGCATGCCATCCTGGCACTAGCCCCATCAAAAAAACCAACCGGGAAAGACTTACATACCTGTATCTATCTAAAGGTTCTGTAACCTTTTTATGGTGAAAGAGGTCCAATTTCATTGAAATGTCCCACACATTTAATGATTTCCTCCTTAACCTGTATATCACGATTCTCAAAGATAATGGTGTTGGGCTGCTAGTTTTTCATTATCATTATCACTTTTTAACACCTATTTCATCCATTTATACCATTCTTTATCACGTCATTTATCATGGTTTATCATATAATTCCATTTTATAATTATGTATGCTCTTATGGATAAATATTATTTCTTCTCCTTTATTTTTAATAAATTGATGATTATTATGCATGATTTTACCAGTGATGGTTTATTAATAAATTCGCTGTAACATCACTCACCATTTTAGCCTCCAAGATATTTTCCAGATTGCAGATTTGATCTCCATCTCATCATTAAATATTCTAACTCATAAATTCATTGGAATAAAAAGTGATAGTTTTGCATTGGGTGTTCTGGGAAAATGGAGAAGAATCTGGAAAATCCGAAACATGAGTTTTGTCCATAACGGACCGAATTAATTTTACGATGAGCAGGTTTCCCAAATTTGGTTCGTATTAAGAGAAATATAAGGTTCTCTGAAGACGATTTTCTCAAATTCATTGTTGCAACCGTTTTCCAAATTATTTCAGTTGCAATACCAAATTCGACCTGTTCCTGTTGAATGTTGATGTAAAGATATTTCAGATATGATCTTGTTGATAAATTTGTTGTGAACAATCCAATTTTGTTATGGGAATCATTTTTTAATCATCTCTATTGTAACTTTTCTTTTCTCTTTGTGTATTTAAATGAAAAACAGAGATCATAGAGGGGGGTTATTATGGGATTATTAGATTAGAGATAGATAGGATAGGATAGGAGGAGAGGGGATAATGGAGAGATTTAGCTTTTCACAGGGGACCTTAATTGTAGTTTCAATATGCAAAATTTTATTCTAAAGGAGATCATATTGTAATGACAAGTGAATTTGATGATTAATATATAACTTGCATTGTTGTTCATCCAGATATTCTGAAGTAGCTTGACAGTATTCGTTGGTGGCTAGGGCCCAGTCTCTGGTGGATCTTACTGCTATTCCCTATTTGATAATTTTCCATTTCCCGTAAGTTCATTTTGTTTTATATCTTTACATTTCCTGCAAGTTTATTATGTTTGATATATTCTGATTTCCTGTGAGTTTACATTGCAGTTAGTTTACTTTCCTTTATTCTGATCTCATGTACTTTGCAACTTTGTCATTTAATTTCATTTATACTCACTGCAGATTGAATTAATTATCAGTTAAGACATTGATTCCCGTTGGTTACAATAAGAGTATGATTAGGATAGATTCAGATGAAAGAGCTCGGTTATTACTACTGTGCTCTCGGTTGGTGTTATTCTCAATTGAATTTCTTGCTTAATATTGGATTATGGTTTTGCTCGAGATTAAATCTTGATGCTTAGATGTATTATTTCCTTTAAAATTTGCAGCTTGAGATTTATAATTGCATCCAATTACTCTTGTATTGAATTTAATAGATTATCTTATATCATTACTCTCTAGGTTTACAGCTTGCACGTATTGTGCACACTATTGAAACAAAAAGACTTACCCAGGTTGATAATTAATGTGAGGTAATTAGGAGTTAAAAGACACCTTTTAGCACTGAACATTTTGGCATCGTTACCGAGGAGAGTGTTGCCATTTCACAGAGAGTGATGTATGTTTGATATTTGTTGTTGGGAAAGAATTAGGTATTAAAAACGGAAGGTAAGAACCTACGTAATGAGCAAGTAAAGCACTTGCTCCTCCACCCACTTTTCAGTATAATTGCATAGGAATTGAAGTAGAAATTTTAGAGGTAGAATTTTTGAAAAAAAAAATTTAATTCAACTTGAGTGGTGATGCAAGCACCACCCATTTCACTAACCAATTGACAAGAACATTTGAATGAGGATCCTCAAAGAAACACATGAAGAACATCTTCTATTATGGTAATAAATGACTCACATTGCAAATTTTGAATTCCCTATCAAAGATCTAGGAGGAGTGACACAAATGCACATAATTCCCCCATCGTCTCTACTAAATTTTCATGGTTTGACAAATGAAGATCCAGATATATTCTTATTTAAGTTTGAAATACTTTGTAGAGGATATGATTATTGTACTAATGATCAAAGGTTGAGAGTGTTTCCTCTTACTCTAAAAGGAGCAGCTCTCCGATGGTTCATGAACTTTGGTTGGAATTGCATCAAAACTTGGGAGGACATGAAGAACGTATTCTTGAAAAAGTACCAAGACTATTGCAAGGCCGATGAAGTTATTTTCAATATGATACAAGGGTAAAATGAAAGCTTGGAGGACTATGTGGATCGATTTTGATACAACCTTCAAAAATCAAAGCATAAGTATTTGGAAAAAAAAAATCTTAAAAACACTCCTACTCAAAGGAATCAAAGATGAATTTTTAGAACTCTTAAATCTAATAGGAAAAGGCGATGTTTTTTAGTTATCATATGATAATGTTTGTGAATTATGCATAAATTATTCAAGAGGAATCTCCAAGGCTTGTAAGAATTCTAGAGAAGCTTCTTATTTATTTTCCAAATCTACTACAAGAAGAGGAGACATAAGAGCTGAAATCAATGTTTCATTTGAAAATTTTAAATATGATTTTATTAGCTCTCTAAATTCAAAATTGGATGTTTTACAGGTTCATAAAAATCAAGAAATTGAAGAAGTGTGTTTCCCTCATTGTCAAAAGGAGCATCCCATAGATACTCACTCTTCCTTATCTAGGATGGAAGTAGCATATCAAAAAGATGGGGAAGCTGCAACAATGTCAAAACCATGGAGATCGTGGCCTAAATGTATGGTTAAAAACACTTACCCTCCATTTTTTTACTTGTATAATCCATTATGGAATACTCATGTCTCAGGGCAGCAATGTCAATCTCGATATAACCCCCACCAATCTTGTCTACAAGTTTGGCATGGTTCATCTTATGATTGCATGAATACTCTCCCTCATCTTGTAGCACAAACACATCCTCCATATTCTCCACCATCTCTTCCACAAAATCTTGCTTGCCTATCAAAATCATCCACTCAACCCAATCAACTACATCATCAAAATGCTCCATTCCCTACACAATTTCCTACTCAACTCATTCCACACTCTCACCATAATAAACCATTAAAACATGCTTACAGTGTTGAACTGCAAAATTTACCCACCCTTCCCACCCATTCTATCTCACATGTACCATTGGAGAAAACTTATACTGAGATTCAGAATGTATAAATCCAAAAATTGTAGATGTTATGAAAGAAAATGAGGTTTCTTCTAGCCTGCATCAATAAGACGTTTTAAACACTCAAGGACTTCATGATATGGCGGCTATGGGAAATCAAGAAAGTAAGGGATACATTGAATATTGGTTTCACTCCATTTTTTTGCAACATCACTCCATACTTCAACAATTTTTGGCACCATCTTTTCAAGGGAAGTTTGCTTCTCAAACCCTACTATTTATTAACATGCATTTTTCAAATTTGGGTATGTACATACTGGAGGCCTTATTTCAAAAATGGCTCCACTGGAAGTACTCTTATACATAAGAATATTCAATTTTCAAATAAGAGTAGGTTAGTGTTGAAAATAAATAAATAAGGACATAAATAAATACATTTTTATTATTATGTAAAAATAATCGTTTTTGTTACAACACGTTGTGGAAATCAACATCAGTGATAAATATTTTAATTTATTTGTGTATGTAGATGTATTATATTGAAAATAATAGTGCTACATACACTCATATTCATTTTTATCTCCAATATGGAAAACTTTATTGAATATCATATTTTTTTGGCTTGCGGGCTTGATGAAATTTTTGAAAATAGAGTCGGGAAGTCATGTTTTGAGGGACCAAAAGTGAATATTTTAAAAAAATATTTCTATCCTAAGTATCCCATGATGTCTACTTTCCAACCCAATTTTAATCACTCCATTTTTATTTGAAACGGAAAAGTTATAACCAAAACATTGACAGGGCATCTAGTAGGCAGCTCAGGAATAGAGTTGGGACAGTGAGTTTTTGGAGGCTTAAATGACTATATTTTTAAAACATATTTATATGATATATTCCTCTAAGAATATAGTATACAAGGAAAATTTAATCACTCAATTTCGATATCGTATGAGAAAGATATGACCCAAATACTGGTTGTCTATCCTAAATCAGCACTCTTAAAACTTTGTTTTTCCAGCTGTTCATTAAAGTATTTGACCCATCAATTCTTCTTGTCTTAAAAAATTGTTACTATTGGTGATAAATAAATGAATCTAATTTCATTTCCATCTTGAATCAGCTTAATCCATCATCAAACGAAAAAGGTATGCTTAAGATATCCATTGTTGGTCTAAGATGGGTAATCGAAAATGACTCTGTTATGCAAGTTGTTCTAAGTAAAATTGACATATCATATCATTGAATTTAAAAAAAAAAATACCTATTTATATTGGTAATATATCTTTGAAGTAGCTCTCATTTTGCTTTTGAATCACTCAAATTGAACAAAAAACAAATAAGTTATGATTAAAACACTGCAGGTTAGCATGATTGGCCACTACTCTCCAGCAGGTAATAAATTAATTTTGTCCGTGGATTTGTTTTACAGAGTAACTACTTGTTAGTTTTTTTGCATAGTTCTTGGATTAGGGGAGCCCGATCACCTCTCTTTCTACATGATTTAATGTTTTACTGCAAGTAGATACTCATTTTTTTTGCAAGTCTTAGGATAATAAAGAAGGTTAATTTATGGACGAGCAATTCTTGAAAGAAATTTTAATGAAATAAGGGAATTTCATCCAATTCATTACCTAACGGATTCATAACAGAAAAAATGAAGAATTGATTCCCATTCGAAGATTCATGTCACTATTGCCAAAACATTTTTCCAAGAGATCATTTATTTTTCCATTGAAAGATTGATATTCCTTTAGGAAATGACATCATAGTTGTTGTAACTTAATTTATTTATATCGTGTTTTTAAATAAAGTGTTGTTTCTTTTCTTATTTCTCTTATGTTTTTGTGTTTCAGATGTTGCTTCCTTCAAATTATAGTTTCCTCTCAATTGGAAATTGAACAATGAGGACCCCACCATGCAAGTTTTAACTGCAGAAGATAATCCCTCGACAGCTTCATCTTTGTAAAAAATCATTTCTTCTGTAAACTGTAAATAGAATTACTAATTCAATTTTTTTTTTTCCTATTTTTTTGTCGCATCTTCGGAACAACACTTTTTGGTTTTGTTGTTCTATCTTTGGAACATCACTTTTTGATTTTGTTGTTTCATCTTCGAAAAAACACTTTTTGGTTTTGTTGTTCCATCTTCGGAACAACACTTTTTGATTTTGTTGTTCCATCTTTGGAACAACACTTTTTGATTTTGTTGTTCCATCTTTGGAACAACGCTTTTTTATTTCGTTGTTCCATCTTCGGAACAACACTTCTTGATTTTTTTGTTCCATCTTCGGAACAACAGTTTTTGATTTTGTTGTTCCATATTCGTAACAACACTTTTTGATTTTGTTGTTCCATATTCGGAACAACACTTTTTGGTTTTATTGTTCCATCTTCAGAACAACACTTTTTTATTTTGTTGTTCCATCTTCGGAAGAACACTTTTTTTTTTTTTGTTCTATCTTCAGAACAACACTTTTTGGTTTTTCTATTCCATCTTCAGAACAACACCTTTTTATTTTATTGTTCCATCTTCGGAACAACACTTTTTTATTTTGTTGTTCCATCTTTGAAACAACACTTTTTGATTTTGTTGTTCCATATTTGGAACAACACCTTTTGACTTTGTTGTTCCATATTTGGAACAACATTCTTTTTTTTTTCCAATTTTTGAACATCACTCATGTTTCTTTTACAATTTTTGTGTGTTTAAAATAGCACTTTTTTATTTTGTTGTTCCATCTTTGGAACAACATTCTCTTTTGTTTTTTTTCCAATTTTTGAACAACACATTTTTTTTATATTTCACAAGTACCTCTTTCCTCTTATGGACTTATTCCTAGCTCATTTCAGCCTCATTTATTTTGATTTCTTTTATGGCCTGAGTACAGTACCTTCATGCAGACAAGAATTATGGATTTTATTGAAGCAGGTGAATATCATTAATATTATGATCTTTAACAGGACAACTTCTGGATGAGAGATTCTTTTTAAGAAAAGGGACAGTTATTTATATACTACTTTACTGCATCGTTTTCTGCTGTACATGATACTAATTGATCATCTTAATACCATGTTGGTTCCACCCTTCCTGGTTATAATAAGGCCTTGCTTCATTTTAATGAGCCCTTCAAATACTATTGGTATTAAACCCCTCTTTTATTACTTATTAATTAAACCCCCTCTATTCCTTCCTATATTTAGTACCCTCTTTTATATTCATTAAAAATGCACCCTAGTGGTTACCTTCCTATTTCAAACAAACCTCCCCCTTGTTAGCATTAACTAAGTAATATAATAATGGTAATTTGATCCCTAAAATATCATCCCAATACATTATAGATTATCCTTAAATACTTGCATTCTAATTTTATATTAATAATTAATTAAAAATTTTAAAATAACTCGTATGGAAAAAAGGATTAATTATATTAAAACATATATATATTATTAGTATTAACCCTATTATAATATTTAGTAGTACTATCATAGAAAATTTAATAAGACTATATTGTACATTCTTTTTATGAATTTAGCATGTTTTTAAATTAGTAATATGTTAACAAAGCAAAATTATAAATTAATTATAAGGTAATAAAAACAAAATGTTAATAGAAAATAATACTTTAAGTTAGTTTCAATTATTAAAAACTGGTCGGCTGATTTCATTTTTCTTTCACTCCACTATTTATTAGCCCAGATCTTCTCTCTTCTTAGCATATTGTCCTGATGATGAGTCTTGATATAGACTCGAAACGTAGACTAAAAAATGACTACTGTGGATATTCCGAGTCTTACTTCTGAAAAAATACACCACAGAAATCTCCAATCTAGCATGTAATCTTCTCTGTTTGTAATAAATTAGATTATGGGTATATATATTTTTTTTCTATTGACATGTTCAACTTCTTCCACCATCCCTACTCTTAAGGAGTACTGAACCTCCCTCTTTTTATCATAAAACTGTGTAATCACAACAAAATTTTGTTTGCAGATGGAGGATAGGGGGTCTCATTACGAGCCAGCCTACCATGTTCATAAGGCTGTAATGAAGTGGCATTCCCATTATGGCCACCACACTAGGGTTATGATCCATTGGATCGCCAAAATATCCTTGGAACAAGAGGTCTCATCATAAGCCGGCCTGATCACTTTTGCTACATCCTAGTGAATGGCAGTGTGGTTATCTGGTTACCATGCCAGCACACTGATCTCTTCTATAAAACAACACTGGAACTCTCCATTTATAAATTGAGGATCCTGGCTCATACGGGTTAAAAAAAAACCCTGCCGAGACTATGGATGCTTGCTGGCAGCAGAGGCTCTACTTATGGTAATGAAGTTATATCTTATTATAATACCCTTTTCTTATTCTTTTTTTTTTTTATCGGAAAAGTTATTTCCTTAATTTTTTCCTGTTTGAACCTTTACGCATGAGAAATTATTTTCCGATCAATCACATCATTTTTGGCTAGAATACTGTCAGAAAAGCATCTTTTTGGCATATTGTTGTCCTTTTATTTTTCGCATAACTTATCATCAATCCAAAGCGTCCTATCTCTTATTAATAGCTATCTTTACACACTCCGCTCTCATTATAACCATACCTCTTGCCGTCCTATCATTGATATGTGTACTCTGCTTCATTTACTGCCATATTGATCATTCCCTTGCCTTGCCGTTAGCACAACACCTTTCATATGCTTTATGGTCATGGAATCCGTTTTCCAATTTGGGGGGGGGGGGCAGAATGTATGCATTATGGGATAACATGTGATATAATTATTGAACTCTGCCATAACTTAATGATTTGACAAAATATTAGTACTGCATTTATATAAAAAAATTTCTGATTAAAATTTTTTCATGCATCTTATCTGTTGCTATTCAAAACTCAAACTGTGGATTCAAGAAATTTGCATGCAAAATAGTGACTTGTTACTAGAGAACAACAAGTATAGGGGAATTCTATTCACAACAAGGCCACACTATTTCCCCTAACAACAGAGGCTCGCGCAACTTGCGAATGCACAAAATTGTTCAGACATGATGTGCTTGCATGGCTTCCACATTTTGCATCACTTTCAGTATCCGCTCAGCCTACATTAGCTTCAAAAAATGTCGGTCCATACATGTCATTCCACATTTTTTTCGGAGGTAAAACTTGAGGCAAAATAGCATAATTTTCTAATTTATTATGAATTTTGGATAATTTCATGAAAAATCCATTGAGCATTATTTATCATCATTCATTCCACATCTTTACCACTTCTCATTCTTCAAAGACAAAATCTTTTAGTTTGGGGGGGTGTTCCTTTCATTTATTTATTTATTATGACCATCTTATTCATTCTTAACACCTCCCTTCTTCCATGTTGTTTTACACCAAGCATAGATTTCAACAGACTGTAGCAACCACCTCTATTCGTTTTCTAGCATTGCATGAGGGCATGCTAATTCTTCAGTTTGGGAGAGGCATTGCTACACATGATGGATGTTTTCTACTTTCTTTCTCATTTAAGGCATACAATTTCATTTTTATACAGTGCAGAAATTGATTTGCATATATCTTTAAAACTATGAACTGAATTCTTGTGATTTCTGGACAACAAAGCGGTATCATTAAAATACAAAAAACCATATAATTTCACGCTAAATTATTTCATAAAATTTCAAAAATCATGCACTATCACCTACCACCATTTTTTTTATATCTCATGATCCATGCATCACAATGATCTGATTTTTGGATCATAGAAGCATTAATATAGTAGAAATCTAGTTTTTGATAAAATGGTTAATGAAATTTGTTGTTACTTATATCATATTTTGCTGCAAATTTATATACATATAGTTGAATGTCAAATGTAAAAATTGTTACGCCTTCATCAAAATTGCTAAAATTGAATATTCATTATTTGAGGAAGAATTCATTTGTTCCATCCATTTCATGAGTTGGGATGAACAATTTTTGTATTATTGCTTGGTTAATAAAGAGGCTTTGGGTTGCATGAGGAAATGCAATATATTAAGTTTAGAGGTATGTTGGGCCACTAGTTTTTCATTATCATTATCATTTTTTAACACCTATTTCATCCATTTCTACCATTCTTTATCACGTCATTTATCATGGTTTATCGTATAATTCCATTTTATAATTATTTATGCTCTTATGGATAAATATTATTTATTCTCCTTTATTTTTAATAAATTGATGATTATTATGCATGATTTTACCAATGATGGTTTATTAATAAATTTTTTGTAACATCACTCACCATTTTAGCTTCCAAGATATTTTCCAGATTGAAAATTTGATCTTGAGCTCATCATTAAATATTCCAACTCAGAAATTTGCTGGAATAAGAAGTGATAGTTTTGCATTGGATGTTTTGGGAAAATGGAAAAGCATCTGGAAAATATGAAACATGGGTTTTGTCCATAACAGACCGAGTTAATTTTAAACGAGCAGTTTTCCCAAATTCGGTTTATATTAAGAGAAATGGAAGGTTCTCTGAAGATGATTTTCTTAGATTCACTGTTGCAACCGTTTTCCAAATTATCTCAGTTGCAATACCAAATTCGACCTATTCCTGTTGAATGTTGATGGAAATATATTTTAGATATGATCTTGCTGATCAATTTTTTGTGAAAAATCCAATTTTGTTATGGGAATAATTTTGTAATCATCTCTGTTGTAACTTCTCTATGCTCTCTATGTATTTAAATGAAAAACAAAGATCAAAGAGGGGGATTATTATGGGATTATTAGATTAGAGATAGATAGGATATGATAGGAGGAGAGGGGATAATGGAGATATTTAGCCTTTCACAAGGGACCTCAATTGTAATTTCAATATAAAGAATGCTATTTTGAAGGAGATCATCTTGTAATGACAAGTGAATTTGATGATTAATATATAACTTGCATTGTTGTTCATCCGGATATTCTGAAGTAGCTCGGTAGTATTCGCTGGTGGCTAGGGCCAGGTCTCTAGCGGATCTTACTGCTATTACATGTTTGATGCTTTTTCATTTCCTGCAAGTTTATTTTGTTTGCTATCTTCTAATTTCCTGTGAGTTTACATTGCAGTTAGTTTACTTTCCTTTATTTTGATCTCATGTACTTCACAACTTTGTCATTTGATTTCATTTATGCTCACTGCAGATTGAATTAATTATCAGTTAAGACATTGATTCCCGTTGGTTACGATAATAGTATGATTAGGATAGATCCAGCTGAAAGAGCTTGGTTATTACTACTATGCTCTCGGTTGGTTTTATTCTCAATTTAATTACTTGCTTAAGATTGGATTATGGTTTTGCTCGAGATTAAGTCTTGATGCTTAGATGTATTATTTCCTTTAAAAGTTGCAGCTTGAGATTTATGATTGCATCTGTTTACTCTTGTATTTAATTTAATAGATTATCTTAAATCATTACTCTCTATGTTTATAGCTTGCACATATTGTGTACACTCTTGAATCAAAAAGAATTACCCAGGTTGATAATTAACGCGAGGAAATTAGGAGTTTTAAAAGACACCTTTTAGAACCCAAAAAATGGCATTGAAACTCCTCCGCATGATCCATAATATATATAAAGCAAGAGTCATAAATGCTTTATGTTTTATGCGTACTTTAATACAATTGTAGAGCGAAGCCACACAACCACCTTTTGATGAATTTTAAGGTGTTCCATCACCCCTTTCCAAATGGACTTAGCATAAAAAAACTATTGAAAAGGTGGTTTATCTCCTCCTCCCCCCATTTGCACAAGATACATACACTAGGACCAACAAATCCCTTAATCTTAAGAATATTCTACCAAGTAAGGATGCAGTTGTGCATAGCTAGTAAACCAAATCATTTAATTTTCTACAAAATATTCCACTTCAAAATTACCTTAAAGAGGGAATTGCAATGTACTTTTGTACCCACTTCCAGATCACCTGAGTGCATGCTTAAAGGAAAACCTAGTTTTCCATCTGTAATTACCAAGTACAAAGAATGACATATACCTGTAAATGGAGATAATGAGGGAAGATATAGAGAAACTGCTAATGAATCAACTACAGATGTGTTTCCTTTTTTAGAAGGAAATGATAACAATGAATGCATGTCTACTGAGAATGATTTAAGTTCATCGTTAGTTGAGGAAAGGCATATGGAAAGCACTCTTTGTTATAAAGGCCAAAAAAATATGCATGTAACTAGTACTGCAAGTTTAATGTAGGATAACTGTACACATGCAAGGGGAAAACGTGTTTCTATTGCAATGGAATATCCTTGTGCCAAGTTTTAAAATACCAATGTAAATTTTGATTTTGAAGACATGAATTTTTTACAAAAATAAAATGTTGCCTGTTTTCTTTTTCAAAGCACAATATTTGTAACCTCTTCAAGGAAAATTTGTACACTTGATGGAGGTTCAGTCCATTTGGATGGAAAAGAACCTCCAACTTTAGAGTCTGATTCCTCCCTAGGTGTTGAGTGAAAATTAGCTATGACTGATACAGGTGCTATTGCAGTTAGAATTGCAGAAAAACTAAAAGATTGTGTGTCTTATCCAGATGCATATAGTGCAACATTTATTCCACAAGATAGAGAAGCAAGTGTGCGAGAAGATGAATCTTCTCAGACTTCCGTGGAGATGAGAAATATGCATCTTCTACTAGGGGGAGTCTAGGCATGAAAGTTGGAAATAAATATGCAAATAGTTGTGGACTAGATACTAATAAGCATGTTGAAGAGAGGGGAAATCTAGAAGTTGATTTCAGTACCTCTAGCAAGCTTCTTGTTAAGGATGGAGTAAGTGTACAGTCTACACTATATAGCTCAACCATGAATTTATCTCAAGAAAATATAGGCATAACCTTGGAGACTACAGAAAATAAGAATGATGGTGGAGGTGCAACTCTAACAGGGATAGTTCAAAGTGATGGAAATAAAGTAAGGTTATCAGATGGATTGGATATTTCTAGACAAGAATGTGAGCAATCAATTTTAGCCAGCATGCCTTCTACGATAAAGGGCTAAAAAAACATTCATGGTGAGATGATATATATCAATGTGGGCCAAGGTCCAAAAAACAACATGAAGAATCCTGAGCAACAAGCACATTGTAGAGTTACTAGGTTTAAATTTCAAAGGAAGCATAGAAGAGAAGGTCCATTTCAGCAAAATGGTAACTTGGTTCAAGAAGAAAAGGACCCTAAAAAGGGGTAAATTAAACAAAATGAACAGTTTCCTGGTATTCTATCTGATAAATCACCATAGAAACATATAATGATTTTGTTGGAATCACAAAATTTTAGCTTGAGATAGATTAGATACAAAAAAAATTCAAACGTGACGAGCACCTTACATGTCATTAGAAAAATTTCCATGTAGGGTAAAAATCCACCAAACTGATTCCATGTCATTAGAACAATTTTTTATCCTTCCTGGGAAACAAATCCATTACAGAATAGGAGCAGCTTAAGAAGGAATTTATAACATAAAACCAAAAAATTACAAGAAATGTTAGTGATTTTGTCTTTCCAAGGCATATGATAGAGAAAACTGGCTTTTATTTAGGGCTACTCATCCATATAGGGTCCAATGTGAAACTGGTTAACTAGATAATGAATTGTCTTTCCTCATTATCTTTGAAATTATAAGTAATGGCTCATCCTATTCTTCTCTCATGCCTATAAGAGAACATGGGTAGCTATGACTAATGACTCCTCGACTATTTTTGACTATATAGTAGGTGGTCTCAACAGAGTTATAACAGAGTAAAAAAGAAATATAATCTTTACAACTATACGAATATGAATTGCCCTAAACTTGACATATTTACTCTTTGTTGATTATGTTTTTCTTTTGGGTGATAGGACCAAGGCAGATGTAATTAAGCTGAAGGACCCTACCCTTGAAGAACTGAAATTCCTACCTAAAAACTACCATCAACTGAGGAGCTACAAGAATCAACACCATATTTGATATGAACCTAAATAGTCTTATTATCTCCAAGTATTTCCCTAATCACAATGACCAATAGATTCTCCTCATGAATTATTTCTCTCATTTTATCTAATAGTAAAATCCACAAAATGTATCCCTACATTTGAATCTTGGGAAAAAACATATAATTGTTATCATTTAAATTATCCATATCTCTTGAACCAAAAAATCCATTTTCTTTGGATAAGCTTTATCTATAACCTCAAAAGCAATCCTATTATAAGTCGAAAGACCATTATGTCCTACTGAGTCTTGACAAAGTATGATGAAATGAAATTGGGTGAGGACAAGATCTAGGTTTACCATTTCAAAACATAGGTTCATTGATATTACGACCTTGGTTTGAAGATATCCACCATACAAAATAGGACCACCCATACTTATAGTTTCCATCTCCATTTCATCATCAAGACTAACATACTAATGTCCTATAACCCATGGAGGCCCTTGGTAGTCATTGCAATGTAATTTATTAGAATACATGCCATGTCCACAAGTTTTTATATTTAATATTTGCACCAATGTGGCCACTTCTTATTATGAGATTTACCACATCCAAAAATGGCATCGTTCACATCATTTTGAAGAAGTATAAAAACTAGGTCAACATATTTTTTTTCACATTTTCAACTTCCCTAACATTTGTTGGTTCCTGAAGCTCGAGCACTTTGACAACAAAAATAGGCAAAGTCAAACAACAAAAATGGTCCACTCTCTTTTCATTTTCTAATATTATAATAAATTTTTATTAGAGACAATGTTTATTTGTTTGTTTTGGTTAGAAAATGATTTACTCTTGGTTTTATGTGAATTTCAATTTATCATATGTAGCATGTTGAGAAATGAGAAATAATAATCTGTGGAATTTATCTTGAAAAATTTGATGTTAAATGAAATGATACATAGTTTAACCAAGCTACAGTTCACTTTGGTAAAGGCAGAGGAACAACTTAAAAAAATACTTAAGAATACACCATATACAAAGTTTGAACATAAGTAATATATGTTTTTTTCTAGCCAAGATATCACAACAAGAAAAATATTGATATTGTATAAAATTTTTGAGGACCTCATTGAGGTCGATTTTTCTGATGTCCTACTTGATTGATACTTTCTCATATGCCTGGAAGGATTTAAATATGAATTAATATGTTCATGAAACAAATCATATTCAAATTTTATAGATATAAAAGATAAAAACAAATGTCAATGTCTTCATTTGATTGTTACTTGACTTTGATGTGGGAAGTTGTTAGGTCCTTATATTACTAGTAAAGTCCCTTATTGTTTCTAGTGTAACCCCCTTATTGTTATTGTTGTACCCATATTGTTATTATTGTGCCCTTAAATTATTATTGTCAGGTCGGATAGGATTACATTGTGGCCCCACTAGGATTAAATTGTGGCCCCATGGACTCCTATATATAGAAAAAAGGTTTTGTCATTTGTATCATCCAAGAATTGTTCATTTATGTAATGTATTGGAGGTTTCCCCCTCGAAGTGGTTGATTTCTAAGGCATTGATCTCTCTTTTCTTCTATTTTTGGAGCTGGTTTCACAACATTTGGTATCAGAGCTTTGGATTTTAGGGTTTGGCTGCTCCAAACAGGTCATCGTGGAATTTTCGCTATAAATTTTTTTGTACGAAGGTTCAGAAGCTGAAATTTTTAGAGTGCGAAGCCAAAATCCTGAGGAATAGTTTAGCAAAATTTTAGATCTTGGTTCACAATATTTTTGGATATAGGATCTGTAGAAGTTAGGTCTTTTTGAAGGCTCCTGAATTTAACCTAAACAAGTCATCTCGGAATTTGCGCTATAACATTTTTTCAACGAGGTTTCAGAAGCTGAAATTTTCACGGAGAGAAGTACAAAGCTTAAGGAACATCCTGTAGAAATTTCAGATCTTGGTTAGCAACATTTTTGGAGATATGATCTTTGGAAATTAGGATTCTTTTAGGCTCCCGAATGTCATCTCAAAGAGACGACCATGGAAAAAACATCATAAATCTCTCTCTGATAGTTGGATTGGGATTCTGTAAAAATTGGACACAATTATAAGGAGGTAGTTTTCGGTATATCAATTACAGACCCAAAGGAGGAAACAGTGACACGTGGAAAGTCGTAAAATTTTTCTCTACTGAATCAGTCCATAATTAGGTCATCGTGGGATTTTGGACATAACATTGTCTTGAAGAATCCAAATCAAGTCATACCTATGGCATTCAAAAGAAGATTCAGAGGGCTACTTCAAGGTCAAATTTCAACTATTGAAGATCCAAAATCACAGAGATAATTAAGTTTCAATATCGAGCTCCACAAAAGCAAGAAAAAGGTGTGTATTTTTTTCGAATTACATAAGTCTCGATTGAAAAAAATTAGTTTGAATTTATTCCAAGGGAATATTGAAGAATAGATATCAATATTGGGTTCTAAAATTCCCCCTAAAAAGAATTCAACACCCATTAATCCTTCAGAAGGCTCTACTATGACTCATGAAGAAGAAGAAACACAACATGAGATATCAAAATTACAAGAGCAAGTGCACCAAATTTTTCTATCGCAAAGAGCAACAAAAAATGAAATGAAAGTTTTAAATAAAGGAATGGAAACTAAGATGGATGGTTTGAAGAAAGGCATGGAAGCTAAGATGAATGGTTTGGAAGCTAAGATGGATGACATGGAAGTGGGCATGGAAGCTAATATGGATGACATGGAATCTAAGATCGATGAAAAAATGAAAGACAACATGGAAAACATGAAGAATGATCTAAAAGTAGACATCGAAGGTTTGGAAAAGTTGATACAAGAAATGTTTCCTAATGGCGAAAAGATAGTAGAAGAAACTCATGATGAGAAAAAATAATTGCTAATCATGATTTCATAAACTCTAATGTTGGATAGAAGAACCACCATATTCCAAATATGGATATGAGGAAGTTTGATGGCAAGGACCCCGTAACATGGATACTACAGATGGAGAAATATTTTGATCTCAATAATGTAAAAAACACACAAAAGGTACACATTGCAACTTTACATTTAGAAAAAAATCCATTTGTATGGTATCGATGGCTTTGCTCCCGTAAATGTTTTTTCAATTGGTCAATTTTTACAGAAGAAATGATAGCACATTATGAGGATACAAAGAGCAACACCTTCTTTAGCCAATTGATATATTTCAAACAAAAGGGTTCAGTGGCGAAGCACATTGAGGACTTCCAAAAATTGAATATAAGGGTAACTGGTATTCCAGACGAACATAGGATTTATGTCTTCATAGGGACTTTAAAGGATAGCATCCAACATGAAGTTCAAATTTGGGAACCTGATTCATTAGAGAAGGCATTAAAGTTGGCAAGAAAAATTGAATGTAAAATTATGGCAACAAGGAAGCATACCACTCACATCTATAAATATGGAAGTGTTGCTACTCCTAGACTTTCACAACCTACAAGGTTGATACCACAACAACTGGAAGAAAAAAGAGCAAAAGGGATTTTTTAAAATTGTGATAGAAAATACACTAAAGGCCATAAGTTCACTGAGAAGAAATTATTTTACATAGATTGTCAAGAGGAGGAAGAAAATGAAGAAGCAACTTCAAAAGTAGAGGATATACACTAGGAAGAAACCCTAGAAGAATAAGAAATGAGTCCAACCATATCATGTAATGCACTGGTAGGAATTACCACTCAAACTCTCAGGATAGAAGGACATATCAAGAAGAAAAAGGTAATAGTTTCGATTGATTCGGGTAGTACCCATAATTCTATTCATTGTAAGGTAGCCAAGGAATTGAATTGTTTCATATACCCAGCACCAGAATGTCAAGTGATGGTTGCAAATGGAGGAACTATAAATTTCTCTAGAAAATTCCATAATATCAAGCTAGCCATGGGGAAAGCTAAATGTTGTTGCAGATGCACTCTCAAGAAAGGATGAAGAGGTGGAATCATTGCGTTGTGCCATTTCAATTATCTAACCAGATTGGATAACCGAAGGAATGGATGAATGGAAGAAGGACGAAGAAGTGTGGACTCTCATTCAAAAGTTGCAGCAAGATCCAAGTACATATAATACATTTAGTTGGAAAAATGATTCCCTATGGTACAAAGATTGCTTATATTTTTCCAATAATTCCCAACTAAAACAAACGATTCTTTTGGTATTGCACACTTCTCCTTTAGGAGGACATTCGGGATTTTAAAGACTTACCACAGGGTGAAGAAATAATTTTTTTGGGATGGCCTTAAATCTGATATTCAAAATTTTGTGGTGGAATGTTTGGTTTGCCAGCAAAATAAAGTGGAGACAATTAAAACCCTCGGTATTCTACAACCTTTATCCATTCCAAGTCAACGTTGGGAGTAGATTTCAATGGATTTTATCACAGGTTTACCTAAGTCTGAAGGAAGGAGTGTCATGATGGTGGTAGTTGATATACTTACCAAGTATGCACACTTTTGTGCATTATCTCATCCATTTAAAGCAAGTACAGTTGCTATTGAATTTATGGAAACAATTCAAAAACTACATGGAAACCCAAAGATTATTGTAAGTGACAGAGATCCCATTTTTACGGGAAATTTTTGGATGGAATTATTGTCTTGTTTGGGTACTCAACTAGCTCATAGCTCATATTATCATCCTCAATCCGATGGTAAAACAGAGATAGTGAATAAATTTTTGGAAGGATATCTTTGTTGTTTTGTATCTGATAAGAAAGCACAATGGGTCAAGTGGTTACCTCTGGCTGAATGGTGGTATAACACTTGCTTCCATACTACAGTAAAAATGACCCCATTTATGGCACTTTATGGATATCATCCACCATCCATCACATCTTATTTAAGGGGAAATGCTAGGGTTCAAGCAGCAGAGGATCACATCGAGCATCAACAAGAAGTTCTCCAACTCTTAAAGGATAACCTAAATTTGTCACAAAATCGAATGAAACAACAGGCATATCAACATTGTAGTGAGAGAAGTTTTGATGTGGGAGACTGGGTATTTTTACAGCTACAACCATACAAACAAATGTTCCTCAAGCAAGCTAAGAAGGATAATAAATTATCACCAAAGTAATATGGTCCTTACAAGGTTTTACAAAATATTGGTACTATGGAATACAAATTGGAGCTTCTTGCTTCTTCACAAGTACATCTATTTTTCCATGGTTCATGCTTAAAAAAGGTTATAGGGGAAAAACTTCCAGTTCAAACAATATTGCCAGAACTTGATGAGGAAGGAAAAACCATATTGGAACCTGAAGTAGTCACGGAAACAAGAACTCGACAACTACGAAATCAATGAATTTTAGAGTATCTCATCAAATGGAAGAACTTACCCATGGAAGATTCTACATGGGAGGATGAGAATTTTATACAAAAGCACCCGGAGCTATTCAAGCATTGAGTAAAACACCTTTTTGAAGGACAAGAGCATGTTAGGTCCTTATATTACTAGTATAGTCCCTTATTGTTGTTAGTGTAACACCCTTATTGTTATTGTTGTACCCCTATAACCCCCATATTGTTATTATTGTGCCCTTAAATTATTATTGTTAAGTCGGATAGGATTACATTGTGGCCCCATAGACTCCTATATGCATAAAGGAGATTTTTTCATTTGTATCATCCAAGAATTTTTCATTTATGTAATGTATTAGAGGCTTCCCCCTCAAAGTGGCTAATTTCTAAGGCGTTGATCTCTCTTTTTTTCTATTTTTGGAGCTGGTTTCACAAGCTTACAGGAAATGTGATTGGAAAAAGGATGGGGAGACGATGCATAACACGTCTTGGATATGATTCATTTGTTGTTAGAGATCCTTTAGGCACTCGATCCATCAACTTTGGAAATGTTTCTAGTAGGGATTCCTATGGTTTTTAATGTTGTGATTATTTCACCTCATGGTTATTTTGGGCAAGAAAATGTTTTAGGAATGCCAGACACAACATCAATGGACAAGCAAACAAATTTTTTATAATTATAATTTCCATTCCATGATATCCTCTCTTTATTGTTTAATTTTATTTTGGATGTTTATTTTGATTTTATTTTGTCTTATAACTAAAAAATTGAAAATACTTGGCATCATTTCTATTTAAACAACAACCAAAGTTTGAAGATGAAATCAGTATTACACTATATTGATTAAAATCCTTATAGCTATTTTGTGTTAAAAAAAAAGTCATGACTATGAAAAAAGTTTATTTTCATGTTGTTAATTGAACACATGTTATTTATATACATCATGTGTTCGAAAATGCGTTAGAAAATGAAATGTTGTTGTGAATAGAATGACAAGGATTAAACATCACACCTCAAATTATTTGTTTTCACAAGTTATATACAACTTGAGATTTTTAGCATATAACTTAGTTGACATTGTTAGCGCTCAAATCTGCCTCAGGCTGAAAAAGGCAAAACTTGAGGCAACATCAAACCAAGCTCAGCCTCGTAGCTAGCCCTACGAGGACAGGAGAGGGCTCTCTCTGGGTCAAACTCAGTGAAATATGTCCAATAGGATCTGAGATGACCTAAATGAAACACTGAAATTAGGCTAGTAAACAGATATGAATGAGGTTTTTAATAAATGATTGGGTTTTCTGGGCTGTGTGGGGCAAAGACAGCATGAGCAGAGATTAAATGAAAAACGCAGATTATCTCCTGAGGCAAGATAAGCATGAATTTTAACAATCAAATTGGAATTATATGGAGTGAAAGATCGCTGCGAGGTTGACAAGGGCAATAGTTGAATCCTTATCAAACTGAAGAAAACATAGAAAATGAATACCTCCCAAGGTAGAGCAGTAAACTGGATTCTGCCTTTCTCACTTAAAAGTATTCAACAGAAAATGATTATGAAATGAAATGTAAAACCTTACAAGCTACATATGAAACATAAGAAGAGACAAAATGCTAAATCCACACCACAAGAATCTCAGGAGTCAGAGCTGTATTTTTTCATTAAATCCCTGTCAAAAACTGTACAATGAAACTCTGTTCTCTCTTCCACACACCTCTCAGAACTCTCTTCTTCCAAATGATTTTTCAATACATTAAATAAATTATGCTTGAAGAAAACAGATCGACCCAAAAACAAGGGCGCTGTTTCAACTGAAATTTGCAAAAATAGAAAAAACTATTATTCTGTTCTAAAAACATACCAACGTTTCCCTTGAAATCTTCTGATGGCCAATTAAGAGACAAATATGGAGCGCAGATCCATCTGGATTATTAACTGAAGTCATTAATAGAAGATCGGTTCCTATTTTTTCTGTTGTGGTCGATGTCTTCATTCTAATTTCGGCTTTCAGTTTCAACATTCAAATAAAAACTAATTTTAAATAAAAATAGCTTTTGAAATTTGCCTTTGACAAAGCTCCGTCATTTTCAGGTGCGTTTTATCCTTTTAACATTCTCAACATACCTATGAAATAAAAACTGATCCCAAAGAAAGTTATTCATGGTTACTGATCCCAAATTTGGAACTACCGGAAAAGTTTGAATTGGAATGTCCAAAGCTAAAATATGAAACTGTGCCCATGGCAGAAAATAAATCGTACCCATCTTCACTGGATATCTGTTGTAAGTTTATCCCTTTCAGCTCTCCAGCCAAGAAAAACCTTCGAGTCTCTTCGTTATAGACAATTCTATTCCCTGTACCATCAAATGCTATTCCAGTTGTTGCCCGGAGACGATCAACACGCACCTGCAATTCCTGTCTCTCTTTCAGACTTATGCTAGGAGGAGATATAGAATAATCTATTTCCGACTGAGCATGACTAAAGGAACAAATCCCTGTAGTTCATAATCTTCCCACCCATGGTCGGCCAAAGCTCTCTCTTCCTGGCAGCGGGCAAAGTCACAAACTTTGACTGTAGTGTCATCCGAACCGGAGCAAAATTTCAAATCTGTTCTACAAAAACATAAATCACGGACAGCTCCTCTATGTGCTGATTTTTTTGCTTTCACATATTAGTTTGCCAGTATTTGATCGAACTGCCTTGTTATCATACGTTACATCAACGATATGCTGATGTTCTATCGTGCGTTCCAAAAATAGGTACGCTGCACCCATAGATCTTCAAACTGAAAATAAACACAACCATTGGCTCTGTAAAATCCGTCCCATGACAGTTTCAATAGTTGTTGGAGTGACCATATACAATCCTTTCTGAATTTGGAGACAAAAATGAATTGAATCAAATTGAGTTTTGGATAAAACAAGACGAATTTCGGCCTTTGAAACTCTGTGCGTAGCGCCCCTGCCCAGCGCGTAGCGCCCGACAAGTGGGTAGCGCCCGTGTTAATTAACACTGGCTGTGGAACTTATGTGGGTAGCACCCGGCAAGTGGGTAGTGTGCCTCCTCTTCGATGTTCTGAACCTAAGCATGCCGAAAAAGGTTGATTCTTGATGAATTTATGGTAGACGATAGAAATGATAGTCAACATAAATCCTCCCTATCTCAAACGGGTCGTGCATCCTAAGGCAAACTGGGAACCCTTCTGTGTTTATTATCATCGGTTTAATGAAAGACTGATCTGTTAAAACATGTGCAGGTCCATTTTGAAGCATTTTCACTGCGAGGAGGTCTTCTCCCATCAATCAAAGGCCCAATTTTCAGTATTGATTTGATAATCAAACTCTAAATTACAACACCCTTACAAGTACATAAGTCATACATCACAAAAGAAACCTAGCAAGCTAGTTATCAAATTTCTTCGGTTGGCTCCAGTTTAAAATAATTCTGACAATAGAGCTAATAAAAGGTTCTTGGGGCAATAAATCTGTTTTTAGCTTCTGAGGTTTTTCTCCTTTCTCGAAACTCTTTATCACACAATCCCTGTGCCGCTGAATCTGAGATATCTTCCCATTTTTTAGGTGATATCAAACGCCTGACCAATCATTGTACTGTGTAAAATGTGAATAAATTGCTGATACAGGATATAGAAAGTTGTCAACCACCATTGCTATGAATATAAGACCCCAGTTATACTGCCCAAAAGAGATAGGTGATTCCTCTGGAGATAATGTATTGCAAAGTTTGATTTCTACCCTTGTAATGTTCCAAAGGGAAACAAATTCTATTACAGTGCACACAGCCAAACGACCTACAAGCATCAAGCCAGATCTGATAGATGCCTCATTGAAAGGGTGACTGCTAAAAATGAATCGCAAAGCAGCAGCGAGATGAAAAAACGCCATGATAAAAGGTGAAACACAACCCCAAGAACAATAGCAATGAACAAACTATAAGGCACGGTTCATCATCCAGTTGACATTTGAGTTGTATGCCTCCAAAACAAATGTCTACTTTCTCAGGTAGTTCCAATACCTTGAAAAGGTAATATCGCTTGCAAGTGGATTTTTGCAATGAATTCCGATTGCATATAAAAGCAACTGAATATGAAGATGCCACTTACAAATAAACTAGATTTGCAATGTTTCAACAAACTTGGATCTGGAAAGTGCAAGATCCTTATGAAAATAGAGTAAATTATACTGCAAGATCTGCGTGCAGATGGATAAACCTATAAACAAATTTAAAACCCCAATGTCGGAGCCTCCTGCAATTAATCCAGATTCTGAATTCTGATATTCTCTTCCATGTTCTGAATCAACTTAAATGCGATATCAATGGACTTTTGAAACACTATTTCTATCAATATTTGCATTCGAATCTCCAGATTCAGGTTCCATTCTATATCATTATGTATGTTAACAGCCATGAACTCCTTTTGTTTGAGCAGTGAAATTTTTCTTCTATCCTTGACACTATTTCAGTTTCATTGCTCTCCAATCTGAATTTGACAATTTCTTATTTCAAAACAGAGTTTTGAATTAAGAAATGTCCTCTCTTTCATGTTTAATGATGAAAATTTTGAATTAAAAACTTCTTTGAAAATCATGCTTATGGCCTGCACATGTTATTGAAGCATTTTGAGAACAGCTGTCTGCAAACCCTAGACCTGTGACTCTTGTTTGACCAACCCAGCAAGACAAGGCGTTTAATGACTGCAAATGACGAGAAATGACAGAGGACTGACAAGACGGAGTCTAACATTGGCTCCAATGGGGATGGCAGCTGCCGCTTCTTGGAGGTGCCAAGAACTGCAGATCTTTGGGAGAGTAGACAGTGCCTCCATCCATTGGGCTATGGAATCATTATTTCGACAGACAACACGAAACTTTCAACTCATTTATGGACTGAAACTTGACTGAAATGATTGAAAAACTGACTCAGCAAACTTCCAACCAAAACTGTAATGAAACTAGAACGAAATGCTACCTTTTGGCTGCTTATTTATTTACAAAATCTACCCTACTCTGCTGCAGAGCCAATAGATCAAGTGATGTTTTAATTCCAGATCAACCATTCAAGTAAATCTGAGAAGAATGCTGCTTGAGAGCGCTTCAACCAGATCACAGATGCAATTGCTGGCAGCCCTACATGCACATAATGAGTCTGATCATGTAAAAGACAGTTTGACTTTTCAGTCAAACTGAAAAACATTTCCATGTACATCGCAATAGGATCGCGAAAGCCAGACTCCGTTTGATGTCCCAACTCTGCAATACATACTTCCAGCTGCACACTGTCAATGCAAACATCTGTAGGCAACTCTATTGTTTCTTGTTTTGAAGGAGGGAGCGTTTCCAAGAACTTTTTGGGATCTCGGAAATCATATGACTGGATCTGATCATTTAAACACTGAATCTCCTTCTCAATTCTTTCGACAACTAACTCACAGAAACTAGTTTTAGTTTCAAGAGGAAACTTCGGAGATTTCAAACATTGAAGCAAGACACTGAAAAAATCTTCATTTATTTCAAAATCTGCTAACTGATTTCTTACTTCTTTTCCAGCTTCACACAGTGCAGGGTTTGCCACATACCCTACCATTGCATGAGTGGATCAGCGAGCAATGGAATCTCTGGATCGAGCTGGAGTCGCCGGGTGAATGTTTCATCCTTCATATGTGTCTGACTGCTGTCCACCATCAGCATCAGATCTACAACTTTGTCATCCTTTACCGGGGAGGACTTCCCCAGTATGGTCGCCACTATGTTAGTGCTCAAATCTGCCTCAGGCTGAAAAAGGAAAAACTTGAGGCAACATCAAACCAAGCTCAGCCTCGTAGCTAGCCCTACGAGGACAGGAGAGGGCTCTCTCTGGGTCAAACTCAGTGAAAGATGTCCAATAGGATCTGAGATGACCTAAATGAAACATTGATATTAGGCTAGTAAACAGATATGAATGAGGTTTTTAATAAATGATTGGGTTTTCTGGGCTATGTGGGGCAAAGACAGCATGAGCAGAGATTAAATGAAAAATGCAAATTATCTCCTAAGGCAAGATAAGCATGAAGTTTAACAATCAAATTGGAATTATATGGAGTGAAAGATCGCTGCGAGGTTGACAAGGGCAATAGTTGAATCCTTATCAAACTGAAGAAAACATAGAAAATGAATACCTCCCAAGGCAGAGCAGTAAACTGGATTCTGCCTTTCTCACTTAAAAGTATTCAACAGAAAATGATTATGAAATGAAATGTAAAAAATTACAAGCTACATATGAAACATAAGAAAAAACAAAATGCTAAATCCACACCACAAGAATCTCAGGAGTCAGAGCTGTATTTTTTCATTAAATCCCTGTCAAAAACTGTACAATGAAACTCTGTTCTCTCTTCCACACACCTCTCAGAACTCTCTTCTTCCAAATGATTTTTCAATACATTAAATAAATTATGCTTGAAGAAAACAGATTGACCCAAAAACAAGGGCGCTGTTTCAACTGAAATTTGCAAAAATAGAAAAAACTATTCTTCTGTTCTAAAAACATACCAACGTTTCCCTTGAAATCTTCTGATGGCCAATTAAGAGACAAATATGGAGCGCAGATCCATCTGGATTATTAACTGAAGTCATTAATAGAATATCATTTCCTATTTTTTCTATTGTGGTCGATGTCTTCATTCTAATTTCGGCTTTCAGTTTCAACATTCAAATAAAAACTAATTTTATATAAAAATAGCTTTTGAAATTTGCCTTTGACAAAGCTCCGTCATTTTCAGGTGCGTTTTCTCCTTTTAACATTCTCAACATACCTATGAAATAAAAACTGATCCCAAAGAAAGTTATTCATGGTTACTGATCCCAAATTTGGAACTACCGGAAAAGTTTGAATTGGAATGTCCAAAGCTAAAATATGAAACTCTGCCCATGGCAGAAAATAAATCATACCCATCTTCACTGGATATTTGTTGTAAGTTTATCCCTTTCAGCTCTCCAGCCAAGAAAAACCTCCGAGTCTCTTCGTTATAGACAATTCTATTCCCTGTACCATCAAATGCTATTCCAGTTGCTGCCCGGAGACGATCAACATGCACCTGCAATTCCTGTCTCTCTTTCAGACTTATGCTAGGAGGAGATATAGAATAATCTATTTCCGACTGAGCATGACTAAAGGAAGAAATCCCTGTAGTTCATAATCTTCCCACCCATGGTCGGCCAGAGCTCTCTCTTCCTGGCAGCGGACAAAGTCCCAAACTTTGACTGTAGTGTCATCCGAACTGGAGAAAAATTTCAAATCTGTTCGACAAAAACTTAAATCATGAATAGCTCCTCTATGTGCTGATTTGTTTGCTTTCACATATTAGTTTGCCAGTATTTGATCGAACCGCCTTGTTATCATACATTACATCAACGATATGCTGATGTTCTATCGTGCGTTCCAAAAATAGGTACGCTGCACCCATAGATCTTCAAACTGAAAATAAACACAACCATTGGCTCTGTAAAATCCGTCCCATGACAGTTTCAACAGTTGTTGGAGTGACCATATACAATCCTTTCTGAATTTGGAGACAAAAAGGAATTGAATCAAATTGAGTTTTGGATAAAACAAGACGAATTTCGGCCTTTGAAACTCTGTGCGTAGCGCCCCTGCCCAACGCGTAGCGCCCGGCAAGTGGGTAGCGCCCGTGTTAATTAACACTGGCTATGGAACTTATGTGGGTAGCACCCGACAAGTGGGTAGCGCGCCTCCTCTTCGATGTTCTGAACCTAAGCATGCCAAAAAAGGTTGATTCTTGATGAAGTTATGGTAGATGATAGAAATGATAGTCAACATAAATCCTCCCTATCTCAAACGGGTCGTGCATCCTAAGGCAAACTGGGAACCCTTTTGCGTTTATTATCATCGGTTTAATGAAAGACTGATCTGTTAAAACATGTGCAGGTCCATTTTGAATCATTTTCACTGCGAGGAGGTCTTCTCCCATCAATCAAAGGCCCAATTTTCAGTATTGATTTGATAATCAAACTCTAAATTACAACACCCTTACAAGTACATAAGTCATACATCACAAAAGAAACCTAGCAAGCTAGTTATCAAATTTCTTCAGTTGGCTCTAGTTTAAAATAATTCTGACAATAGAGCTAATAAAAGGTTCTTGGGGCAATAAATCTGTTTTTAGCTTATGAGGTTTTGCTCCTTTCTCGAAACTCTTTATCACACAATCCCTGTGCCGCTGAATCTGAGATATATTCCCATTTTTTAGGTGATATCGAATGCCTGACCAATCAATGTACTGTGTAAAATGTGAATAAATTGCTGATACAGGATATAGAAAGTTGTCAACCACCATTGCTATGAATATAAGACCCCAGTTATACTGCCCAAAAGAGATAGGTGATTCCTCTGGAGACAATGTATTGCAAAGTTTGATTTCTACCCTTGTAATGTTCCAAAGGGAAACAACTTCTATTACAGTGCACACAGCCAAACGACCTACAAGCATCAAGCCAGATCTGATAGATGCATCATTGAAAGGGTGACTACTAAAAATGAATCATGGCTTGTGTGAATGAGAAAAAACGCCATATTGAAGTCAGAAACACCTTGAGAACAATAGCAATAGAGCAAACTATGAAGCACGGTTCAAATATCCGGTTGACATTTAGGTTTATGTGACTCCAAAACAAATGTCACTTTCTACGAATGGTTAATACCTAATAAAAGGTAATATCGCTTATGATGGTTTGCGATGATTAGATTGCATATAAAAGAAGGCGAATATGAAAGATGCACCACTTACAAATAAACTTGAAGATTGTACAATGTTGACAAACTTGAATCACAGAAGACACAGAATGTATGCAAATAGCGAGTAAATTATCACCAAGATACGCGTGCGGATAGATAAACCTATAAACAAATTTAAAACCCCAATGTCGGAGCCTCCTGCAATTAATCCAGATTCCGAATTCTGATATTCTCTTCCATGTTCTGAATCAACTTAAATGCGATATCAATGGACTTTTGAAACACTATTGCTATCAATATCTGCATTCGAATCTCCAGATTCAGGTTCCATTCTATATCATTATGTATGTTAACAGCGATGAACTCCTTTTGTTTGAGCAGTGAAATTTTTCTTCTATCCTTGGCACTATTTCAGTTTCATTGCTCTCCAATTTGAATTTGACAATTTCTTATTTCAAAACAGAGTTTTGAATTAAGAAATGTCCTCTCTTTCATGTTTAATGATGAAAATTTTGAATTAAAAACTTCTTTGAAAATCATGCTTATGGCCTGCACATGTTATTGAAGCATTTTGAGAACAACTGTCCGCAAACCCTAGACCTGTGACTCTTGTTTGACCAACCCAACAAGACAAGGCGTTTAATGACTTCAAATGACGAGAAATGACAGAGGACTGACAAGACAGAGTCTAACAGACATGATTGATCCTAAGTTTTCACTGATGCTTGAATATTAATTTACTAAGGTGTTATTTTCTATATATGGTGAAATTTTATTTTCTTTGTTTATACAGGTCATTTGGCCACATTATAGTGGCCACTATCGCCCCAATGAAGAAAATTTGTTCGAGTTTCTTACTTATATGGGGAAAAATGGCTTGGACATTGCTGATGTTGAGGTATATGTTGTATAAAATATTTATAGTCTAATTTATTTTATATTCTTGTTTTTATTGTCTTTCATGTCTTACACTTTGCATTGTATCTTCTTCTGTTTTCAGAAAATAAACTCAGTATTGAGGGTAAGAAGCAGGAATTGAAAAAAGAGGAGAGCAATAATATTGGAGTGACAAATGCAAATAGTGATTGAGGAGAATTGGTCTGGTGATACCCTTAGAGCCAATATCCCACATAAGACACACATATAGAGACTGATGGTCAAGTCTTTAAAGTTGGTGAATTCACCTGCAATGCCTTGGCAACACACTTATAATGTTTTGAAGTGATGAAACAACATTTCATGTGTAAATTGTAGTCCAACCAATATTAAGTTTGAAACACATTGTAATATTTTAACATTTCATATAATATAATTTATGTGGTTGAAATTACTATATAGTTGCACTTGATATTGTTTAGTATTGTAATGAACAAATGCAACTTTGTGTTTTCGTATGAGATGAACATTCAAATTGTATGACATTTTTTAAATTATACAAATTAATTTATGTCTGGTTATACTCTTAGAGCCAATATCCCACATAAGACACACATATAGAGACTGATGGTCAAGTCTTTAGAGTTGGTTAATTCACCTGCAATGCCTTGGAAACACACTTATAATGTTTTGAAGTGATGAAAAAAAATTTCATGTGTAAATTGTAGTCCAACCAATATTAAGTTGGAAACACATTGTAATATTTTAGCATTTCATATAATATAATTTATGTGGTTGAAATTACTATATAGTTGCACTTGATATTGTTTAGTATTGTAATGAACAAATGCAACTTTGTTTTTTCGTATGAGATGAACATTCAAATTGTATGACATTTTTTAAATCATACAAATTAGTTTATGTTTGTTTATACCCTTAGAGCCAATATCCCACATAAGACACACATATAGAGACTGATGATCAAGTCTTTAGAGTTGGTTAATTCACCTCCAATGCCTTGGCAACACAATGATAATGTTTTGAAGTGATAAAACAACATTTCATGTGTAAAATATTGTAGTCCAACCAATATTAAGTTGGAAACACATTGTAATATTTTAACATTTCATATAATATAATTTATGTGGTTGAAATTACTATATAGTTGCACTTGATATTGTTTAGTATTTTAATGAACAAATGCAACTTTGTGTTTTCGTATGAGATGAACATTCAAATTGTATGAAATTTTTTAAATCATACAAATTAATTTATGTTGATTAATAATGAACACAAAATCAATTTAAACATACTAAATTAGTATTTTATATTGATTAATTGTGAACACAAATAAAATAAATATGCGATTAAACAAGTCATTTGTAATGATTATTAATGAAAGTAAATGAAATGAATATAAACTACTAAATTACTCATTTATATAATTAATATGAAATTACAAAAAAAAGATAAATGACTACTGCAAATGATAAATTTGTGATTACAAATGACGACTAAATTTTCCATATATACGACTATTAGTAGTTAATTTACAGTATCTTATAACATGACCAAAACTAAGTCATATTTCTTTGGTTATTAATTGGTTTCAAACAATGATTAAAATTTGCATATATACGACTATTAGTAGCTAATTTACAATATCTTATAACACGACCAACATTTTGGTCATATTTCTTTGGTCATTAGTTGGTTTTCTCGGGTGATCATATAGTAATATATTTTGTTGTATATTTTGTTATTAATTGTGACAATTAATGACCAAATCAATGATTAACTCAATGATTAAATCAATGCCCAACTTAGTGACTAAATTAATGACCAAATCAGTGACTAAATGAATGGCTGAATTAATGACCAGATATACTACTAGACAAAAAAATTGAGATAAATGATTAATGACTAAGCTAAAAGAAAACTAAAATTCGGCTGCGTTATAAGATACTGTAAATCAGCTACTATTGGTCACCGACCAAAAAATATTCATTTATATGAAAATTTTAGTCATTTTTTTAGTAACTAATTAGCCATTTTGTACTAGTGATAGTCAAAGCTATATTCCAAGTATAATGGCTGATGCCATTGGGAAGATAATGTAATATACAAGTTGATGATTCATATAAAAATGTAATGAATTTAAATTGCAAGCCTATAAAGTAGAGAGAATAAATGTAAGAGAAAATAGGTAGTTAATTACAATATGTACATGAAAATAATATAACCAAATACTAAGGATGAAATTACTTTAAGTATAAGACATTTTAGGGATTGTTGAAAATTTAACCACTGGGATTGATGAGTAAAATTATCCCATTCTTGAAATTAATATTTAATGATGTAAGGGCCCTGAAATAAGTGCTCAAACATTTCCTAAACAAAAGTGCTATGAGTTTGAGTGTAGATGAGGAGTAAATAAACCTTATGGAAAGAACGTGGATGAATGTGTTGATTATGATGGGATTTAAATAATTTTTTGGTAGAAACATGTTGTAGCTACTACAACCCCCTCTAAAAAATTTCCTATGTCTTGATTTTAGAGCCTACCTTCTATAAGAATTTATCATTCATGGTTTTCAAGGGTTCCTCTTGTTATTTACTATTGATATAACCTTTATTTTCAGGTAGTAATTGTGGTGACTTCATTAGGTTGTCTTGATTATGACTAAGTCTTGTCGGAAAAAACTGAATAATTTCTAAACACAAGAAAAATTTTGCCTTGATCTTGCATGAAATATTGGTCTTCCATCTAGGAATTGTGAAATCCCTACCACTGGAGACTACACAAGCCCTTGAGGATTTCAACTATGAAATATATTGAAGATAAGAACTATGCAACCCTAAGAGAATTATAGTCACTGAGTATGTGAACTGCACAATCACTCATTGAGAGTCAAGACTGCGCAACTCACTCAGTCAGTTGATTGCACAATCCCTTGTCACTAGGAATTGCACAATCCCTTCTGCCAGTGGGACTGCATTGTTCCCTGGGGAAAGAAAGTGTGCATTCCTAGATTATAGGGAGTGCAAAATCACCTATGTAAAAGTGGCACAAAGTTTTTATTTTTGTTCTAAGGTCAAGCATTTCTTTCTCATTGATTTTAAGAATGTGCATCATAAAACCTAAGCTAACCTCGTATGGGATATATCTATATAATAGAAACTTGTAGAGCTCATTTTTACACTTTAATTTGGATATATATCCTTCCTTATGATATCAAGGAGCTTTGGACTTGGTTTACAATGCTTTTCCAGGCAAGTTTTCCATGTGTTGCTTTTTTCTTCTTTTTCTATCACTTTTGTTGTTTTTGTCTTTGTGAGTGTTTTTCTTCCCATTTATTTTCATGGTAACTAGAATTTATATTATTATTAGCTTGTACTATTTTTTTCTCAGTTCATCATTTGGTTTTTATAAGTGTCACATCACCTTCTTTCTTTTTTCCTACCAGTAGTTTCCCCTACTAGGTCTTTTTGTCCATGCATGTTTTTCCTTTTGCAAGATATTCACTAGTACAAAATGGCTAATTAGTTACTAAGAAAATGACTAAAATTTTCATATAAACGACTATTTTTTGGTCGGTGACCAATAGTAGCTAATTTACAGTATCTTATAACACGACCAACTTTTTTTCATTTTTAGCTTAGTCATTAATTGATTATCTCAATTTTGTTGTCTAGTTGTATATTTGGTCATTAATTTGGTCATTGATTTGATCATTAATTTAGTCATTGATTTGGTCATTAATTTGGACATTGATTTATTCGTTAATTTAATCTTTGATTTGGTCATTAATTGTCACAATTAATGACCAAATATATTACTATATGATCACCCGAGATAACCAATTAATGACCAAAGAAATATGACCAAAATGTTGGTTGTGTTATAAGATACTGTAAATTAGCTACTAATAGTCATATATATGAAAATTTTAGTCATCGTTTGAGACGAACTAATGACTGAAGAAATATGACTAAATTTTAGTCGTGTTATAAGATACTGTAAATTAGCTACTAATAGTCGTATATATGAAAATTTTAGTTGTCATTTGTAGTCACAAAATTATCATTTGCAGTAGTCATTTATTCATTATATAAACAACTAATTTAGTAGTTTATATTCATTTCATTTACTTTCATTAATAATCATTATAAATGACTAATTTAGTCGTATATTCATTTTATTTGTGTTCATCATTAATCAATATAAACTATTAATTTAGTAGTTTTAATTTTTTTTTGTGTTTATTATTAATCAACATAAATTAATTTGTATGATTTTAAAAATGTCATACAATGTGCATGTTCATCTAATATGAAAACACAAAGTCACATATTTTAATTACAATACTAAAAAATATCAAGTGCAACTATAAATAATTTCAACCACATAAATTATATTATATGAAATGTTAAAGTATTACAATATGATTTTCCAACTTAATATTCGTTGGACTACAATTTACACATGAAATGATGTTTCATCACTTCAAACATTATTGTTGTGTTTTCAAGGCATTGCAGGTGAATTCACCAACTCTGAAGACTTGACCATCAGTATTTATATGTGTCTTATGCGAGATATTGGCTCTAAGAGTATCACCAGACCAGTTCTCCTCTCTCTCCTTTTGCATTTGTCTCTCCAATGTTATTGCTCTCCTCTTTTTTCAATTCATGCTTCTTACCATCAATACTGTGTTCATTCTCTGAAAACAAAAGAAGATACAATCCACAGAGTAAAACATGAAAAACAATGAACAATATAATATAAACTAAATTAGACTATAAATAATTTATACAACATATACCTCAACACCAGAAGTGTCAAAGCCATTTTTCTCCATACAAGTAAGAAACTCAAACAAATTATCTTCATTGTCCCGATAATTGCCACTATAATGTGGCTAGATAACCTGTATAAACAAAGCAAATAAAATATCACCATATATAGAAAAGAACACCTTAGTGACTTAGTATTCAACTTTCAAGGATAGCTTAGGAACAATCATGTCAACTAAGTTATATGCTAAAAAGCTCAAGCTATAGATAACTTGTGAAAAAAAATAATTTGAGGTGTGATGTTTAATCCCTGTCGTTTTATTCACAACAACATTTCATTTTGTAATGCATGAACTTAGTCAAGTATATAAACAACATGTACTCAAATAACAACATGAAAGTAGCTTTTTCTAATAGTCAAGAAAATATTTTAACACAAAATAGCTATAAAGATTCCAATAAATATAGTGTAATACCAATTTCATCTTCAAGCTTTGGTTGTTGTTTAAATGGGCATGGTACTAAGTATTTTCAATTTCATAGTTAAAATACAAAATAAAATCAAAATAAGTGTCCAAAATACAATCAAACAATAAAGAAAGGATATCATGGAATGGAAATTGTAATTATAAAAAATTTGTTTACCTGTCCATCGATGTCGTTGTTGAGCCTTAAATTTGTGCTTTCCTTCACCTCATTTTACCTCATTCTCCCTTGTCCATTTCTATTTTAAACCCAATTGATCAATAAAAATAGTTAAAATTACTTCTAGAATGGTTTACATGACTGACTTGTTGAATTTTGTGATTGTTGCCATTGTTAAGCATTTTGACCTGAACTAGCTGCAGAATGCAGGCATTCCGTAGCTAACCGGCGATTCTGCAGCTACCTTTATGTTTGAGTATGTTCCGGGTGGCCTCTTGAGGAAAAATGCATATGGGCATGATCCACGTCGTGCCTACATGGTTTGTTGCTCATCATGGGAGAGGAAATGAATTCTGGGTACGGTTATGCACGTGGGAACACATTTGTGAAGTAAGACTCCTACTAGGACTGTCTCAGTCCAGGTGTATTTTCTTCTTCACGTAGCCACCTCAAAGACTCCTAAGATGATTCGGATATGGAAAGACATCATTCCTAAATTGTTGTAATTATTGTTACTTGCATTTACTTTATAAAATCTTGAGTAGACCGAGAGCTTAGTTAGAGATTTTGTGTTAGATTTGCTGCTAGATTTTGTGTAAAACTCTGTGTTACGTCCTTGAAGACACAAAGTGTTATGTTCGAACTATTGCATTGTTAATGGAGCAGACAAAGTTATTCTGAAGGCGTGATTTGATTTGAAGTTGAATGCCGTCAAGTGGTAGAGGGCCCCTGCCTCTTGCACGGATTTCTTTTGCGTAAACTAGATAAGTTTTTCCTAGCTGCCTTTACGTTTTGCATTTGAATTGGTAGTTGTTTCGTTTTATCTACTGTAGTCGTATTCGTTCCAGTTCTTCCACAAGAAGACACTCTTCCAACAGACCAAAATGATGAATGTTTAATGACTATGGTATTGTAGGATAGGAGTTAAATTTGTATTTGTTTTAACTAGCTACTGTAGCCATAATTCGTTCCAGCTCTTCCACAAGAAGACACTCTTCCAACAAACAAAAATGATGAATGATTAATGACTACGGTATTGTAGGATAGGAGTTGAATTTGTATTTGTTTTTAACTAGATACTGTAGTTACATTCATTCCAGTTCTTTCACAAGAAGACATTCTTCCAACAGATCATAACAATGAATGATGAATAGCTATAGTACTGTAGGAATTAGTTGTAGTTTTTGTTATTCACTATCACAGTTGCAATTGTTCTAATCACTCTTCCACAAGAAGAAATTCTTCCAAGACATCCTTAAGAAGTTCAAGATATGACCATGATGTGATAACTTAGTTTTTTTTCATTTGCTTTCAGTTCATTTGCTTTCAATTGCATACAAGTCCACAGTCAGAATTGTTCTACCTCTTCCACAAGAAGGAACTCTTCCAAAATATCACTAATGATGAACAAACAGATTGTGTAACTTCATAGAATAATACATGTTTATTAGAACGCTCCGGAGTTTAATTTTGCATTTAATTCATGTTCAGCTACTTTGTTGCAAGTTTGATGATGACTCATAGTTCAACATTGTGCTAGTTTAGTAGCATCTTAGGTTCATTTTTAGATCAACTTATTGCACTTGCATCTCATAGTCACACTGTCATCCCTTGCACAATAGATTACTTTAGTTGATAGGATCCACAAGACAGCCTTCATTATCTACAAATATCTTTTTGTTCTGAAAACCATCAGTGATCCATAACCAAAGGAACAAAAGATAACATCATTATAAAGTCTGAAATATCTCTGCAAATTCCTCATCATAAACAGAGCTCTTCCTCAAGAAATCAACAACTCTTTGAGTATAAGTTCTGTGACATTCAATTAAGTTGCAGAATAGAATTAGGAGTTAATCATGGAATAGATGAGCTAGAACATAATATTGCATCTTTAGTGTTGAATTGTTCAGTTAGAGAACTTGCATATTTAGTGATCATTTTTCAAGTTTAGTTTGTGTCATTTGCCTAAGAAGTCATTATCAAGCTCTTGTTTCTATTTCATAGGTTGCTTCAGTGTTTTTGATTACATTTGCCATTCCATACATTAGGCTCAACTGTGTTTTTGACCACCAATTTCTTTTCATTAGTTTTCTAGGCATTTTCATTGTAAACATAAAACTTCAAAATACCAAAAACATCATAAATCAACATAAAAGACCAAAACATCACAAAACACTACACACAACGCACTAGGAAACAAGCACCTAGGTACATATGGTACATTTCACTTCAGCAGTTTACAAATCTTGGTTGACAATTAAATGAACTCAGTTTAGGAGACTAGATTGAGACACAACATTTTGGCGCCGTTGCCGGGGAAGTGAAAACTAGGTAACCTTTGTTTCTTAGCATCCAAAAACAATTTTATGCGTAGGGAGAGAGATTCAAGGGGAAGATTTATAAGCTGCAGAGGCAGAAGTTTGATTTCTAGAACACCACTTGTTTCATCTAGATCCAGAGCTAGTACATCTTCAACTCAAACCCATCTTCCATCCTTTACTAATCCTGGACTTCTAAAAGATCTAAGGTCACCTATTCCATTAGAGAAACCTTCCACTTCATCCACTGAACCTGCCATAGAAGAAGATCTAAAAACTCCTGTCAGGGACACAAACCTTTCTACTTCCACAGGAGAGTCAACCATGGCAGAAGAAGGAGGAGAAGGAGTTGTTAATGGAGAACACACATTGTTTGGAGGAGGTAGAGGTAGAGGTAGGGGAGAAGGAGGAAGAGGAGAAGGAGGTAGAGGTGCAGAAGGAGGAAGAGGTAGAATAGGAAGCTCTTTTGGGTTCCCTATACTTGATGAAGAAACCAATACAACCATGAAAAACATTTCACCTTCTGTTCTTCCGAACTTCTATGGACTTAAAACTGAGGATCCTGAAACTTTCTTATTCGAATTTGAAGTGTTGTGTAGGACTTATGACTACCTTCAAGATGCTCAAAAATTGAAATTATTTCCTTCAACTCTGAAAGGAGCAGCATTGAAGTGGTTTATGAGCTTAAACATTAGTTCCATTAGGACATGGGAAGACATGAAACAAGCATTTCTAGAGAGATACTTGGATTATTGTATGCCGGTTAATCATAAGGAAGAAGTGTTCAAGATGTTACAAAAAGAAGATGAAAATTTGGAAGATTTGTTGGAAAGATTTCATAACAACATAAAAAGGGCAAAAATGGAAAATCTAGATCAAGACACCTTAAAAGCTCTTTTGTTGAAAACAATTAGGGATGAATGGTTGGATATCCTAAACATGATGGGAAAAGGGGATATATCACAACTCACATTACCTGAAATATCTGAGTTATGTATCAACCTTTCAAGAGGGAAATCTAAAACTGTCAAAGGTCCAAGAGATCCTGCTCTTGCAAGGGCAAGTAAATCTGCTTCTGGGACAGTAAGTAGATCAGAAATAGGACACATGCTTGATGATTTTAAATCCGACATCTTAGGGAGTCTTAGTGAACAAATAGACACCCTCAAGATACAAAACAAGCAAAAGGCTGAATCTGATGCCTTGGCAATCTTTTGTCCCAAATGTAGGAAAAAACATGCCTTGAGAGAGTGTCCTCTAGATGTAAAAGTTGTAGAAACATGTGTTATTTGTTCTGAGAAACATGAGACCAAGAATTGTCCTTCTCTTCCTGGTCTCAAGGCTGTTTTTCAAGAAGAAACTCCTACAGACTCCACAGAATCTCTTAACTTTGTATCTAGAAGACCTTGGCAGGGATCTCAGACACAAGGATTTCATGATCAAATGTATAATCAACCTCCACCTTGGAATTCTTGGCAGCAACCTTGGCCCCAATTTCAAAATCAATCTCAAGCTTGGGCACAAGGATCACAAGGTCCCTATGAAAGATACTCTCCATATTATCAGTATCCACCATCCTATCCACCATATCCACATTTTTATCCTCAAAATCCTCAACAAAATCTTCAACAAAATTTTCCTCAAAATTTTCAACAAAATTCTCAACAACATCATCTGAACCAACCTCATCAAAATCAACCACTTCCATTACCATTCCCTCAAAAATCCAATCAATTACCAGCTCAGCCCATACCAAACCCCAATAATAAGAATCCTCAGAATACATATATGATAGAAGGACAACAATTTCCAACTTATTTAATTACTCCTCTAGACCTTAGTGATGTTCAATTTAGGTCTAGAAGGATACTTGAGAAGAGGAAACCTTCTGTGATCATACAAGAACAAGATAATTCTGAGGAAGGCTCCCTACGGGTTAATAAAAGTCTTGAGGAAGAAACATCCTTTCAAGGCCAAAACATTGAAAAACTGAAACAAAAAGATCCAATAAGCCCAACTCCAGTATTAGAGCATCCATCCACATCTACTTCTATACCTCCCTTTCCGGAAAGATTACAAATTGACAAAGGTGTAGAAAAACAAATAATGGTGCCTAATTATGATTTCTTGGATGAATTGAGAAATGTTTGCATTAAAATTCCATTATTGCAAGCCATCAAAGAAATCCCAATTTTAGCCAAAACAATAAAGGAGTTGAGTATGAAGACAACAAGAAAAAGAATAAGAGAAACCAAGAAAATTCAACTAGTAGGACAAATAGCAGACATTATGATGGGTAAGATTACTATTCCAAAGTACCTTGACCCAGGAAATCCAGTTGTCAAAATTCACATCAATGGAATTGAAATTCAAAACACACTCATTGACTTAGGAGCGGCAATAAATATCATGAGTAGACAAATCATGGACAAACTGAAACTTCCTAATCTTCTCTTTACACCCACACTATTACAATTAGCAGATAGATCTGTGATCAGACCAGATGGGGTAATAGAAGACATTCCAGTGTCCCTAGACTCTTGGGAGTACCCTGTGGATTTCATGATTCTAACACCCAAGAATAATCTAGGAGGCCATCCTGTTATACTAGGAAGACCTTGGTTGGCTACAGCTGATGCTTTTATTAGTTGTAGGTCCGGTGATATGTATATTTCTGATGGAAGTTCAACAAAGAAATTCACTTTATATCCTCCGGCTAGGACAATTACAGATCTAGATGACACTCAATGGATAGAGGATGAAGAATATTTGCAACCACTCTTCACAATTTCAGAAATTAGTGAAGATAATCAAATTCTGAATACTCTAGAAAAATTTGAATCTTCTCCAGAACACAAACAAGAATCATTTCAAGAGAGATCCAATATTGAGTTCTTGTCATCTAGACAGATGTCTCTTCATTCTATGGACAAATTTGGTAGCTCTACAAGTGAAATTTTTCCAGGCAAAACCTTGAACATAAAAAAAAACCTAGAAAGATCTCAACAAGAAGAGTTAGTCAAAGTATTACAGAGACATTCTTCTGCATATGCATGGGAATACACTGACATGAAAGGGATAAGTCCCAATACTTGTACTCATCACATCTATATAGAGGCAAATTGCAAACCAATCAGACAGCCTCAAAGACGGATGAATCCAAATCTTAGGGAAATTGTCAAAGAAGAATTACAAAAATTGTTAAATGTTAACTTCATCTATCCTATTTCAGATAGTCAGTGGGTTTCTCCTTTGGTGATTGTGCCTAAGAAAAATGGAAAATGGAGGGTGTGTGTTGACTACCGAGAACTGAATAAAGCTACTCTTAAAGACCATTTTCCCTTACCTTTCATAGATCAAGTATTAGATACATTATCTGGCAAAAAGTACTTTTCATTCCTAGATGGGTTTAGTGGTTACAATCAAATCCAAGTAGCACTTGAAGACCAAGATAAAACCACATTTACTTGTCCTTGGGGTACCTATGCCTACCGAGTATTACCATTTGGATTGTGCAATGCACCTGCAACATTCCAAAGGGCAGTATTAGGAATTTTTTCTGATCTGATACATGACTGTGTAGAGGTGTACATGGATGATTTTACAGTTTATGGGGATACATTTGAAGAGGCTTTAGAAAACTTGGAAAAATTCTTAAAAAGATGTCAAGAAGAAAACCTTTCTCTTAGTCATGAAAAAAATTTTATGATGTTTACTGAAGGTATTGTTTTAGGGCACCACATTTCAGGGGATGGGATTAGAGTTGATGAAGTGAAAGTTGAAGTTATTTCTAACCTATCCATTCCAAATTGTCAAAGAGATGTAAGAAGTTTTCTAGGATTTACGGGGTACTATCGGAGATTTATAGAAAACTTCACCAAAATAACATCTCCTCTCTTCAAATTACTCACCAAAGATTGTGAATTTAAGTGGACTTCTGATTGCCAGTTAGCTTTTGAAACCCTGAAAACCAAAATTTCTGAAGCACCTATATTAAGGGAACCTAACTGGAAGTTACCTTTTCATATCTCGACAGATGCTTCCGATACAGCTCTGGGAGCAGTATTGGGACAGAAAGATTTAATTCCCTATGCCATCTATTATATCAGTAAAAATTTGACTCCCGCAGAGTTAAACTATACTGTAACTGAAAAAGAGTTTTCAGCTGTTGTTCATGCCATTAACAAATTTAGACACTATATAACAGGCTATGAAACTTTTATTCACACTGATCATTCTGCCATTAGATATTTAATGAATAAATCAATCACTAATGGTAGAGTTATAAGATGGTTGTTATTATTGCAAGAATTCAACATTACTATTTTAGATAGGCCTGGAAAACAAAACACTGTGGCTGACTTCCTGTCTAGAATTAAAAATATCAAAGATGACACTCCGGTTGAAGATCAATTTCCTGATGAATATCTTTTTGCAGTTTCTACTCAAACTCCATGGTTTGCTGATATTGCTAATTATTTAGTTTCGGGAAAATTTCCTTCAATTATGAATGCAAGGGATAAAAGAAAAATCATTAATGATAGTGCAAGATATTCATGGGTCGCTAATGAGTTGTACAAGACAGGTCCAGATTTGATTATTAGAAAGTGTGTTCGTGAAGATGAGATGCCTGAAATTCTCAAGGCATGTCATGATGAACCTTGTGGCGGACACTTTGCAGATAAGAGGACAGCCTATAAGATCCTTAATTTAGGATATTATTGGCCCTCTTTGTTTAGAGATGCAAGGGAGTATGTCAAAAGGTGTGATAGTTGCCAAAGGGTAGGGAAACCTTCTCCTTCAGGTGAGATGCCATTACAACCTCAGGTACACATTGAACCTTTTGAAAAATGGGCCTTGGATTTTGTGGGACCTATTAGTCCTCCATCAAGACAAAAGAAATACATATTAGTTTGCACTGATTATGTTACTAAGTGGGTAGAAGCTAAACCATTACTTGCTGCTAATGAATCATCTGTAGTTACTTTTCTTTTTGAGGATATTTTTACTCGTTTTGGTGTCCCAAGGGAAATTGTTACAGATCAAGGAGCTCAATTTACATCAAGGCTAGTGGAGCAAATGATGGAGAATTACAAAATCAGACATAGAACATCTACTCCTTATCATCCACAAGCAAATGGTCAAGTGGAATCCACTAATAAAGTTATTGAAGGAATCCTAACAAAGACTGTTCATCTACATAGAAGAGATTGGGTAGATAGGCTTCCTGAAGCCTTGTGGGCCTATAGAACTACATGGAGAAACACAACAGGCCATACTCCTTATGAGCTTGTTTATGGGAAGCAAGTTTTGTTTCCTATAGAGTTCCAAATTCAAACATTCAAGATGGCGGTTCAGCTAGGACTTGATCTAACGGAGGCACAAAAGCATAGACTGGAGCAAATTAATGAATTGGATGAGATCAGACAAGATGCAGTTCAGAAAACAAGTCTAGTCCAACAGCAAAGGGCTAGATGGCATGACAAGTACATCAGGGAGAAGAAATTTAAAGAGGGTGATTGGGCTCTCTTGTTTGATTCAAAATTCAAGGATTTTCAAGGGAAATTTCAGACACATTGGCTTGGGCCATATGAAATTGTTCGAATTTTTGATAATGGGGCAGTAAAAATCAAAACTATAGATGAAGAAGAGGTCACTTTTCTTGTGAATGGTCATAGACTAAAGCTATACCACAAGCCACTCTCAAGAGAAGAGTTTGTCAAGAAGTTCCAAGAAGACAATGATGTGAAGTTAATGAAGAAGAGTCTCTCTTCTTCATCAACTTGATTAAATTTTCTGAAGCATTTCTCTTTTGAAAAAAATAAAAAATAAAAATAAAAAATAAAAAAAATAATAAAAAAATAAAAATAAAAAAATAAAGGCATAAACATGAAAACCAATCACTGATTGGCATGTTTATACAGAAAATATAGGGTGAAAATCAGACTCTCTCTGACACTCTAACTTTTCCCATTTCTGTTTATAAGCAGCTGTTATAAAAATCATAAGTTCAGTTCCATAGTGCTTATGATTCATTTCATCTCACTCCATTCACTTATCCATTCATACTCCATTCCATCCATCATTCATTTCATCTGAATCCATTCCACATTTCATTCATTTCATTCCATCTTCCATCCATTTCATTTTCATGTCAAAACACAAAATTTGATATCATGCTGTAGGTGAATAAAATATGTCATGAATTGCAGTACAACCCTTATGTTCCTTCATTCCATGAACTGAATCCATTTTATTCCATTATCCACTTCATACATATAATAATCCATCATCCATTTTCATCCATTTTCATAACATTTCACCCATCCTCCAAAAACATTTCATTTTCATGATTAAAGTGTTCTACAGGAACATTCTGCAGCTCAGTGGACATTCTGCAGCTGATCAGCCTTTCTGCAGCCCGACAGTCTTTTTCGCAGCCATAAACCCTGAAGGCATCAACCAGCAGACATCAGAATTACAACAAAGTGATCCAGTGAATTCATGAATCAAAAACATCAAGAAAATTGTGAAAGATTCCTCCAAATATGAGCAGAGAAGACAAAGGCTACAAAAACATCAAAATAAAGGGCAGAGGTAAAAAATTTAAATTACGATGGCATTTCATAAAATTTTAGCATAGTTTAGTTGTGGATTATTCGAACGGTTGTTTTAATTGTTTTATTGATCAAACACCAAACAAACCCTCTACAGACTTTGTATTAAAATCTTCCATTTCAAATTTTATATCCGATAGCATTTAAGCGGTGAAATGATCAAAGCGTTTGAATTTCCCACGACTCTTAACCAAGTTATTTAATGATGATGATTTTCCCTGCCGTCGTAAATCCTCCGCCGTCTCCTCAATCATTAATACAATCCCTCCACCTCACTCCACTACTCTATTCCGTGACCATTTGCCATAACTTCATTCCGTAGCCAGTATTCCATTCCGAAGACAGAGGCATTATTATCATCAGGAGAAGATCAGAAGAGGTAAATTTGGAAGTATAACGGTGTGAGAACTCAAAACCACTTGATCCCGTGAACAGATAGCATATCACTGTGAACGAAGTTTGGAGCATTTCCACTATCAACACAGAATTGTGGCTGTGTAGAGTTTAAAGTCTGTTGTTACCAAAAGACAGAGGTGTTAAAATTGAAGTCTTTTGCTACCAAAGACAGAGGTGTGGTAGTGATTGAGTTCGAAAACCATTTGTTATCAGAGACAGAGGTTGAGTTTGAAGTCTGTTGTTACTAGAAACAGAGGTGTTTTTCAGTGATTGAGTTTGAAGTCTTTCTGTTACCAAAGACAGAGGTATTGCAGTATTAAAACTGAAACCGTTTGCTACTAAGAGCCAGAGGTATTGCACAAAAAGAAAATTGAAGCCATCTACCACTGTCTATCAGAGACATATTAGCTCGAAATTTGAAATTGCTTTCATATCACTCCAAATTTCAACAGAAGCACATCAGTCCGAGGTTTCGAAGGCATTTTTCATTATCAAACAGAGGCATACCAGCCAGAGGTTTTGAAGCTGTTGCTATTATAAATCAGAGGTATGTCATTCCAAAATTGAAGCCATTTTCATTTAGAGCTTGAAGCCATTTTAATCCGAAAGTAAAAGTCATTGTTTTGTGGGTAGAGAAGAGTGTTAATTTGATATTGAAAAAAAATCATGGGTTTCATCGTAAGGACTGAGCCTGTGGGATCAAAATATTTAGAAGGTTACCCACAATGCAAGGAGATGTTACAACAAATAGGATGGCTTCAATTCTTGGAAAAATTTAATGGCTTCCATAAGGAAGTCACCAAAACATTTGCCAGATCATTCCAAGGAACCGAAGTTGAAATAGGGGATGTCAAGTTTACTGTTACTGAAGTTTTTATTGCAGAGGCTACAGGATTGTCCAGAACTGGGGAGAGATGGTTTAAAAATAGGGAATTCCACAATGACTCCTGGAAACAAATTTTAAAATCACCAAATATGGATGTTAGTGTGTTCAAGAAAGGAATTCCCAGCACTGCATTGAAAAGAAAATGGAGAAATATGCTACTTCTTTTACAAAAAATTGTTACATGTGAGGGTAGATATGGGACATTTTATGTCTACCACATTAGACTAATGATGCATTTTCTGGGAGAAGATTTGAATCTACCATATTTCTTGCATCAAAGTCTGAAGAAAATGGCTTCCTGTGTTCAGAGAAGAGTTCAGTTTTTAGAGACTACCCTGTATCATCATGGGTTGGTCAAAATTTTGATTGAGCATCATCTATCTAAAACAAATGATACATGGGATGATTTCTTAATAAGAAATCATTTTGAAGAAGAAAAAGAACTATCACCTGAACCACAGCCCACAAAGAGAAGTAGGAAATGGAGGACTTCAAAAGTTGAAATCGACAAACCAGTCCAAGAGAGCAGTGAAGAAATCATTTTGGAGAAGTTGAATCGAATCAAGAGGCAACTTAAGGAAGAAAAGATAATCAAGGAATCCACCACAGAGAAAGGAGAGGGATCCTCTCAACCTAGGAGAAGCCACAGATTAAAGGGAAAACTGAAGAAAACATCAATCAAACAAACAGGGGTAATCAATATTGAGGATGAAGAAACATCCATTGAAGAGGATGATGAAGAATATTTTTATGAAGGCACCCCTGAGATTGATCCTGCTCAACAGGAAATCTATGATTATGTGGAAACCTTAGAGAGGACAGCTTAGGAAACAAGCACCTAAGTACATATGGTACACTTCACTTCAGCAGTTTACAAATCCTGGTTGACAATTAAATGAGCTCAGTTTAGGAGACTAGATTGAGACACAACATTTTGCAGAAACAAACAGGGGTAATCAATATTGAAGATGAAGAAACACCCATTGAAGAGGATGATGAAGAAGATTTTTATGAAGGCACCCCTGAAATTGATCCTGCTCAACAGGAAATTTATGATTATGTGGAAACCTTAGAGAGGACAGCTTCAGAAAGCAGAGAAAGAACCCCCAGTCCTCCAATGTCTGAAATTGATATATTAAGGAGGGATAGGTATGAGTTGGAATTGTTGAATAGACACATCAAAAATGAGAACGAAATTCTCAAAGATCAAATCAAGCTCAAGACTGACATGAACTCAACCTTATCCCAGCATATAGACAAAGTGGAGAGGACCAATGAGAAATTGAAGACAAGGAACAAAAAGCTAGTCAGGGCACTCACCAATCTCAGGTTCAAACTTGTTATCAGGAAACCCAGAAGACCTCTAGCTTTCGCACAAAGGAGAAGAAGGGGATTAGATGTCCTCAGTAAGCCTCTCAATTCATAGGGATAATTTGCATGAGGACATGCAAAGAGACAGCAAAGTGTGGGTATGTTGAGCCTCAATTTGTGCTTCCCTTCACCTCATTTTACCTCATTCTCCCTTTTCCATTTCTATTTTAAACCCACCGATCAATAAAAATAGTTAAAATTACTTCTAGAATGGTTTACACAGGATCAATTTGTTGAATTTTGTGATTGTTGCCATTGTTAAGTATTTTGACCGGAACTAGTCGTTAGCACGTGCATATCTCGTAGCCAAATCGGCGATTCTCGTTAGCCTACCTTCATGTTTGAGTATGTTCCGTGGCCTCTTGAGGAAAAACGCATATGGGCATGATCCACGTCGTGCCTACATGGTTTGTTGCTCATCATGGGAGAGGAAATGAATTCTGGGTACGGTTATGCACGTGGGAACACATTTGTGAAGTAAGACTCCTACTAGGACTGTCTTAGTCCAGGTGTCTTTTCTTCTTCACGCAGCCACCTCAAAGACTCCTAAGATGATTCGGATATGGAAAGACATCATTCCTAAATTTTTGTAATTATTTTTACTTGCATTTACTTTATAAACTCTTGAGTAGACCGAGAGCTTAGTTAGAGATTTTGTGTTAGATTTGCTGCTAGATTTTGTGAAAACTCTATGTTACGTCTTTGAAGACACAAAGCATTATGTTCAAACTATTGCATCGTTAATGGAGCAGACAAAATTATCTTGAAGGCGTGATTTAAATTGGAGTTGAATGTCGTCAAGTGGTAGAGGGCCCCTGCCTCTTGCACGGATTTCTTTTGCATAAACTAGATAAGTTTTTCCTAGCTGCCTTTACGTTTTGCATTTGAATTGGTAGTTGTTTTGTTTTATCTACTGTAGTCGTATTCATTCTAGTTCTTCCACTCGAAGACACTCTTCCAACTGCATCAAAATGATGAATGATTAATGACTATGGTATTGTAGGATAGGAGTTGAATTTGTATTTGTTTTTAACTAGATACTGTAGTTATATTCATTCCAGTTCTTCCACAAGAAGACATTCTTCCAACAGATCATAACAATGAGTGATGAATAACTATAGTATTGTAGGAATTAGTTGTAGTTTTTGCTATTCACTATCACAGTTACATTTGTTCTAATCACTCTTCCACAAGAAGAAATTCTTCCAATACATCCTTAAGAAGTTCAAGACATGACTGTGATAATGAAAGATTTAGTTGTTTGTTTGTACTAAGTATCATCTCTGTTCTTACTCTTAAACGCTTGCCCAAGACATCATAATGACGAGTGGGATATGGATGTGGTAACTTAGTTTTTCATTTGCTTTCTGTTCATTTGCTTTCAATTGCATATAATTACACAATTAGAATTGTTCTATCCCTTCCAAAAGAAGGAACTCTTCCAAAATATCACTAATGATGAACAAACAGATTGTGTAACCTCATAGAATAATGCATGTTATTTAGAATGCTCCGGAGTTTCATTTGCATTTAATTCATGTTCAGTTACTTTGTTTCAAGTTTGATGATGACTTATAGTTTAACATTGTTCTAATTTAGAAGCATCTTAGGTTCATGCTTAATTTAACTCATTGTATTTTCATCTCATAGTCACACTGTCATTCTTTGCACAATAGATTACTTTAGTTGTTAGGATTCAAAAGACAGCCTTCATTATTTACAAACATCTTTTTGTTCCGAAAACTACAAAGTGATCCATAACCATAGGAACAGAAGATAACATCACTATAAGGTCTGAAGTATCTCTGCAAATTCCTCATCATTTTATAAACAGAGCTCTTCCTCAAAAGAACTACTTTGAAAAGAAACCAATAACTCTTTGAGTATAGGTTCTAAGACATTCAATTAAATTGCAGAATAGAACTAGGAATTAGTCATGGAATAGATGAGCTTAGAACAAAATGTTACATCATGATAAGATTAGTGTTTAACTATCTAGTTAGAGAACTTGCATATTTAGTGATCATTTCTCAAGTTTAGTTTGTGTCATTTGCCTAAGAAGTCATTATCAAGCTTTTGCTTTCATTTAGTCATAGTTCAGATTCTGCTTCATTGTTTCCAATTGCATTTACCATTCCATACCTTAGGCTTAACCTCGTTTGACCACCAACTTTTATTAGTTTTCAGTAGCTGGGTTTCACTGTGAACATAAAACACCAAAAGATCAAAAACATCATAAATCATCACAAAAGACCAAAAACATCACAACACACTACACACAACGCATTAAGAAACAAACACCTAGGTACATACAGTACACTTCACTTCAGCAGTTTACCAACCCTGGTTGACAATTAAATGAGCTCACTTTAGGAGACTAGATTGAGACCAAACATTTTGCAGAAACAAACAGGGGTAATCAATATTGAAGATGAAGAAACACCCATTGAAGAGGATGATGAAGAAGATTTTTATGAAGGCACCCCTGAAATTGATCCTGCTCAACAGGAAATTTATGATTATGTGGAAACTTTAGAGAGGACAGCTTCAGAAAGTAGAGAGAGAACCCCCAATCCTCCACTGTCTGAAATTGATATATTAAGGAGGGATAGGTATGAGTTGGAATTGTTGAATAGACACATCAAAAATGAGAATTAAATTCTCAAAGATCAAATCAAGCTCAAAACTGATATGAACTCGACTTTATCCCTGCATATAGACAAAGTGGAGAGGACCAATGAGAAGATGAAGACAAGGAACAAAAAGTTAATCAGGGCACTCACAAACCTCAAGTTCAAACTTGTGATCAGGAAACCCAGAAGGCCTCTAGCTTTCAGACAAAGGAGAAGAAGGGGATTAGATGTCCTTGCAGAAGCCTCTGAATTCATAGGATAATTTGCATGAGGACATGCAAAGAGATAGCAGTGGGGGTATGTTGAGCCTCAAATTTGTGCTTTCCTTCACCTCATTTTACCTCATTTTCCCTTGTCCATTTCTATCTTAAACCCAATTGATCAATAAATATAGTTAAAATTACTTCTAGAATGATTTACATGACTGACTTGTTGAATTTTGTGATTTTTTCCATTGTTATGCATTTTGACCGGAACTAGCTGCAGAATGCAGACATTCCGTAGCTAACCGGCGATTCTGCAGCTACCTTCATGTTTGAGTATGTTCCAGGTGGCCTCTTGAGGAAAAATGCATATGGGCATGATCCACGTCGTGCCTACATGGTTTTTTGCTCATCATGGAAGAGGAAATGAATTCTGGGTACGGTTATGCACGTGGGAACACATTTGTGAAGGAAGACTCCTACTAGGACTGTCTCAGTCCAGGTGTCTTTTCTCCTTCACGTAGCCACCTCAAAGACTCCTAAGATGATTTGGATAAGGAAAGACATTATTCCTAAATTGTTGTAATTATTGTTACTTGCATTTACTTTATAAACTCTTGAGTAGACCGAGAGCTTAGTTAGAGATTTTATGTTAGATTTGCTGCTAGATTTTGTGCACACTCTGTGATACATTCCTGAAAACGCAGAGTGTCATGTTCAAACTTTTGCATCGTTAATGGAGAAGACAAAGTTATTTTGAAGGCGTGATTTAATTTGGAGTTGAATGCCGTCAAGTGGTAGAGGGCCCCTGCCTCTTGCACGGATTTCTTTTGCGTAAATTAGATAAGTTTTCCTAGCTGTCTTTACGTTTTGCATTTGAATTGGTAGTTGTTTTGTTTTAGCTACTGTAGTCGTATTCATTCTAGCTCTTCCACAAGAAGACACTCTTCCAACAGATTAAAATGATGAATGTTGAATGACTATGGTATTGTAGAATTAGGAATTGAATTTATAGTTGTTTTAACTAGCTACTGTAGTTATATTCATTCCAGCTCTTCCACAAGAAGACACTCTTCCAACAGATTATAATGATGAATGATGAATAGCTATAGTATTGTAGGAATTAGTTGTAGTTTTTTCTATTCACTATCACAGTTACACTTGTTCTAATCACTCTTCCACAAGAAGAAATTCTTCCAATACATCCTTAAGAAGTTCAAGACATGACCGTGATAATGAAAGATTTAGTTGTTTGTTTGTACTAAGTATCATCTCTGTTCTTACTCTTAAACGCTTGCCCAAGACATCATAATGACGAGTGGGATATGGATGTGGTAACTTAGTTTTTCATTTGCTTTCTGTTCATTTGCTTTCAATTGCATATAATTACACAGTTAGAATTGTTCTATCCCTTCCAAAAGAAGGAACTCTTCCAAAATATCACTAATGATGAACAAACAGATTGTGTAACCTCATAGAATAATGCATGTTAGTCAGAATGCTCCGGAGTTTCATTTGCATTTAATTCATGTTCAGTTACTTTGTTTCAAGTTTGATGATGACTTATAGTTTAACATTGTTCTAATTTAGAAGCATCTTAGGTTCATGCTTAATTTAACTCATTGTATTTTCATTCATAGCGTCACACTCATTCTTTTATAATAGATTACTTTAGTTAGATTCACAAGACAGCCTTCATTATTCACAAACATCTTTTGTTCTGAAAACTACAAAGTGATCCACAACCATAGGAACAGAAGATAACATCACTATAAGGTCTGAAGTATCTCTGCAAATTCCTCATCATTTTATAAACAGAGCTCTTCCTCAAAAGAACTACTTTGAAAAGAAACCAATAGCTCTTTGAGTATAAGTTCTGTGACATTCAATTAAATTGCAGAATAGAACTAGGAATTAATCATAGAATAAAAGAGCTTAGGACAGAGTATTACATCATTAGTGTTTAACTGTTTAGTTAGAGGATTGCATATTTAGTGATCACTTCTCAAGTTTAGTTTGTGTCATTTGCCTAAAAAGTCATTATCAAGATTTTTCTTTTATTTAGTCATAGTTTAGATTCTGCTTCATTGTTTCCAATTGCATTTACCATTCCATACATTAGGCTTAACTCTGTTTTTTTGACCACCAACCCTTTCCATTAGTTTTCTAGACAATTCCATTGTAAATATAAAAATCACCAAAAGACAAAAAACATCATAAATCATCAAAAAAGACCAAAAACATCACAAAACACCACATACAACGCATTAGGAAACAAGCACCTAGGTACATATGGTACACTTCACTTCAGCAGTTTACAAATCCTGGTTGACAATTAAATGAGCTCAGCTTAGGAGACTAGATTGAGACACAACAACTGCAACAAGAAAATTAGAGATTTTTCCAAAGAACAGGTAAATTAGGCAGATTGGCAAGGAATACATATAGGAAAGGTCTTGCACAATAGAATTGAAGACTTGTTCTATTTGCAACATGAAATAAAACATCTATTTGTGGTAAAACCAGGCTTTGATAGGTACACAGAGGCTCACGAAAATTACAGGAAACTTACCAAGATAAAATTACCGAATGAAGAGTTTTGGCAGAAATTCACTGATTTGCTATAAAAGACAGTTTTACAGTGGAAAATGATAAAAAAAAATTGTTGTTTTCACACATTATAAACAAAATTTACACCAGTGAGGCAATTAAAACAGTCCTCAAGAAGATAAAGAGTATCAAATGAAAGAGTACCAGATGAGAAGATAACATTTCAAAATAGATTAAAATATCTTTTGACAGCATTAGAGACAATAAGCTGGCCAGCTGCACCCAATCCAGAACAACATTTCTATTTTATTCGGATAAATAGGACAACTTGCTAGTTGTTAAGCAACTGTCACTATATTTTTGTAAGAGATATTTTTATTTTCCTTAGAAAAATCCTATGAATGTTCTAGGATATTTTGTAAACATTTTTGTATAAATACTTCACCTTTTGAAGTATTATTGTGGAATAAATTATTGAAGATTTATATAGTCATTTTTTCTGTATCTGAATGGTTTCTTGTAGCAAGTTCAAGTAGCAGACTGGATCAAAACTATAAAGCATCATATTTCAGGATTCATGTGATGAGCCATTGAAGTGAAGTGCTTTCTACTGCTATTGTTTATCTTCTTATGTTTTACATGAATTCATATATGTGTTCCAAATTTGACTGATAAATCAAGAATATTATTACAAAATTTCTTAAGAGCACCCTGTATTTAACTATTTATCAATTATATGTTTTCTGCTGATTTCCAGATTAGGGAACCCTTAATTGCTTTCCCTTTCGAATTACCTCTTTCTTCTCCTTGCTTATTCGGATCAAATAATCCTTAATTTCTCTTTATCCCAATCAATCCACTTCACCAATCAACCTTCAAAGATCTGTTGTGACTTATCTATCTTTCCCTAAAAATATATGTATTTTGATCTTGATATTGAGTTGTCTTCTTGACATATTGACTCCTTTTGTCCAATGGAAAACCAGATCTATTATTATCTATCTCTTTAAGTGATTTTTCCCATCAACCAAACCAAATCTTAAAACCAAATTGTCCTTATAACTAGCCTAAAATCAAACATTAAAACAAAGTTAAATCTTATATAGAGAGCCCACTCTGAACCATACGAAGGCTAGATCCTCTAGTTTAAAAGTAGTTTTGTGGTTACCTCTAATGTTATTTAAACTGTAAATCGAAATCTCACAACTTGGAGAATTATTAGAGTGATAACATACTGGCAACCATACTGGGGAACTAACCAATCCTCAGTTTTAAATAGGTCTTAAATATTTTTTTTCATTATCCTTTCACTTTAAGACTATTTTATAAGTTGTGAGTATCATTTCATTAAAAAAAAAAGTGTAATTTTGGCTTCTAGAAGAATCTACTATACCAGGTCAAATCCATATCCTAACCCTACTATTATAGTAGACAATCCAAACAGAATTGGAAAAAATAATAAACAAGTAGAATATTTAGGTAACAAAGTTTCCTTATTTATATCAATTTCCCTTCCAAAACAGTTAGTGACTATACAAGACATTTATTTTGACTTAAGTTTTGAACATTCTTTATTTAGAAACAAATCAGAGAGTGATTTGAACTGACACTACTATAGATCCTAATTTTATTTCATCTCTTGAAATTAAACAGGAAACTATTTCAGTAGATTTTGAACCAATTTTTTTTTAGATTTATGATAAAATTGATGAATTAAATGCTACTGTACTTAAGGAAATAGATGAAGCTCTTTTTTAGCATTCAGTTGAATTAGTTTCTTTATCAGCATATACACCTAAGCCATCTACTTCTTAGTTAGATACCAACCTTGTAGAATCTGTAGGTTCATCTCTTTTTACCACTACATCATCGATAATATCCACTACATTTAATTCTATAGACCCATTTATCATAAAGAAACCATTCCAACCTAGAGTATTATTTCCATCTTCACCCACCTCAACGCCATCCACTAGTTTATCTTCTGCATTACTTAATATATCATTCTCATTTTCAAGCACTTATTCATATATCCCAGTTTCATCTTCTTCCATCCAAAATTCACCTTTTAGTTCTTCAATTAAATTTTCTAGTACATCATCTTACATTCCAATCTCATCAGCCACTTCTTTAACTGCATTAGCTAGTACCTCTAGTTCTGCCCCAAGCACTTGCAACTTACCTCCTAGACAAGCTAGAATTGAAGCCATGGCTGCTAGGTATGCCCCTTAGTCCATCCAGGACAGTTACATGATATACCTTAGTATTACAAGATTAAAATACCTCAATTTGATGCTACCACTCATTATACTGCCCAACAAAACATTAATAAGAAGACATATCATTTTGAGCTTCGTGAAATAGATGATTCTGATGTACAAATGAGACTCTTTTCTCAGACATTAACAAGAGAAGTTAAAAAATGGTTTAAAGGTCTTAACCCTGGTAGTATAGCTGATTTAGCAGTATTTCATAGATTATTTTTGAATAAATGTGAAAAGAAACAAAATCCACTTGAAATATTATCTGAATTTGATGCAATGAAAAGAGCTCCTAATGAAACAGTTCAAGATTACTACACTAGATACAACAATGTTAATAATTCAATCCCTGCTAATATCAAACCCACTCCAAACTCTGTCCTACTCAAATTCCTTGATGGATTTGATATATACATGGCCTATCAATTAAGAGATAAAAATGATAACACTTTAGAAAGAATGCAAACAAATGCTCTTAGTATAGAAGTAAACATATTGGCCAGAAAATCTAGATTAAGGAATGATAGGAGAGTAAACATAAAAGAAGATACATCTAGTTCAGATGGAAAAATAGATCAACTAGCTAAAACTTTAGAGAGAATGATGGATAGATTAGACAATATAGAAAGAAGAACACAATGAGATAACCAACAAAAAATTAGAAATCTCAACTTTAGAAAATATACAAACACAGGAAAATCTGAAGAATTGGCCCCTAATCAGACAATAAGACCTCCATTTCAAAATAACTATGCTGGAATTTCTCATCAAGTATATGATGAAGACACCATAAATTTAATGGGTATAAATTATGATAACATTATCTTTCTCACACAAGAAGATCAAGAGTTATTTGAAATGCAACAACTTCAATTAGATTCACGTGAATCATTTGACTACAAGCAAGGTTATGATTTTGCTATCAATGAAGTACATAAAAAATATAACCTTAGAAGAAAGAAAAATACTGAGCCTTCTACTAACAAAACTGCACAAACAAAAACAAAAAAATAGTAGAAGCTCCCACTACTAAAGTTTTACAAATTATCCCTAGGAAACAAGCGAAACTCTAACTCATCCCAGAAAATTTCCAGCCCTAAAATTTCACCCAGTCCCAAGATTCTTGATATAATAGATGAGACTTTCCAAACATCAACAGATTCAAAAAAATCTATTGTTGTTAAGACAACTAATTCTTCTAAAACAACAATCTTAGATTCCAGAACACCCACTACTAATCCAAAATAAACAGATCCAAAAGCTAACACAACCAAAACATCTTCTTATAATTCAAAATCTGAAAAAAAACATCTACTGCTTCTCAAACCATTCTTGATAAGAAAATTAAGAGTAGTAAGACACAAGAAACACAAACAGAAAATGAAAAGATAACTGTAAGAAAACAAGATAAACCTACTCAAACTATAGTCACTAAAGAAGAAATAATTCAACTTAGTAAATCACAACCTTTATTTAATATACAAGCTGAAAATGAAAAATTAAAAATACCAATTCCTTTTACATAATTGGTACATGATTTGTACAAAACAACTATCACTGAAACCTTAAACATGAATGATGGAGAAAACTCAGTAAACTTAAGTGATGATCAACCAAAGTTAATTTTTGGTCCTGATATTAATGGAAAACACCAAGATGGAGCAGTTCCACCATTTTACATTAGCTTAACTGTTCATGACCAAATATTACACAATGCAATGTTAGATTCAGGGGCTTCACACAATATAATGCCAAAAGAAATAATGGAAACCCTGAATTTAGATATCACTAGGCCTTACAAAGATCACTTTTCATTTGATTCAAGAAAAGTGAAATGTTTAGGATTGATTAAATATTTTTGTGTCACATTAGTTCAATATCCTAGTAAAAGCATACTCATGGACATTGTGTAGATGATATCCCTCCCAAGTATGGAATGTTCTTATCTCGCTTGTGGGGAGGAAAATTACAAGGATCTCTACAACTGGATATGTTATATGCTACCATATCAGTGTTTGGCCAACCAAAGAAACTTTATGGAGAAAAATTGATGAAATATATGGTGAGTAGTGTAGAAATACCAAGAAATTTCCCAATTTATACTACACGTACTGACCTAGATTCATTCATCTTATGTAACTTTGAAACTGATAATGAAATCAAAACTGAACTAAAAGACAGAAACAAAACACCAGACAATGAAAATATCTTTCATGAATCATTATGGCATTTAGATTTTGATGGTTCATTCAATAAATTAAGAGTAGGAGCAGGAGTTTGAATAACTAATATGGAAAATAATCATGCAAAGAGCCATGCTTTCAAACTTAATTTCAAATGTACCTATAACGTGGTTGAATATGAAGCTCTCATTTTGGGATTGCAAATTATCATAAATTTAGGAGGTAAGAGAGTATCAATTATGGGAGACTCATAGCTAATTGTAAAACAAATAAATGGAGAATATTTTGTTTATAATCCAAGATTAAGCTGATATGGAGAAACTGTGTTAGATTTGATAGATGAATTGTTAGAATGTAAATTCTTTGCAATACCAAGAAAATAGAACATACATGATCATTTCCTAGCCACTTTTTCTAGTACCTATAATTTTCTATTTCAGCCAAATCATAGGTATACTGCAAAATCAAACACAGATCAATAATTCCATATAATCTTAAATATTGGCATATTTTCTCACAAGATCAACAAATTTACCATTTAATGAACAACGAAGGTGAATTTCGGAATTTTAAAATAGACACAGACTGTACAATAGACCATAATTTATATAGTGAAATTGGTGTCAGAGCAACATTCATACATTGGGACCCTAAGGGTCAACTAACGATAAGGTTTGTGTATACTGATGCACAAATTTTAGTGGTGTAGCAGGAACATTATGAGAAGAGGAAAAACACAGAAAAACCCCCAAGACACCAAGGAACCCCAAACTCAACCAGTGATGAACCCTGAAATGTGGGTTCAGTTAAGTGTTGAACAACATCAACAAACTAGTAGGTTGCTGGAAGAACAACAACATCAAACCAATTTCCTGTTGATTACGGTACAACAACTACAGGAATAAATGGCGCATGTTCAAAAAGATAATGAATGATTACTGCAGGATCGGGGAATATATATATATATATATATATATATATATATATATATATATATATATATATATATATATATATATATATATATATATTCTGAATCGGTCTACTTCTATATTGATATAAAAAGATTACAGAGAGGCTGAGGCCTCAGGATAGCTAGCCCAGAGATGTGGCATTCTTACATTACATTTCTGATCATTGACATACAAAAACAACTGTTTACTGGCTAAGAATACATTAGTGACCAGGACCTTGTCCGCCTCTCTAAACAGCTGATACTTGTGTCTGAAATGATGTCTGGAGTGTAGGACTCTACTCGTCATACAAGACCAAAACAAACACTTCCCATAGCAAAAATTACAAACAAGCGCATTGAAGCGCTGGAGCACTATCCTGGGGATAGTAACTTGGATAGCATTACTTGGAAAACAGTAACTTGGAAACCGTCGATATGGCGAAGGAGAATGACAACATAAAACCTGCAAAAAACTGTAAAGAAGAAGGAGAATGAGCACCTTCTTGATACCTGTGTTCAAAAACTGGCGAGAAAAAACCATTAAGCATCATTGGTGGGTGAGGGCGCTTCTTCCACGACTGGGCATGCATACGGGTCAAGATCATCTTCAGCTGGAGGAGGAGGTGCTTTGCCCGAGAAATCACTGCCTGAAGGAGCGCTGGGCCCAGCTTGCTGAAGCTCGTGTTGTGAGGCCATTACACCCTAAACATTCTGCAGATTAACCCCTGGGGGGAAAAACAGAATTTCGTCCTCGGATGCCGGAGTAATTCCAGAGGGGGCCGAGGGCTGAGCCTAAGCAGTCGGGTTAGTTCTGAGCTTAATGGAAATAGAGGCAATGAACTCTTGATTGTTGAGAGAGCAGGGGTATTGAGAACGAGCTGTATGAAAGTGATCGTTGGAGGAGAGGCGGACATGCGCCGCAGAGGTGGAAGGACTACTTCCTCGACCACGTCCCCGGCCTCTTCTAGAAGCAGCAACACGGCCTTCACCAGAGTCAGAGGAATCCGACGAAGAGGCAGAAGAGGGAAACAAAGGCGGCCTGATGACTTTCCCACGTGAGGAGCCACGCCTGCAAGTCATTCTAGGTCTCAATCGAGGCATGATGAGCTTGGCAGGGAGGGCAGGGCGAAAAAACGAGAGTGGATTGGTGAACGAGTGCAGAGGCTGCCTAAAATCAACAGAAGAGCTACTGTAGTTGTAATAAGGACCAGAGGAAATGTGAATGCCAGTCGAAATCTTGATGCAGCAGCTCAAGCGACAACGTTTCCCTGTGCTGGTGCGCAAACAGGGCTCATTGTCAACCTGAGAATAGCAAGAACGCAGAGCAGAGACACAGTGAATCGATGGAATGGGCGCCATGGCAATGAGGGGGTCGAGACAACGAGGCGAGGAAGTCTGCATTAAAGCAGCAATAACTTTGGTAGCCAACTGTAATAACTCGTGCCTGTAGTGCAGAAGGATGACGGTGGTGGTATACCACGTGCCAATCCACCTCACCGTCAGCAAACTATGCACTTTCAAGTACACCCGCATCCGGAAAGGATCAGGAAAATATATTAAAAGTCCTATCAGATAAACAAAACTAGGAGGTGGAACATCCAAGTACTAACAGAGGCATGCAAGAAGAAGATGAACAAAAAAAGAGAAATAACACCACTAATAGAGTGGAAAGAAGCCCATCCCAGTGAAGCAAGAACAAAATTTACAATGAACCAGAATCTTCCAATGTGTCTGATAAGCAAGAAGTTAAAAGGCAGAAGGTTGAACTTCAAGGGGAGTTTCAGAAAATAAAACCACCAATGTTTGATGGTGAAGCTGAGGAAGTGGCTGAAACCTGGTTAATAAACATGAATAAGTACTTTCAGGTGTAGGAGTATAGTAGCAACCTGAAGGCCAGATTATCCATATATAAATTGAGAGAGAAAGCTACTTTGTGGTGGGAAGAAGTGAATAATGTTCACAGCATAGAGGAACAAGATGTCACCTGGGAATCATTCCAGCAACACTTTAAGGAAAAATATCTAACAAAATGATTTTATGATGAGAAATCTAGGGAATTCCATGACTTAAGATTGGGACAGATGACCATGGATGAATATATCACCAAGTTCACCTCCCTGTTACGATATGTTCCATAACTGTGAGAGGAAAAGGCTAAGGTGCAGAGATTTTTGAGCAGCCTGCCAACACACATGAAGGAGTCAATAGAATTTTTAAACCCCCAAACCATGGACGAAGCCATTCGTAAAGCCCGAATGCGCTATCAATAGTCCAAGGCAAAAGGGGAAGTTGGAAAAATTTAGTAGCCAAGAAAAGGATAGAAAAATAGCTCAAACTTCAAAGGGGAAAAAAGCAGTAACTTTAAGAATTTTACACGTAATCTTGTTAGTAGAAAGTTTGGTAGAAATCATCAAAGAAATAGGTGGCCAACAGAAGAAAAGGCTACAGAAACATCCAGTAAGCCTGACATCGGGCAGGTGACTAAGCCACCTCTACAGTGTTGGGGGTGTGGTGAGGCACACTACTACAAAACTACCCACAGCAAGTGAGAAATGACACAGTGGAAAACTTGCAGGAAGCTTCTACAGTAGGTGGTGTGGCGCGAAACATCCCTCGTATCAGTGCGGCATTGGACGACCGACAAGCAGATTATCAGCCAACAATGATTGAGCTGGAAGGTAAAATATTAACTCAATCTATTTCTATTTTTTTAGACCCAGGTGCAAGTCTGAGCTATGTTAGTCCCAAAGTAGTAGAATTTTGTAAATTGAAAGAACAAAAAATTAAAATTTCATTGCTAGTACATCTAGCCACTGGAGAAAAATGTAAATTGACTTCCAAAATCCCAAACTGTACCTCAGAAATTTTGGAATAGCAGTTACAAGTGGATATGAACTTTGTGCCATTAGGATCCTATGACATCTTGGTAGGCATGGATTGGCTAGAAAAGCATTGGAATTTAGTGGACTGTAAGGAAAATGTTATTTACTACATAATTCATGATGGAACGCATAGAGAGATTCAAGGATTCAAAAAGCCACTACTATTACGCCCAATTACAACATCCCAAATGAATAAATGTGTAAGGAAGGGATGTCAGTTATATGCTATACAAGTGGGGTATGTAGATTCCAAGGAGAAAGCACCTATAATGGAGAATATACCTGTGGGGAAATAATTATTGGATGTTTTTCTAGAAAATATTCCTGGATTTCCATCAAGGAGAGACATTGACTTCACCATAGAGTTAATTCCAAGAGCTTCTCCTGTGTCAAGGACTCCTTACAGAATGAGTGTACCAAAGTTAACAGAATTAAAAATGTAATTACAAGCGCTGTTGGACAAAGGTTACATTCTTCCGAGTGTGTTTCCCTAGGGGGAACCAGTGCTATTTGTAAAGAATAAATACGGAACCATGCGGATTTCTACAGAATATAGGTAGCTCAATAAGTTAACAGTCAAGAACAAATACCCTTTTCCAAGGATTGATGATCTGTTTGATCAGGTGAAGGGGGCCACGGTGTTTTCCAAAATAGATTTAAGATCTGGATATCACCATATTCGAATCAAGGATGAAGACATCTACAAGACAACTTTCTGTACTAGGTACGAGCATTATGAATTTGTGGTCTTACCCTTTGGGTTAACAAATGCACCAACAAGCTTTATGAGGATAATGCATAGAATTTTCCATCATTTCCTGGATAGTTTCGTACTCATATTTATAGACGATATTCTAATTTATTCTAAAAATCAGGAAGAGCATTAATAGCATTTGCGCATTGTGCTGGAAATGTTAAGAAAACACCAACTATATGCTAAGTTCAATAAATGTGATTTATTTAAAACAGAAATCCAGTATTTAGGCCATGTTATTTCAGCAGAAGGGATTTTTGTGGATCTAGAGAAGATCAAGAAAATAATGGAATGCCGAGTAACCCAGAATGTGGCAGACATTCGATCCTTTACGGGATTAGCTAGGTACTATCGAATATTTATTGAAGGATTTTCCATAATTACTTTTCCGATTACCTATTTGCAAAGGAAGGGAAAAGTTTTCAAATGGACTGTTGAGTGTCAGAACAGTTTTGAGAGGCTGAAACATCTTTAACCACTGGACCAGTGCTGAGTGTAGCTAATCCCAACAAAGAATTTGAAGTCTGTACAGATGCCAGTAAAGAGGGAGTTGGAGCAGTTTTATCTCAGGAAGGTAAAGTGGTGGCATACGAATCAAGAAAACTGAAGGATCATGAACAAAGATATTTAGCATATGATCTGGATCTAACAACAGTAGTACATGCGCTCTAGATATGGAGACACTACCTGCTAGGTAAAAATTTTGTGCTGAAAACAGATCACAGTAGCTTGACTAACTACTTTAAACAAGTTGATTTAAACTCTAAACAAGCAAGGTGTAATGCCTTCTTAAGTGAGTTTGATATGGACATCCAGCACCTAAAGGGAAAAGAAAATCGGGTAGCTAATGCTTTAAGCAGAAAACTACATGGTATATATGAGCTGTATTATAATAAGCTGGAAAGTAAATTTTTGGAACAAGTGAGGGAAGAAGCACAAAAAGATCCAGAATACTCATTTTTATGGCAACAGATGGAAGAAGTCAGAAAGAAAGCAAGTACATCTGATAATGGATTAAATGAAGATTAGATGCTCACTTTCCGAGGTAAAGTGTATCTACCTAACCGTATGGATCTGAAAGAGCTCATAATGAATGAGTACCATCGCAACAATTATTCCAGTCACCCAGGATACCTGAAAATGCTAACTGTAATTAGGAAGGTATTTTTCTGGCCTGGTATGGGTAAAAACATTATTGAGTATTTAAGTAAATTTTTGGAGTGTCAACAGGTGAAGGTGGAGCATCAATATCCCACATGATTGTTGCAGCCCATACCGATACTTGAATGGAAGTGGGAGGTCATATCCCTGGACTTTATTATAGGCTTACCTCGAAAAGAAAGGAAAAATGACTCCATCATGGTAGTAGTGAATATATTGAGTAAATCTACACATTTTTTACCCGTGCAGTCTACTTACAAGAATGTACAGATATATGACATATTTATGAAGGATATTTTCAAATTGCATGGAATTCCAAAGACAGTTATCTCATATCGAGATGTTAAGTTTACTTTTGCATTCTAAATGACCTTGTTTATGGGACTGGGAACTCAAATAAACTTTAGCACAACTTATCATACTCAGACCAACAGTCAAACGGAGTGAGTAAACCAAATATTAGAATACATGATACGCATGTATGTGATGCAGCAGCCAACCAAATGGGAGGATTATCTACACCCTGTTGAGCTTTCTTACAATAATTCTTATTTGGAGTCCTTGAAGATGAGTCCTTTCGAGGCCTTATATCAAAGTCAATGTCGCACACCCATAAATTGGAGCAGTCCTAAGACAAAATTAATGATGGGACCTTAAATGCTTGCTCAAATGGAATCTGAAGTAAAGAAAATAAGACAAAATCTGAAGGTTGCATAAGATCAGCAAAAGATCTATGCAAAAAAAAAGAGGTCTTATCGGGAATTCAAAGTGGGATATCATGTATACGTGAGGATAAAATTGAAGAGGAGTACTTTGCGTTGGACCTCTTGCGTGAAATTGGCTCCCAGGTTCTGTCAACCCTTCCAAATTTTGGAAAGGTTGGGACCGATAGCTTATCGACTAGCTTTACCTAGCCACATTCGAGTACACAATGTGTTTCATGTGTCTTTGTTGAAGAATTATGTGCATGATGCAAAGTACATAATTCACTGGCAAAATATATAGGTAGGATAGAAATAAAATTACTAACTTGATATATATATTATTTAGGAGAAATTGACATGGAATTTTGCTGTATACAGGTAGAACTAGACAACGAGTTCCTGTTCGAGCTGCAACACATACTTGACCGGAGAGAGATCATACTCCAAAAGCGATTCATAACCCAAGTTAATGTGCAATGGAAGCACTTCGACCCAGATGAGGCTACTTGGGAGGAACAAAAAATTGTACATGAATTTTACCCAGAGCTCTTTTAAGAGTAGAGGAAAACATCGAGGATGGTATTACTTCGGGGGGGAAGTTGTGACAACCTCAATAAAGATAACTAGTGTTAACTAGTTAAAAGAAATTTTTATTATTATGAAAACTGAAATTATTGTTAGTAGCCTGGAAAGTTATTTTATTGGTAATAAGTTATGATTAATAAATGAGTTAAGAGAATTAACTTAAGAGAAGTAAAAGCTGATGGAAAGGGTTTTTCCAAGAACTGGAAAGTGGTTGGGGATAGTTGGAAACAATTACCTACTCCTCTAGGGATAAAAGAGTTATTCCAGTGAGGAGTATGGGTTCTTTGATATTTTCAGAGGAAGGAGGGTGGATTTTCCAGAGCTAGTAGAGACCAGTGGAAAATGCTCAACAATCCTGAAACAATTTATGGCACTGACTGGACTAGGCATCCTCACATCATGGTAGAAATATAATCGACTGTTAACCAGTACCATCGAGGACTGGGGCTCAGGGGCAAGAGGAGGACGTAATCGCCTCTCTTGATGGTTGGGTAGTCCACAGCAAGAAACAATGCATTTTTCAGATAAGTAGATTTGTTTAAATTTTTAGTAAGTTTAATACTGTGAATAATCAGTTTGACATGTGTGTAGATAATTAATGTTTTCAGTAATAACATCAATAGATATCCTCTGGATTTTATAAAATATGGATGAAATAATTTTTTTGCTTCATTTAGTTTCATAACTTAAAGGGTTGCTGGAAAACTAAATAGTAAGTATGAATATGGTAAAGGACTGTAAAAAACAAAAGAAATTTTAAATTTAACTATGTTTTACTCTTGAGTATTAGTTCTTTAGGAAGTATAACCATATCTCTAGTGATAGAGAAACTCTTAAACAGGGGATAGAACTGTTGATCCTGGACTCTGGGAAAAGTACCCTACCCAAGACTTATCGTTATGTACAGTTAATGTAAACTATACATGGACACTAAGAATGGTGGTCCAGTCACCCCAACTAATAAAGTCATCACCATATTCGAACTGATAATTTCCATACGAGAAAAGAAAAACATAGTGAGGAAAAGAATCTGTTACATTAATCTTTTGTTGATAATGACGTGACCTTCTCCTCTAACACAACAGTACATTCTCTAATCATGAATTCAAAGTAGAATCCTACAATAAATTGAATGGTAAATACATATGTAAGTTAAGAGTATCTCACACAAAAGAATTTAAACATTGAAGTAGCATTTAATTCTGCAGTCTATTATAAGGGAAATGCTCTTGTAAAAACACCAGTATAGAAAGAGCAAATAACCAAGCCTGTATCTGCTATTTCAACCAATAAATGTTTAAGACCTTGATGCATGTACATGAATATGAATCTTCTTTTATTCAAAACGAAAATTTAACAGAGAAAGAGGGAAAATGTTACATGAATATCCTTCTTAACTGTAAGGCACAAGCTGAATAGATTTATCATTCAACCTCATATACGAAACTGCTAAAACAAAACTAGAAAGAATCTTGCACAGGTAAGTGCGTAAACTCAATAGCCATTACATTCATAGGAAGTTCGAGCATAGAGATTCGGTTAAAGTAAAAATATGATGAATCCTGGTTGGGATTCAAAACGTGGACACTCGTTCTCTTGCACTGTGGATAATAGTTATATATTATTATGTAGTTTTGAATATTTTATTTATTACTTATTTTAGATTATTACTTATTTTAGAATATTTTTATTAGTAGATATAATAGTTATAGAATATTTTTATTAATAGTTATAGAGTATTTTAGATTACTAGAAGTTATATATTATTTTAGATCAATATTTTTATTAGTAGTTAGAGATTTTTTTTATTTTTTTTTGTAATTATATTGTTTAATTAAAAAATATTATATGAATATGAGGTTATACTTTATAATAATAATAATTTACAATAAAGTTATTATTTAGTTAATTTTTTTAATTTTATAATTTTGGCTATTTAAAATATATAAAGAAATAAATATTTTGATGATTATCCATTTAAAATTAGTTTAATTGTAAAAAGTCATATCATATTAATTAATATCATATTATAAATATATTTGATTATTAACTTAATGTTATTTTAAGAAAGGTCTCAATAAAATAAAATGTTTCTACATCATCTGTTATATGTTGTCTTTTTAGATATTTGAAAGAATTATGACTTATGCATGAAGCTTTATATTAATTTGGGTTTTGGGCCATGTTTTTTTGAAAACTTGAATCACAAGCTCTTACCAAGAAGAAGGTCAGAAAGTGTTATTTTAATTATTTTATTTAGCCAAAAAATCTGTTTTTGTCTTATGAATTTACTTTTTTTTGTTGTCCTATGTGTATATTGTAATTTATCTATAATCAATTTCAATTTGGATTAATGTGTAAAGTTGTTGTGTTCTAATGGCTTATAATTACATTTTTGTAATTTGTTTTTAAGTAATTAAAAAATTATATATATATATATATATATATATATATATATATATATATATATATATATATATTTTCAGAAAGAAAAAAAACGTTGTTGTATATTATGATAAAAACAATACATAATACATCATAAGAAAGTGAAGTGAGAAATCACTTCCCAAAATGCAACATTGCTCCTAAAACCATAAATAATGTGATCTGGCCAAAAACCAGCACATGAGACTCCTATCAAGCATAGAGTCGTTGATGATGTCAAAATGGATCCCCCAATTGCCAATTGGAAAAGAAATGGAGGATCCACAAAATCCGTAGATGAGAACCCACAACATTCGCAACAAAACAAAAACCATAACAATGATGAGTCAGACATCCCGCGGCATTAACCGTAGCAGCATATGAATATGGGCATATGGAAGAACCAAAAAAACAAGATAGTATCATATACAACCATCAGCAAAAAACTATTCGCCCATGCCACATGAGCTGAAGGGGATGGCGGAAATCATTTGGAGACCCAAGGAGGGTCACAAGCTCCATCCACCCTGGGATCACCAGCTGAAAAAATAGGAACCTCCCGAAGGTCAAGAAGTTCATCCCGAAAGAGGGATTTTGTTTTCGGTCTCCCCCTGAAGTGTCTGGAAGCAGACTTCATTTTTTCCTCACCGTAATATTGCAACCCGAAGCCGGCGAGATGACAATATCAGGTTTCCTAGGGATATTCTCAAATATAGTGAGGGCTGCCAGGTCAAGGTTCGGGTTATTAAAAAGGGATTCGACATCACATCCAATAGTATTAATAGGTGATTCCAATAAATCTCCATTCGCACTATTATGTGGAGAGGAAGGAGGGAGGGGAGGGGATGCGGATGAATATAAAGAAGCAGTTGTGCGACAGGTTTGATGGCGGTCATCTAGAGCAGAAGAGACATGGCGTGAGTCCGGTAAATTCACCTTTTCGGTATTATGCGGAGAGGGAGGAGGAGGGGGCGGTGATGCGTCTTCTAGGGGCGGCATGGAGGGGGAAGTATATAATGGCTCAGTGATGGGATAGGTTTGATGGTGGTGAGCAAGAGCAGAAGAGGCATGCGGCATTTTATCCTTCCTCATGATTTTCGATCCAAGGATCACTTCAGCGTCTAATTGCTTGGGCAAACCGGAATTCACCGGGGGAGAAAATACATTGTTGATTTTAGAAAAAGTAGGAGCCATCAGCTCCTTTTCTGGTGGAGTTAACTCCACAGATTGATCATTATCAATAGCAGACAAATCAATAGCAGAATCCGCAAGAGAAGAATTACCTGATGGGAGGACATTTTGATGATCATTTGGAGACAGCTTGCCATTTGCACCAACTGATCTATGATTGCCCCCATGGGGTCTCCAATGCAACCGAGGGCAGTTTTCCTTCAAATGTCCCATGCTGTGACATACCAGGCAGCGGAAAGGTATGCCCCAATAATCCACCCTTTGCCTATGTCTTCTGGAACCCCAAACGAGGTCAACATCCGCGGGCAAACCTCCAGAGAAGACCATTTCGACTAATATCCATGCAATGCGATTGTCTGTGTCATCAAGAATACCTCGATCGATGTATTTTGTGCATCCAATGGAATTTCCTATGGCCCTTAATGCTTTGTCCGTCCAGAACTCCAACGGAAGGCCCGGGAGTTTAACCCATACTGATCTATTCTTTGGAGCCTCCATTATTGGATTAAAACCGAGGTACCAGGGTAGAAGTTGCAAAAAACTCTTTCCATGTACCCAAGTCTTGTTAACAATCAAGGCAACATCTTTTTCATTCATAAAATGAATGCTATACCAATTATTTAGGAGCGGACTGACCTTCGGAGCATATCCCACAATTGGAGACCAGACATTCTTAGCCCATTCCAGCATGTCATGCACATGACCATCTGCAAACATCCAACGTCCAATTAGTGCACACTTTTGCAGACAAATGACCCTTCCGCAAAGGTCCTCATGATCCAGCGCCACTTCTTTGATGTCCATAGCAGGCTTGAAGCAGGCCAATCGATTCTTTTTCAGCTTGTGTCTGCCTCTACGAATCGAGCCTTTTCCTTGGTGATGCGCTTGAAAACCTGGAGGCGCGATGATGGATTGAGCAATAATCGAAGCATCGAGCTCAAAATCCATTTGCGCAGAGTTTGCATCATCACCCGTGGCGCTCTTCATGGCAAGCTGGCTCTTGTAGTGACGTGACACCATTCACAGCAGTAGCACCTTCTGGCAGCCACCATGTATGTCTGAATGCAAAGTGTTGCGCCCCTCCCAGATGTGCGCTTTCACCTATCTTTGAAAAACCTCACTTCATCAGCTGATGCCCATATATATATATATATATATATATATATATATATATATATATATATATATATATATATATATATATATATTATTTTGCAATTGTTTTATTTTTTTTAATGTAATTTTTTTTAATTGATATTAGATATTCAATGTAAACTATACAACTCAATTTTTGTAAACTATATATATAGGCATTCTTTTTCATTCTTATTAAAAAATAAGCATTAATTTCAATTTTAAATTTTTAAATTTATTTATTAATAATTATTAAGTGAATAACTTTCAAATAATAATTTAGAATATTTTTAAATGTAGTTATAGATTACTATTTAGTTTTGAATATTTTTACTTATTACTTATTTTATATTATTATTTATTTTAGAATATTTTTATTAGTAGTTATAATAGTTATAGAATATTTTTATCAATAGTTATAGAGTATTTAAGATTACTAGTAGTTATATATTACTTTAGATCAATATTTTTATCATTAGTTATAGATTACTAGGATCTTTTTATTAGTAGTTAGAGTTTTTTTTTTATTTTAATTATATTGTTTAATTAAAAAAGATTATATGAATATGAGGTTATAGTTTATAATAATAATAATAATTTACAATAAAGTTATTATTTAGTTAAATTTAATATTTTTACAATTTTGGCTATTTAAAATATATAAAGAAATAAATATTTTGATGATCATCTATTTAAAATTAATTTAAATGTAACAAGTCATATCATATTAATTAATACCATATTATAAATATAGTTGATTATTAAATTAATTTTATTTTAAGAAAGGTTTCAATAAAATAAAATGTTTCTACATCATTTGTTATATGTTGTCTTTTTAGATACTTGAAAGCATTATGACTTATGCATGAAGCTTTACCTTAATTTTTGTTTTGGACCATGTTTTTTTGAAAAACTTGAATCACAAACTCCTATCAAGAAGAAGGTCAGAAAGTATTATTTTAATTATTTTATTTAGCAAAAAACCAATGTATCATTTTCTACAAGTCGCCACCACATATTCCAGAGATTGTGATTCCACATGATGCAATTCACATTTTTTCATCTGAACTTGATTTGAAGTCAACAAAACTTTTGTTGTTTCACATGAGGTTGTAACTTGTAAAGACTTGAAGAAATATATACTAGTATTTTTCTTAAACCATTTGTGCTCTTCAATTTTGAAATTTTGAACTACTTGGATTGTTGTTTTAATCCTTTGCTTCATAGGTAGTTGCAGGTCTCTAGCGTCTCTCTTTCTTATTGGATACTTATATGAATCCTGCTTTCAATTGTGATTTCAACTTCAACAAAAATTCCACTTGTCATGGTGTCCAAATGTAAAAATTCTTCTAACTGTATCATTTTGATTTCTCTTTGGTGTGATTTCACCTTCTACAAAAATTCCACTTGTCATGTTGTGCAAATGTAAAAATTCTTGTAATTGTATAATTTTGATGTCTTTTTATGTCTTAAGTTATATGAATCCTGCTCTCAAGTGTGATTTCACCTTCAACAAAAATTCCACTTGTCATGTTGTGCAAATGTAAAAATTCTTGTAACTGTATCATTTTGATTTCTTTTTATGTCTTAAGTTAGATTCAATGCACTGTTACACTTCCAATGAACATGAAGTTGTATTTATTAATTTGTATATCTTAGCCCAAAGTGGTCTCTTTTCAAATTATAATTGCAAGACCTAAGTATCCTAATTCATTGATTTCTCTTTTCAAATTATAATTGCAAGACCCAAGTATCATAATCCATTAATTTCTCTTTTGACTTACTCTTTCTTATTTTTCAGTAAAATTGAATGATGTCTTGTCTAATGGCTACAAGGAATTTTATTTCTTTTCAAAACAAAATGTTGTCTTCTATAATGGCTACATGTAATTTAATTTCTTTTCAATACAAACTTGTGCAAAATAACTAACATATCATAGTTGTGGTTTTTCAACATCATTGTCTAGTGACAAAATGTTACAGAATCACAAGCTCCTACCAAGAACAAGGTCGGCGGGGTCAGATGATATTACTTTATTTAGCAAAGAACTGATGTATAATTTTCTGTAGGTCCCAACCACATATTCTAGAGATTGTGACTCTAGAGGATGCAATTCACAATCTTGCCTCTGAACTCAGATTTGAAGTCAATAAAAATTTCATTTTTTACATGACGTTGCAACTTGTAAAGACTTGAATAAATATATATTGATATTTTTATTAAACTCTTAGTGCTCTTCAATTTTGAACTTTTGACCTGCTTGGATTGTCCTTTTAATCCTTGAGCTCAACACCTAGTTACATGTCTTTGCCTTCTCTCTGTTATTGGAAGATGGTGTGAGACCACTCCTAACCCCCAATTTCCTATTTAAATATCTGTAACACAATTTTTATATATGTGAACATATTATTTTGGGTTACATATATGTGTATTGATGACAGTTTTGTGATACAAGAGGGTGAATCCCTTGGAATTGCCTCTTCCCAGCATTTCTACTTGTTGATCGCTCTTATCATCAATATCTATGAAATCTCCACGATCTAGTTCCATGGAAGAAGATTTCCCCTTTCATTCCTTCTTGATGGCTCATTCTCTACTACATTTTTTTCTTCTACATTACTTTTTCCTTTGCTACTACCTTGGGGCGTTTCTTTTGCAACATGTGGTGCAATTGCTAGTTTTATATACTCTCAAACTATTTATTTTATTTTATTTTTTAAATCTTCTTTTAATTTTATATATTTTCAAAATATTAATTTTATTTTATTTTTTAAATTTAGTTTTTCTTGTTTTTAATTCTAGTTTGAATAAGTTAAAATGTTTATTGCACATCAGATTTTCTCTATTGGACTAAAGAGCACCTCTTAAATCCGGGAGAAAATATTCAATCTTGTGAGAGATTTTTAAACGGACAATGAATTCGAAAATTTTCTTCGTTTTCCAGTCAGCTGTATTCAATCTTGTTGTGAGAGCTTTCTGAACGCACAATGAATTCGAATATTTTCTTCGTTTTCCAGTCAACCATATTGAACCTTGTAATCCTGTTGTGAGAGCTGTCTGAACGCACAATGAATTGGAAGATTTTCTTCGTTTTCCAATCAGCCGTAAATACTATCACTTTCTTCCACGGTAATATTTCACGTGTAGATTCATTCAGAATTCATTCTGTCAATATGTTAACCTTTTCACGTCGACCTTTCTATTAGATAGCCTAGCAACGTTGAAGAGAAAATCACCTCAATCCTATGCATATTTTACCTTTTATTCACAACAATAATTCAACGGAAAATATCCTTTCGATCTTTGGTCGCAGTTGCACCCACCATTGTAGTAAGAAAAGTCAACCAAATAAACTGGTTATGTTTATTATTTAGATTACAGATTTTGGAAATTAAATGGTAATGACTTAAACGAGAATGTATAACTAAAGTGAAATGTTTAACTTAAACGAGAATATATAACTAAGTAAACTAAAGTAGAATGTTTAACTTAAACGCGAATATATAACGGGCGACCGAATAAAATTCCTATACCTAAATTACAAAATATTCCTTTGTCTTAATTTCTACCCTCATTCTTCCAAAAGTACCTGGAAAAACATGTATTTGTGTCCTAACTTCTCAGTCATGTCCAAACGGCGAGTCAGCACTAGACGTGTCGGGTCCTGCTCGTTTCTCCGTCCTAACTTCTGAGTCATGTGCAAACGGTGAGTCAGCACTAGACGTGTCGGGTCCTGCTCGTTTCTCTCACGTCCCTTTGCAGAAGTCATTTGCAACGACGAGATTTATGCATCTGTGGGAAATTTTGGTCGACACTCTGTAAATATGGAAGATTTTTAACAGACAAATTAGCAATTTAGTGTTCGCTGGAGAGCTGGACGCAATACTTCCTAAAAACAATTTACTTACCATAAAGCTCATCGTCTGGTGACACGTCCTTTCTTGCTGATAAAATCTCCACGTAGTTGAAGTCATAAACCCGACAGGCAACGAAAACTTCGTTCAAAGTTGCCGCTGCGATGACGATTCCGTTGGTTGTTGTATGAATACAGCGCAATACAAAATTGGAGTGGTAAACAAGGTTTCTTAATGCCACGCAATTAAATAAAAAAATAAACTTGTAGCTTACCCACGACTAAGAAATATCGACACTGTCACCTTACATATATCTGTGGCCAATCGCAAGTGTCCATTGCGGCCCTGCTCGGAACCCAATCGCAACACCAACATGACAATTTCCTGCATCTTCCACGTTATGCCCAACACATGCTATGTCGACGTGAACCGTCACCCAAGTGGCCACGAGCATGTCAATGAACAGCCTATAAAGATTGAATCACCACAAGAACGAGCTGAAATCCTGAAATCACTCCGCCGAATCAACTTACTCAGGGCGTGACAGGACAGACGTGGACGACCATTCTTGAAAGACCAATTAGGATATTATATATATATATATATATATATATATTTGAATTTGTCAAAATACACCTATGTCTAGAATAATTGGTTTGTATGGGCATTAGTTACACAATCATTCTTGAAAGTCGAATTAGGATAACAACATATATATTTTTGAATTGGTCAAATATATTTAAATGTTTAGAATAATTAGTTTGTATGGGGTTTAGTTTACTGAGTTACAGGTTCATAACTCATGGGAGGAATTATGGATGAGAGTTACTTTTGGGGGATTAAACCCTTACAAAAGGGTATCCAAGCTCTTTGCACAATCCTCTTGACTTATGGGCATATTGTTCTTCCATCCAACATTGGGGTTCATCCCAACCTAGACACAACCATAGATGCACTTTACTCTCATACATGTATTATTTTTTTCGAGTCTCATACATGTCTTATTTTTTCTCTACAGTTTTCTCATATATTTCCCAACATTTCTCAACAATTTTGTATGGCCCTCTTTGTCTTTGACCCTGAAACATGGAATCCAACACTAACACTATTCAATCGAAAATCAATGAAAATATTTCAGATATTCAACTTAAGGAAGGTTTGGATGTACTCCAATAAGAAGAAGAGGAAGAATCCTATGCATCCTTGTTTAATCTACCCAAATTGTTATTGGCACTGAAGCGAGAAGCATACATTCCTCTAATCATTTCCATCAACCGTTATCACCACTAAAGATTTGAACTATATGAGTTGGAATGCTACAAACTTGCAGCTATTCAGATATTTCAGAGAACAATCAGCAAAAGAGGCGAGTTTCAGTGCATAATCATCGAGGAGTTTAAGAAGCACAACTGGAAAATTCATAGTTGTTATCAAAATTTCATTGACTATAAGCGAGAAACCTTCGCATAAGTCATGTCCCTCAATGCCACCTTTCTTCTTGAATGTTTACATTTTTATGTGAGACACATCAAAAAAATTTGGATGAAGACTTCAAGAAACTAAGACGAGTCTTAGATCTAAGTCGCAACAATGTTACTCAAAAATTTATTGTTAGAGATATGATAATGATAGAAAATCAACTGATGCTCTTTCTGTTACAAAAGTTTTTGGAATTGCATATGGGTTCCAAAGTGAACATAGAGGAAAGGCTCTCCAAGCTGTTAAGGCTTGCTTTCCAGGGATTATCTCATGTCACCCTCAAGTTGCCTAAAAACTTAAATATTTGTATATATGGGAGAGGGAACATCTTAGAGGTGTTTACTATTCCATTGTCCCTAATGTTTCCAACAATCAGAATCCAAATCAAAGTGACGAGGAAGAAATGGAGTTGTTTGGGATAGTAGACAGTTCAACCATTAGGTTGGCCTTCAGTACATTACTATGGAAGGATCTACCCTTTCTAATTGTTTTCCCCTTTCAAATACTCCTGAAATTTCATGGGTGAGTGTTGAGTGTAACATCCTTGAATATTCTAGCTAAAAACAAATACCGTTAGATATGAGGAGAAAGGAAGGGGAGATAGAGGAAGGGTGAAAATTCCATCATTAAGATCATACCACCCATGCGAGACGAACCGACCATTCCATCTATGGAAGATTGATATTCTATCATAGATAAACTCACTCATACCTATAATGTCTCTAGCCCCAACGGGGAAACAACAACTGACCACACTACATAAAGGTCCTTAACTTAATTGTGGAAGCATACATACTATATTGTACCATAAAAACCTATCCTAGCCTAATAGTAATGTTATTATGGAATGCGACTATACATGTTATGAAACCATGGTGCAACATGCTTAATTTGGAATTTTAATATCTCAGTGCAAGCATAAAATATTAATTGTACACACCACACAGTTAAAAACTATGAACAATAATTCAAACACTTATCTATTGAAAGGACCCAACTGGCTACGGAAACTTCACATTCCTCCAAACCATAGACCATGTCGATCATAAGCTCAACCACTAGTCACCCTTGAGCTAGGAAAATAATGCCATAGGAAACAATTGGCTATCAAGAACAAATCTAGGCTACGAAACCAACCCCAACAACCTCAATCTCCCATCACAGGGTCATGTTCCCCTAACCAACACCCAGGTGGCATAACCATAGTTCCTCAATAGTGCCAACATTTCATGGAATCTTATGTTTGGACATAGAGTCTCAACCTACAATGTGAGGAGCTTCGCTATTGTCTATTGTCCAAGTTCCAGAAGCCCAATTGAAATCCCCAAAATCCATTTTAGAGCCCCAACTAGGGCTGATGAGATATCTACAAACAAGTTCCCCACTAGAATTCCATGGCACCAAGAAATAATCAAGACCAAAATACCCTCAGAGCCACTAGGTCTCACATAAAATTTAGATGCATCCAATTAGTATGATTAACTAAATAGTTGCACCTGAGTTGGTTTTATAGCCCATCCAAGGCTCATTGGATCCTTAGTCCCAAACTCAATTCCCTAATATTGAATGAATAATCAATACAGAACCATCCCTTTTTAAATGCATGGCCCCAACTGGCCATATGGCGCTGACTAAAGCCACATGGTCCAGGGTGCACACTTTTTTACCACCTGATTGTTTCATTTTCTCTTTGGAGTTACATTCCCTATTTTCTCTCCATGGAGTGAGATCCAAAAATATCCTTATGTTTATTATTAAACTGAAAAATATGTACAAATATACAATATTTTCATCTTGAAATTCTCAGCCACTTAGCTAAAATTAGCATAAAAGGATATGGGCAACTAGCCCAAAAATCTATTTGAATTCACTACATGGACATTTAGGCCACACCTTATATTTTCGGCTCACTAGCCTAACAATCGAAAATATTCCTGGCTCACTAGCCTAATATGGAGAGCACACATATTTACATGGTCAAAATATGTAGGAATATTACATTACTAATCCCTTGTTTTATGCATTATTCTCAGTGCATCATATCTACAAATATCTATAGTATGTTAGTAAAAAAGGTGAGGATATTTTTTACTGATGGCTTCTTCTTTCTCTCAAGTTGCATCATCGGGACCAAACAAAGTCCATTTCACCTTTATCATGTTGATAGCTCGATTCTAGAGCACCTTGAGCTTGTTGTCCAAGATTCACACCAATTTAAGTTTGAATTTTCCCTCAGGCTCCGCCTAAACAATTTTCCAATTTATAACATGATTAGTGCTAGTAATATATTTGTTAGGCAATGAAATGTGCAAGAAGCCATGAATATGCAAATACATAGGTAATTCAAACCTATATTCAACGACGGTTATCCTTTCCAAGATCTCAAATGACCCACAATATTTTGCTACCAAATTGGCACAACTACTCAATTTTATTAAGATATTATTTGCTTTTAGTTTAAAAAATACATGCTCCCCGACTTTGAATTCCCTTTTTGTTATGTTCTTGTCTACATCAGTTTTCTTCCTATCCTAGGAAACTTTAAAATTCTATTTGATTTTAACTATCTATTCCTCAATATCCTCAAGAAATTTTGGACCAATCATAATTTTTTCTTCTGGGTTACTCCAGGTCTCTGGATTATTAAATTTTATACCATAAAAACCCTCAAACATGCTCAACTTTAATGATGCCTCATAATGATTGTTATATGAAAATTCCACTAAATAGAGGTAATCCTCCCATTTAGATGGCTTATCCATCACACACATTTGTAACATATCTTAAATAACATGATTTACTCGCCATGTCTGTCTATTACACTCTGGTTGATACACTATAATAAAATTAAAATTGGGACCCAATCCTTTAAACAAGCCATATAAAATTAGGGTGTGAATTTTGTTCCTTATCTAAAATTAATTCCTTAGGCACCTTGTTAGGACTATAAATCTCTTGCATATAAATGTCTGCAATATTTTTTCTCTTTATAAACTAATTTCATCATAATAAAGTGAGAAAACTTAGTAAGATCGTCCACTAATACGATTTATGGAGTTAGGCCCTCTTGTTTCTTGAGGCATATTAGTAATAAAATAGACTCATACCACCCCCCACATCCATTCAAGAATGGAAATTGGCTGAAGAAAACTGATTGGATATTTATGTTCGACTTTAACCCTATGTAGAAATTATGGTGTATAATTTTTACTCCTCATGAAATTCTAATCAAAATCACAAGACAAAAACCTACTCTACTACTCCGCGGAATTTAATTCACAATTTAGAACATCAATCACAAAAAGGAAATGAGAAATGGAACAAAATCTTTTTCCATGGGAAAGCAACTGCTAAAAACCCCTTATGCCTACTTGCATTAATATAATAAATAGAGATGTATTAAAATTTCTAGCTCTATCTAAGCTCAACCTGCAAGTGAGTAACTGATATCTTTACTCAGTGAGAAGCTTTGACCTAGACTTAATCAATTTACACCTCTTTTTTAGCCCTTGTTTACTTGAAAAATTCTTGAGAAATTAGGCCCCTATTAATTAGGAAATTCCTCTAAAATGCTTGCACAATTCCCAAGATTGTTCATGTGAATGCATGCAACACCTGTACACTCAAGACCAGTCTACATCTGATGTTACACTGCCTTGGAATCTCCACCACAAGTGGGGAACTATAACGTCTCTTCTTTTCGACCACAATTTTTTTTATTTTTATTTTTTATTTTTTTATTATTTATTTTTTATTTTTTTATTTTTTTTTCTGTTTATAGTTTAATTTTGTGCTTCTATTGGCCACAACTATTCAGATCTACCTTCGAATTTCATCAATTATGAACTTCTACTGGATAGTGTTTTCCTATTCCTCCTATTACTCTTATATGTTTAATTGGCTGACTATCATAGTTTTATTTTTCTCTTCCCATAAGTTTTGTGTCTTAGATTATATATATACTAATACTATTGACACATAGTTTATATGTCTACATTTATCCATAAACCTTTCTGTCTATGCATTAAACTTTTACTTACAACCCTTATAGGGTTCACCATACCTACGCTTTGTATTTTGATATGACACCCTTATGGATTGTTTGGTGCATATGTTATTCGTTTGGGTTTATATCCTCGTACCCCTCCCAGAGTTATAACATTATGTCTTGACTTCGAGTTAACCAAGGTCCGGAATGATCTATTCCTATTTAAATCTTATGTTGTTTATATAAATTTATTATAGCCTTGCAGCCACTGTTTTCAATGTGTGGTGATTGTATCCATAGCATCATGGATATCCCATGTACATTCCACTGTGGCAATTTTTTTGTGGAGATACGCGACATTAAAGTCATTTTACTCGTTGTGATTCGTTGGCAAGGTTGGTTTATTGATTTTGGCATTGGTAAACTCGTCGACTACTCCACGTCGACTTGGTTTGATGGCGCTCTGTTGATCTGGTTAATCTTTTTTATCATCTCCCAACCAAACTTGAGTCACATTTACATGCAAGGGTTTATTTTTTACGTTTTATTTTATGTGACGTATATCTGCTCAGTTATTATCGCCGGCTATGGGATATGGTTTGTGTACTGTGGGATCGATTTCAATCGATTTGCATTTATATGTTGGACGACTATGCATTAAATGTCGATTTTCCCCAATAGATCCGTGTGTATACCATCGATTCGAGGACACTTGGATGGTGGAGATGGTTTAGATCCATTAGGGTTTCGTTGGTTTGATTTGGAAAAAATCATATTAATCTCTGTGTTGGCAATGAAATGGTTCTTTCGCCCTTCACTCTTTCTGATCGCCTCCTGGTGTCGACACTCTACTCGTTGGGGATGCAAAGTGTCGTGCTCTCCCAGGCTTCTAGCATAACTACCTCTTCATTGTATTGTCATTCAGGTATGAAATTTTTGAGCATTTCACTATCTTAAATAGGCAGCTATTACTCTCTGTTCGCTATACTTTGATACGTATTCCTCACTAGTAGTACTACGCTCAACTTTGCGTATTAAAACAGTTTGTTAAATAATTTTTTCCAACATATTTTCATTTATTTTTATTTTTGTGAAATCGTCTCAGTCAAATATGAATCCATCTCCGGTTGCAAAGCTCTCTGCTTTGCCGCGCTTGATTTTTATTTCACCATTTCTTCTTGCGTTTCATTCAACGTCCCTTTGCTACGCTTTGGTGCTAATACTTAATCACTTTATCGTTGAAATTCATTCTTCATGATCTTTCGTGGCCCTATTCATTTCATTCGAGCCAAGTTGCCATGGCTCTACGCCTCTCCCTTATAGCGAGAAATCACTACCCCAGGTACGCAGTCGGTTCCATCATAACATTTCACCACTGCATATATATATAAATATTTTTTTTTGTTTCCAGGTGAATGTCCTGGTCGTCGAATTTTTCATTCTCTTTAGATATCCTTCTTGTAGGTTGTTTTGGAGGCAAAGTATCCAAATCTTCAAGGTAATAATTTTTTTTATGCCCAGTACTAATATATATCATTTTCTATGATAAAATTTATAGCAAAAAATTAATTTGTATGTCTTACCTGGCTGTTGTTTTATGCAGGTAAATTCGAAGCCCATACGAATTTCCTTCTCGATTTTATAGTGAAATGGGTGTTTCACTTGGCTTTGACTTCAGTCAACCATGCACTTTTAGGTCGGTATCGACAACGTATTGGTCGAATTGACGCCAGACTCTCACATTGTTATTATACATAAATTGGTTCAGACCATTCGAGTCTTATTTTTTTTAAAAAATTCTACTGTAATAATGACTGTTACCAGAGACTTGGACTGAGTTAAAAAAAATCCTAATAATATAGTTCCTGGAAGCTCATATTTCTATGAATTTTCTATGGGACACAATAGACGCATTTTATTATTATTTTTCTTGAATTGATATATAACCTTATATATATATATATATATATATATATATATATATATATATATATATATATATATATATATATATATATATATATATATTTCATTCCTGGTCGAAGAAACAAATTCATGATATACTCTGGTGGTTTCCAGATTTCTATTTCATGTTTATGCTCAAGATAGGATTTTATTTCTACTGAATCTATCTGGCTCAATTTACTTGATATGTTTAATAGTATTATCTTGCACTTCTGCTTCCTCCACTTTTTAATAACATAATTGTGTATAAATATCTATGCTACAAGATTGTTCCCATTTACAATAATTTAGTGATTCTTGAATGTGTAATCACAATTTCTACTTGGTTTATGTATTTATGTGTGTTATACTACTCCAGCAATATGACTCTCCATCTGCTCCTTGATTTAAGGTTTCCATGTATAAGTTATTTGTGTCCACTAGAATAACCTTTGTAAACTATATATATATATATATATATATATATATATATATATATATATATATATTATGTTCAGTATATCCATTTTTCTAGCAAACACCTCTAACCAGCATTTTATGTAGATCTGGTATATGATATATTTGTTATCCTTCACATATGATAAAGTTTGCATGTACTTCATATAAGTTTCATTAGATTTATTTTCCAATAGAGTATTCAGTTTGGACAACTCTCCAGTAAAACATGTTAGTCATGCACTAGTTTATGTTTATGTCTCAGACCAAAATTATTTACAGGTTTATTAAACCATATGTAGCTCTATTTATGTCTGGATATCTTTAATGCTAATACGGTACTCATCCATCTGTGTTTTTCTTATCATAGACGGTAAATCTATAGATGTACAGGCACTGTTATTTCAACAAATCTACAGATCTGCAATTCACATATTTAATCCCTCTTTCATACATGTTTTGTTTTTCTAGTGGTTGATAATTTAATTCTATTTTTAACAGAACAGATTAAAGTTACACATTTATGAATTATGAGGGTAACATAAATCTACAGATTTAAACCAGTCACTGGTTTAGAGTTTCTGGCTGATTTTCCCAATAATTTTTGTTCCTACAACTAGACAGAACCGAGAGGATTAAATTCTTCCAAAAAATTCTGTAAATGTATGGAACAAAATGAATAAGGCATTGTAAGAAATTCATTCATTCATAAACACTATGTGCATACCACTTCTGGAATTGACTAGTCCTCCCAACCTTAGAGTCCCTCTATCTCCAGAACTCACCCCTGAGCTGAGATCACCTCCAGAACAAACCAACCTCTAATCTATTTAGGAGTAGCTTATTTAAACTTTTGCCCCCCAAAGCCTGTTTCTAACTCTGCGTCCATAATTTCAGGATGCTTTTCTTCCTGCTCGCCTAGGCTTCCATTATTTAAGGATTTTTAAAGCTACTTTCTACTTTTCACAGCTTTTTACCTCTTCCCAACTACTCTCCACCTCATTGGGGAAAAACTAGATGTTTCCTCAAAAATCTAATTTGGAAATAAATTCTTTCAAGGATTTTTGAAAGATTTTTGGGGAAAGTATTTTCCTCTTTCCATCCTCATGGATTTGGCAAGTGATCTCATGATTCTCATTTGGTCAATCTGCACAAAGTTATTTTATTTAATTCTCATAATTAAATACTTAATTACATCCACAAATTACTTATCCATTGGGGTCCACTCCCCTTTGGATTAAAGTTCAAATTTCTAGTTTACAGCAAACATAAAACTAGGGGTGTTACATATTCCCCCTCTGAAAGCAAACACCATCCTTGATGTTGATAACTAACTACTAGAGTTCATTTTTCAAACAAATATGGATATTTTTCCATCATCTCAGCTTCTCTTTCCCAGGTAGTTTCTTCAACAGTAAAGTGCTTCCACTGCACCTTTACTCTTGCTACTGTTCGATTCCTCAATTCAATTTCTTCCCGCTCCAATATTTGAAGCGGCTCTGGAAGGAACTCCCCTTCTGGTTCCACCTGTATCACATTCCAATCAACAATTTGAGAAGCATCATGTACATATCTTTTTAATAATGAAACATGAAACACATTATGAATTTTAACATGGGGCGGTAAGGCCAGCTTATAAGCCACTGGTCCCACCCTTTCTAACACCTCAAAAGGCCCACAATATCTAGGAGCCAATTTTGCACAACTTCCAGCATAAAGTGTGCTCGTTTTGGGTTTAATACGCAAATACACATGATTCCCCCACTTTGAATTCTTGATGTACCCTCTTCTTATCAGCATAGTTTTTCTGTCGATCTTGTGCTGTCTTGATGTTTATTTGTATTTGTTTAACAATTCTTTCCATCTCTTGTAAAGCATCTGGTCCCAACATTAGCTTATCCTCAGGTTGGCTCCAGCTCAAAGGAGTACGACATTTCCTTCCATAGAGTGCTTCAAATGGGCTCATTTTGATGGAGGATTGATAGTTGTTATTATAGGAAAATTAAGCTAAATGCAAGTAGTCTTCCAATTTTGATGGCCTACCCATCACATACATTCTCAACATATCCTCCAAAATCTGATTTGTTCTCTCTGTCTGACCGTCGGTCTGAGGGTGATAGGCAGTACTAAAATTCAACTTAGTGCCCAGGCCCCCAAATAGACCTTTCCAAAAGGTTGCTGTGAATTTAGCATCTCTGTCCAAAACAATCATCTTTGGGACCCCATGGAGCCTTACTACTTCCTTCAGGAACACATCCGCTACTTGGGCTGTCCCAAAAGTAGATTTCACAGGTATGAAGTGTGCATATTTTGTTAAAGTGTCTACTAATACCATCACTGAGTCGTGCTGGTATTTGGTTTTGGGAAACCCTGTTATGAAATGTATAGAAATGATGTCCCATTTCCATTCTACAATCGACAAAGGATTTACGAGACCACCAAGATGTTGATGCTCAAATTTAACTAGTTGACACTCCATGCATCTAGCTAAATATTATACTACATCTCTTTTCATTCCGGGCCAAAGCAACTTATTTTTCAAAGCTGTTAGCATTTTCTGATATCCAGGATGCCCTACATACGGCTGTTTGTGATATTCATCTAGGATTTATTTTTTCAAAGTTTCCACGTTGGGGATATACAATCTATTTTTGTAGCAGATCAGCCCTTTTTGGTTTTGATTGTATTCAGCCATCTCCTTCTTTATTATTTTCACCTGTAGATTTTCATAACTTGGATCCTGGTCTGCTACCTTTTCCACTAATTCTTCTAAATCAAAATTAGCACTGCTCCCAATGTCGTTTATGTTTTCGCAAGAATTTATGCTCAGGGAATCAACAATTTTATTTTCTTTCCCTCTGATATGTTTTATGTCAATATCAAATTCACTCAGAAAAGACTGTCGAGCATTCAAGTCAGTTTTGGAAAAGAATTATTTAAGACTAATATGATCAATTATCAATGTAAATTTTTTCCCAAGAAGATAGTGTCGCCACATCTTCAAGGCATGAATTATAGTAGCCAATTCCAAATCATATGCACTATAGTTCTGTTCATGTGCCTTAAGTTTCCTAGACTCATATGAAATAACCAAATTTTCTTGCAACAGAACTCCTCCTAACCCCTCTCTACAGGCATTTGTACACACAACAAATTCTTTATCAGGATATGCAATCTTCAGTATAGGGGTTGTAGTGAGTTTTAGTTTTAATTGTTCAAAACTGTTTTGGCATTTTTTAGTCCACTCAAATTTGACACCCTTTATTTGTAGTGAGGTTATGGGATATACTATGGCAGAAAATATTTCCACAAATCTGCGATAATAACCTGCAATCCCCATGAATGATCTCACTGCTGAAACATCAGTTGGCACCGGCCATTCTCTAGTAGCCTTTATCTTTCCAGGGTCAACAACCAACCCTTGTTCAGAAATAATATGACCCAAGTATTGGATTTTGTCCTTATAAAATTCATATTTACTAAATTTTGCATATAACTAGTTTTATTTCAAGGTTTGCAACACTATCCTCAAGTGCTCTTTGTGCTCCTCCTCACTTTTTGAATAAACTAAAATATCGTCTATGAACACTATTACGAATTTATCCAAATACTTGTTTAAAACACTGTTAATTAAGCACATAAAGGTGGCAGGGGCATTTGTCAAACCGAAAGGTAGGACTACAAATTTGTAGTGACCATACTTGGTTCGAAAAGTTGTTTTACTAATGTCTTCCTCCTTAATTCTAAGCTGGTGATAGCCAGTCCTTAGATCAATCTTAGAAAATACTGAAGCTCCTCTTACCTGATCAAAAATATCATCAATTCGAGGCAAAGGGTATCTATTTTTAATTGTTAACTTATTCAGCTGACGGTAATCGATGCGCATTCTAAAGGTTCCATCCTTCTTTTTCGCAAACAGCACCAGTGCTCCCCAAGGAGACACACTCGGTCTGATATAACCCTTATCTAGCAATTCTTGCAATTGCATTTTCAGTTCCATGTGTTCAGGGGGAATCATTTGGTAGGGGCTCGGGAAACAGGTGTTGCTCCCGGCACCAAATCGATTGAAAAGTAAATCTCTATTTTGGGGGGAGGATGAGGAATCTCATCTGGAAAAACTTCCTTAAACTCTCTTACTACTGGCAGAGTATCCAATAGTTGTTCTTCCGGTTGCGGTTCTAATTCTTCGACATGTATCGCATATACTTGATATCCTTTCCTAGCTATTTTTTTAGTTGAAGTGCTAATATTTGTCTTACAGAGATGGGTTTTGGTTTTCCCTTGAGAATAAAAGGTTTCCCTTCTTCATATATGCAATGCAGAGTTTTATCCCAACAGTTCATCATAGCCTTTCTCTTTTCGAGCTAGTCCATTCCTATCAGCAAGTCATATGAGCCTAAGGATAGAATGTTTAAATTTACTTCTGTCTTAAAATAATTTAATTTTATTTTTGTTTGAGGTAACTTATGAGTTACTTTCCTCTTGGTGCCAGTGGCTAACTGGACCAACCAAGACTGCTAAAATTTTTCAGCTTTGAGATTGCATTTTTCTACCATTTGTGGACTAATGTAACTCAACGAAGCACCTGGATCAATTAAAACAGTAACAGATTGGTCAGCAATGTTACCTTCCATTTCAACCATGGTAGCTTGGTGTTCTGCTTGTCGATTCTCCAAGGTTGCACTGATAGTGGGTATATTTCTTGCTATATCATGTACTATGGTAGCTTCTCGATCCCTCATAATCATCTAAATATTTCGGTGGGGACAATCCCTCAAGAGATGAGGTTCTCCACAACCCCAGCATTTCAAAGGCTCCTTCATTTTAACTGTGCCTTCCTTCTTATTTTCTCCCTCTAGTTGTTTGGAACCAACTTGAGACTAAGAAGTTTGGCTTTCTTTTGGTTTATTAAAATTTTTCCACTGATGATCCCTACCAAAATTATTTAAGTAAGTTGGTTTCTGTTTCTTTCCTTTGATTTCACCCTTGTTTATGCAGCCTTTTCCATGCTCACCCTTTCCTTTAAACTGCTGGTAGCATAACCTAGCTTTCCTCATTGCTTCGCCCATAGATTTTGGGTTATCAAACTCGATCTTCTCTTTATACACAGCAGGAAAACAGTTCAAAAACCTTTGCACCTTTGCCTTCTCTTCCCGAATGTAAGAGAAATATCTCAATATATTTGTAAACTTGGTGACAAACTCATTAATAGCGAGTTTTCCCAGTCTAAGTTCATCGAATTTCTTTGCTTTATCATCATAATAACGTTCGTTCAAATAGCGGTTTTTAAACTTGACTTGGAAATCTTCCCAAGTCACTATTTTTTCATCAATGGCATGGATCATATTCGTCTCCTCCCACCACAAGGTAGCCTTACCTTGTAGCTGGTAGATAGCTAATCTGGCCTTCAGATTGCTTTCATATTCATAGACCTAGAAACCCTTAATCATGTTCAACAACCAGGCTTCAACATCTTCCTCCTTCTCCCCATCATAGGAGATGTTACACAGTAATTTGTCACCGTCCCTACCATTCCCCGTCCCGCACAATGGAGGACCCATTTTGTGACCTGTGAACATTGTCATGCCTTGAAAACATCATCAATGCATTCCTCTAAGCATGAGCTTCATTTTCCCTAAAGACATCTCCTTGCAAAAATCATGAAAAACATCTCTTTTTGCATTGGCGCGGGCAGACAGTTCAGAACCCGCGCCAATGGGGAAAATCCTGCAAAGAGGCCGCGCCAACTGGCGCTCTGTCCCAGAGCAGTAGTCGCGCCAGCCAATTTAAGGAGTGTTTTTTAAATAAAGATGGCGGAAGTTGAGTTTCAACAAACTCAGAAACCATTGTCTATCTTGAGTTGGGAGGTTTGGCTGCGGGAGTTCTATGGAAGGAAGTGGTTTTGCCACCTCCCATGGAACCTTCCTTGTTGATAGGGCCAATCCCACAATAATAGGGATCCCAACTCCCTCCTTCCCCATCTATAAAGGCCTGCTCAATTCCATGGCAAAAGCCTGTCTGAAAGTTTGTTGAATCAAATTCAAGAGCCTTTGTGTCAGAAGAGCCTTTCTTCCCTTAAGGCCGACTCTGCAAGGAGACTATCGTCGAGAGATTCAGAGAGGCTTGGATTTCCCCGGCGAGCTTTGCGATCGGGAACGACTGAGACCATCCATGAGCATCTACGTATTTTTGTAATCCTGTTTAAATTCTTTCGATCGTTATTTAATGAATGATTACGATTATGGTTCCACTCTGTTTTCAATGATGTTAATATGAGTAGTATCCTTTCTGATTGATATTGAGTTACGTATGCCGGATTTTATGCTTGTATCTGTTTGTTTCTTGCATGTGCAGGTGTCCACCCACGGAGATCGTTGGAGGATCGTGATCTGCCGAGGCTGAGGAACGGGAACGCTCTCTTCTTCATATCATAGCGTTGGAATCCAGGTAGGCTTCTATCCCTAGTCTTTTCATTCGTAACTAGGAACTTGCGTTGTAACATTTCTTATTGTTGCTAGACCCCTGCTAGGGTAGTAGGGATCGCCTCTGTCCGCAGAGGGGATTTACCTCCTCAACAATTTGGCGACCATACTGGGGATCATCTAGATTTCATTGTCTCATTTAGATTGTCTCGTTTCGATTATTTTATGATTTTTCCTTGCTTGGTTAGCCTTCTGGGTTGGGTTCTTTTGCTGCTTTTTGCTTCTTGGTTTGCTTAGTATACATTGATCTGCTTCTGGAGTAGTTCTTTTTTGTTTTTGGCTGAGAAACTCGAATGGCGCGCTTTTTAGCCCGACAGTAGCGCCAATTGGCGCATGTTGCTTTTGTTTAGCCCGCGCCAATTGCTTTCTGGCGCGAGTTGCAGCCTTACAGTCGCGCCACTCCTATAAGGTTTTTGAGTTTGCTCAATTTTGAGCTCTCTGGGTCTGGTCAATGCTTTTCTTCTTGATTTTCCGACTACCTGAGTGTGTTGGAGTCCTGTTTGACTGGGAATTTGCCTCCGTCCTTTGGTTGTTTTCTTTTATCTATCGATTTCATGTTTTGAGCCCTGTGGGCATCTTAGTGGCCTAGTATCGTGAGCTCCTCCTTGGGATTTTTGGTGTTTTTTTGTCCTGGCCGACTTTCTGATTGATTCTCCACGTCCTCTTAGTAGTTGTTCATTTTTTTGTTGCGATTTTTGGGTGATTGTTCATTCCCTCATTCGAATTTCGTTTGGTCTTGCATTGGGCCTAGATCACACAGCCCATTGGAGCCTTTTGAGTCTTTTATTGGTTTTGAGAGACTTTGGTCGATTTGGGATTTGATTGCTTGCATTGATTGAGTGAAATTTGTTTGTTTTTCTCTATCGGATATTGTTTCTCAAGTTGTTCCGTTTGTTTTCAAGCTTGTTTAGTGCATATTAGCTATCAAACATTGAAAATTGCAAAAAAAATCTCTTGTGCTTTTGGTTAAATTAGTGCAAATTGTGATCTTTTCGATTTTGCTAGTGATTAGTGATCTGAATGAAAAGTTTTCAATTTCATTAAGTTGCATTAGAGATCTCACTGTTGTCTTCCGTTCATTTCGTTTGTGTAAAATCTCTCAACTCTTCTCTAATTAGTTTTCATCGAACGAAATGTTGGACTGTGGCATGTAGCTTTGCATTTAGGAGTCTTTTAAGACACTACATACGATAGGGCCTGAAAATTGAAACTTAATCGAAGATCAACTTTAAAAATCTATTCAATTAACCTAAGGCAGCATTGGAACCTAACGAAACATTTTTTAGAGGTCTAGGCTAGAGACGTGTTCCGACGTCTTTAAACCTAGCAGCTGTCGCTCACCGTTTGGCTTTAGACAGCGCTAGTACGGACTTGTGCTCCCCATACCGTCACGTATATAAAGGGAGACCCTTCTAGGTTTTCAATCCTTTATCCACAGGAAGCTGAGTCTGTCACCCTATACCCGTGATACACCGAACACAGCATTCAGGGAGATTACCTGCACGTACGGAAGTCCTTGGTCGATTTATATTTCATTACTGAAACCAAGGTGTATATGGCAGTTCACGGATATTTGGTACACCCTTTGTGCCTAGTTTTTCCTGAGTAGTCATTTGGTATTTTCTGACTCCCTAAACTTGAAAAGACCGTCGAGCGCTTGTCCTTTCACGCTTGTATCAAATCTGAAAGAGATAGAGTCATCTTTCTATTGTTTCTCGACTCTTAAAATATGAAACGATAGAGTTTCTTACTTTTCAATGTGGTAAAAATTAATCACCCATGATTACACGCCCGCTTAGATATTGCTTGTTGACCGTTTGATCGTGTGTCTTAACTCTTTTCATCCCGTGTGTGGTTTTGAGTTTTGATGGCAACTTTTTCAGAGTTTACCAACCAAGGAATCCCCTCAGAAGGGAATCCTGGTCATTTTCCTCCTTTTGGAAATGTTGGTGCTCCTTACATGGCGACGTTGTCCCTTCCCGGGTTAACTGTTGGGTTGCCTGTTTGGTTGTTCTCAACCTCTGTTGTCCCGAATGTCTCCACTACTGTTCAATCAGTTTCTCTACCTGAACAACATCAGGTTGATTCCAAGGTGGACCTCTCCCCTTCTTCGCCTGTTTCTGCGTCCTCCTCTTCTACTTCGCCTGGTGAAAGTTTGGATTCAAGTAACCAGGGGGTCAAGAAGAAGAAGAAGAAGACAAAGAAGAAGAAGTCTTATAAGAGAGAGGCTAAAAGTGCAGCTACTGTCTCTGAGATATCTCCTCTTGATAAACCTTCCAGCCCCCCATGGAAAGTCAAGTTCCCTTGCCTGTTGTGCATGGGAGACCATCTTCTTCGAGACTGCCCTGGCATCCCCAAGGTGCTCGAAGCATGGTCCGACGGCCATCCACCATTGCCTTTGAATTCCGGGAGCCAAGTTGGGGGCACGTCTTCAGCTGCTGTTGGTAAGATTCCTAAGAAGCAGGGTAAGATCACCAATCCCTGTAAGTTGTGTGAAGGGCACCATGCCATTCACCTTTGTCCTTATATGGATGAAGCCAAGCGAGTTTTGGACAACCCAACCGGTTCTACACCACGCCTTCCACCTGGTTATAATCGGCTTTCTTTGAATCCTCTGCCAGCTGATCGTACGATTGGTCAAGAGTCATCCTTGGTCGATCCCACTCCCCCAGAAATTCAAATTCACGAATCCGTCCCTGACCAACCATTGGTCGTAGGATCGGTTGAACTGACCCCGTTCGCGATGCACCAGGTCTTTTCTGTCGAGAGTGGATCTCACACCCCCCATGTCCTTCTGATCTCTTCAGATTCTTCAGACTTGGAGAAAGATTCTCCTGTCCTTGTACTTCAAGAAGCTACTCCTCCGCCTCCCATGATGGAGGCTCTGGAGGATATCCCTCCCGCCTTCGAAATGGAGGTTATGGAGGATGCTTCTTCTTCCGTAACATCAAGGGAAGACCTTCGCATGTTGATGGTAGCCCCTCCGAGTAGTTTGGTCACTTCCTTTGATTGGAACCGATTTGCAGGATTTCGCCTTCCGTCTTACGTGCCTTTCGAGATCACAGTACAGGCTCTTGGTCTGGTTGTACCCAGCACCATTATAGACGAAGGTGCCTCTGTTAGTATTCTGTCTTCAACTACCTGGCAAGCTTTCGGTTCGCCGTCGCTTGCGCTCGTTACGCAGAATCTATTGACATTCAATAGAAGAACGAGTCAACCGTTGGGGATCCTTCCAAGGTTACCGATTAGTTTGGGAGGTAAAACCATATGTATGGACGTGATGGTCGTTCCAGGCCCCTTGGATTTCAATCTTCTCCTGGGGCATGATTACACCTATGCCATGGGAGCGCTCGTCTCCTCCCTTTTTCGTGTGGCCTGTTTTCCACATGAAGGATAGATCGTGACCATTGATCAGCTGTCATTTTTTGGTCATGATGTGGCAACTGGTCCGCCATCACCCCCTCGTGGTTTTTATCCACCCATTGTATCTGCTCCAGCTCAGGTCAACTATGTGTCTACCTACCCTGTACCCGCACTCAGTGATGACACCGTCATGCATAGTTTACTGGGGGCATTAGGTCCTGACTTCCAGGATGTTTTTCTTCCATTGGGAGTGGAAATTTTGGAAGCGTTGATTTCTTGTTCATTATGATGAGGTCTGTCGGAGCACAATTCCTTGTCCTGTGTCAAGCTCCTTAAAAAATGAAACCAGGTCTGGTTGGAGCAGAGTTCCTTGTCTTGTGTCAAGCTCCTTAAAAAATGAAACAAGGTTGTCGGAGCAGAGTTCCTTGTCTTGTGCCAAGCTCCTTAAACCATGAAACAAGGGTGTCCGAGGATAGTTCTTTTAATGTGTCAACCTCGTTAAAACAATGAAACACGTTCCTGTTCAATTCGAGTCTTTGATAAGATCTCGTAAAATCCCAGTCAAGTCTGTCTCTGGATCTCGTAACTTGAACCTTCACTCCATCTACCTTTCATATGGACTGAAGCTTGGGGGGCATGTACCTCGAATTGAGTCACCATGCTGGGGGCATGCTTACTTTTTCAAGCATAGTTGTTTCCGTTTCAAGCTTGTTTAAAAATGAAACCGATTTCAAGCATAGTTTATCTTTGTTTCAAGCTTGTGTAAAAATGAAACCGATTTTCAAGCATAGTTTATCTTTGTTTCAAGCTTGTGTAAAAATGAAACCATGCCCATTTTACCTCTTGTGATTGCCATTTTATTAGCCTATTTTTGCCAGATGAGCCTTGGTTTTTTCACTCCATCGTCACTATCTGCTTGGCTAATCATATGCCTTCACTTGGTTGTTTTACCCGTTCTTGAGGAACCGCTGCGATGGGTGGTCTTTGTTAGCTAGCCTCTTGAACTTTATTTGTTTTGAGCAGTTCCACCATTACCGGAACCATTTGCTACCCTTTATACCACTCGTTCCTCCAGGAGGAGTCATATTTTAGCTCTTTTCTGACTCTCTAAACATGAAAATATTGCCGAGGCCCTTGTCGTTTCGATCTCGTTAAAGTGGCTACGAAACGACATCTACCCAGTATACGTTTACCCCTTTTTCAGGCTGGGATAGATTATTTACGAAAAAGGAATACCCTAGCCTATCGCGACTAGGAGGTTTTCTCAGATATAATTTTCTACCTTTTTGGATCCGAGGAACTATTCACGAAAAGGGATTGTTGGAGTTTACTTTTCCGCTGTCTTTTCAAACTCTCTAAACATGAAAAGATGCAAGTTTGTGCTCCTTCCTTTGCTCCACTCGTTAAACCCCGATGACATCGGACTCGCCGAAATGACGTTCTCCCGAGTTCCTCCCGACACTCGTTAAATGCACTAGATGGATTTACCCAAGGGCGAACTTATATTGCAAGCATATGCTATCCCCTTCAAGCTTGTTATAAAAAATAATTGGGGTACTCGCCAGAAATGGTGGGGGGAAAATGGAACCATCGTCGTTGTCGTCAGTAGTATGTCGCTCTTGAACATGGCACTTGTCTTCATTCATGTCGGGTTGGGGACATCTCATCTCATTTTTCCACTTTGCCTCCCTGGGTTTGGATAATCCCTTTTGACCTCTCCTCTGCTCATTGCCTTGTCATCATGACCTCTGATCCGTTGATGTCAAATACTGCCAAATCCACTGTCGTGCCATTTATATGTTCAAGAGAAGTTGGCCTCTACTAGTATCAACCTTCCTCTGATTCTCATACGATCCTGATTCACAACAAAAACATCATGTTCCTCTGTCTCGTGTCGATGATGTGGGAAACATTATGGCCCACCTTCGATCAAGGTCACTTCCTGTCAACTTCAACTCATTATCCAGGAAGTTGGTCTAGAGACTCCTTATGGTACCTTGGAGCCTGCATGCCTCAATGGCAGGTTCGTCGCATTCGACGAGAGGTTTACATCATTAGCCTCCGATCGAGTGATTCTGCGGGTGTTCGACGTCAGCTCATTTATTCGCACGCCGTAGATTGTACCTGTAGTACCTTGAGGACCATTGTCATTATTGGTGGTTTCTCTCGCGTCGGTTAACAGCTTTCATCATTGGCTGGTAATCCGACGATGTTCTTGCATGTTCGACTTCATCTCACACATTCACATGCTTGAACTTGTACTCTGTTGGGTCGAGATGGAGCGCAAGACCCTGGATTGTGTCTGTTGTAATCCAGGCTGTGATTGTGGATTATTATCATTATGTACATGACTCACTGATTGGATGGCTGCGACCATACCTGAGTCTATTTATTTGATCCTTGCTGGATGGCTGCGCCCATACCCTGGATCCGGATTATAGCATACTCTGTTTCGGATGGCTGCGCCCATACCACATATACATCATGTACTTGAGATATCAGTTGTATTTTTCTGCGCAGGTTTTCCGACGGCGGGGCTTCAGTTGAACATGTTCTCGTAAAGCATTTCACCCCTCTCCCTCTCGGGCCTCATACTTTAGGGGGCATCTGTTACACAATAATTTGTCACCGTCCCTACCATTCCCCGTCCCGCACAATGGAGGACCCATTTTGTGACCTGTGAACATTGTCATGCCTTGAAAACATCATCAATGCATTCCTCTAAGCATGAGCTTCATTTTCCCTAAAGACATCTCCTTGCAAAAATCATGAAAAACATCCCTTTTTGCATTGGCGCGGGCAGACAGTTCAGTACTCGCGCCAATGGGGAAAATCCTGCAAAGAGGTCGCGCCAACTGGCGCTCTATCCCATAGCAGTAACCACTCCACCCAATTTAAGGACTGTTTTTTAAATAAAGATGGCAGAAGTTGAGTTCCAACAAACTCAGAAACCATTGCCTATCTTGAGTTGGGAGGTTTGGCTGCGGAAGTTCTATGGAAGGGAAGTGGTTTTGCCACCTCCTATGGAACCTTCCTTGTTGATAGGGCCAATCCCACAATAATAGGGATCCCAACTCCCTCCTTCCCCATCTATAAAAGCCTGCTCAATTCCATGGCAAGCTAGTCTTGAAGTGCCTAAGCTTTGAATCTCCAAATTCCCAAGAGCCTTTGTGCTGTAAGAGCCCTCTTTCTTACCTTAAGGCCGACTCAAGTAAGGAGACTATCATCGAGAGACTCAGGAGAGGTTTTCCCTTTCCCTGGCGAGCTTTGCGAGACGTGAACAACTGGAGACCCATCCGAAGCAGACCACGACGTCAGAACTTTGGTTGTAATCTCTTTCGATCGTTATTTAATGAATGATTACGATTATGGTTCCACTCTGTTTTCAATGATGTTAATATGAGTAATATCCTTTCTGACTGATATTGAGTTACGTATGATGGATTTTATTCTTGTATCTATTTGTTTCTTGCATGTGCAGGTGTCCACCCACAGAGATCGTTGGAGGATCGTGATCTGCCGAGGCTGAGGAACGGGAACGCTCTCTTCTTCAGATCATAGCGTTGGAATCCAGGTAGGCTTCTGTCCCTAGTCTTTTCATTCGTAACTAGGAACTTGCGTCGTAACATTTCTGATTGTTGCTAGACCCCTGCTGGGCTAGTAGGGATCGCCTCTGTCCGCAGAGGGGATTTACCTCCTCAACAGGAGGGATGTTTTATCTTTCGGAATTCCCCTTGTAATTCCTTTTTCTGCTTATATTGATGCCTAGTAGCATAATCTTCCTCAGAATCATCAGAGAACTTTCCCTTCTTCCTCTTTCCGGAACCTTCTCCTTCTTGGCTGTTCCGCGAAGTTAATTCTCTGATGAGCTTTTCCTACTCCTCACTGGCTAATGATAGTCTGTCATTCTGGCTTCTTAGCTCAGCCATCTCTCATTGCAAACTGTGCAACATAGCCATCACCAGAGTGTTTGGATCTGGTGTATTATCTTCATCACGCAGATGAACATAAATTTCTTCACTTCTAGCTGTTTGACTCTTTTTTCAGCACCATTCTACAATAAACAACACATATCAGAATTTTACTTTTTTTTTTCAACAAAAACAAATATTTTATACAGTGAGCACAACAACAACAGCCCAGTTTTATGTAACATGAGCTCTGATACCATTTGTAACGTCTCTTCTTTTCCACCCCAATTTTATTTTATTTTATTTTATTTTATTTTTATTTATTTATTTATTTATTTTATGTTTATAGTTTAATTATGTGCTTCTATTGGCCATAGCTATTCAGATCTACCTTCGAATTGCATCAATTATGAACTTCTACTAGATAGTGTTTCCCTATTCCTCCTATTACTCTTATATGTTTAATTGGCTCACTATCATAGTTTTATTTTTCTCTTCCCATAAGTTTTGCGGTTTAGGTTATATATATATCAACATATCTATATATATATATATATATATACTATTCACACATAGTTTATATGTCTACATTTATCCATAAACCTTTCTGTATATGAATTAAACTTTTACTTAAAACCCTTATAGGGTTCACCATACCTACGCTTTGGATTTCGATATCACACCCTTATGGATTGTATGGTGGATATGTTATTCGTTTCGATTTATATCCTCGTACTCCTCCTAGAGTTATAACATTATGTCTTGTCTTCGAGTTAACCAAGGTGCGGAACGATCTATTCCTATTTAAATCTTATGTTTTTTATATGAATTTATTATAGCCTTGCGGCCACTGTTTTCAATGTGTGGTGATCATATCCATAGCATCATGGATATCCCATGTACATTTAGCTGTGGCAATTTGTTTTGTGGAGATACACGAAATTAAAGTCATTGTACTCATTGTGATTCATTGGTAAGGTTGGTTTATTGATTTTGGCATTGGTAAACTCGTAGACTACTCCACATCGACTTGGTTTGATGGTGCTATGTTGATGTGGTTAATATTTTTTATCATCTCCCAACCAACCTTGAGTCACATTTACACGCAACGTTTTATTGTTTATGTTTTTTTTTATGTGACATATATTTGCTCAGTTATTATCGCTGGCCATGGGATATGGTTTGTGTACTGTGGGATCATTTTCAATGGATTTGCATTTATATGTTGGACGGTTATGCATTAAATGTTGATTTTCCCCAATCGATCCGTGTGTATACCATCGATCCGATGACACTTGGATGATGGAGATGGTTCAGATCCATTAGGGTTTCGTTGGTTTGATTTGGAAAAATTCGTATTAGTCTCTGTGTTGGCAATGAAATGGTTCTTTCGCCCTTCACTCTTTCTGATCGCCTCCTGGTGTCGAGACTCTGCTGGTTGGGGAGGCAAAGCATCGTGCTCTCCCAGGCTTCTGGCGTAACTACCTCTTCATTGTATTGTCATTTAGGTATGAAATTTTTTAGCATTTCACTATCTTAAATAGGCGGCTATTACTCTCTGTTCACTATACTTTGATACGTATTCCTCACCAGTAGTACTACGCTTGGCTTTGGGTATTAGAACAGTTTGTTAAATAAATTTTTTCAACATATTATCGTTTATTTTTTTTTTGTGAAATCCTCTCAGTCAAATATGAGTCCATCTCTGGCTACAAAGCTCTCTACTCTGTCGCGCATGATTTTTATTTCACCATTGCTTCTTGCGTTTCGTTTAACGTCCCTTTGATACGCTTTGGTGCTAATAATTAATCACTTTATGGTAGAAAGTCATTCTTTATGATCTTCCGTGACCCTATTCATTTCATTCAAGCTGAGTTTCCTTGGCTCTATGCGTCTCCCTTCTAGCGAGAAATCACTACCCCAGGTACGCAGTTGGTTCCATCTTAACATTTCACCACTGTATATATATATATATTTTTTTGTTTCTAGGTGAATGTCCTGGTCGCCAAATTTTTAATACTCTTTAGATATCCTTGTTGCAGGTCATTTTGGAGGCAAAGTATCCAAATATTCAAGGTAATCGTTTGCTTTTATGCCCAATACTAATATATATCATTTTCTATGATAAAATTTATAGCGACAAATTAATTCGTATGTCTTACTTGGCTCTTGTTTTATGCAGGTAAATTCGAAGCCCATACGAATTTCCTTCTCGATTATATGGTGAAATGGGTGTTTCACTCGGATTTGACTTCACTCCACCATGCACTTTCAGGTCGGTAGCGACAACGTATTGGTTGAATTAAAGCAAGACACTCACATTGTTATTAAACATAAATTGGTTCAGACCATTCGAGTCTTATTTTTAAAAAAAAAAATCTACTGTGATAATGACTGTTACTAGAGACTTGGACTGAGTAAAAAAAATCCTAATAATATACTTCCTGGAACCTCATATTTCTACGAATTTTCCATGGGACACGATAGACGCGTTTTATTATTTTTGTTCAGGAATTGATATACATATATTTCATTCCTGGTCGAGGAAACAGATTCATGATATACTCTGGTTGTTTCCATATTTCTATTTCAAGTTGATGCTCAAGAAAGGATTTTATTTCTACTGAATCTATCTACCTCAATTTACTTGATGAAATTGATAAGTTTAATAGTATGATCTTGCACTTCTGCTTCCTCCACTTTTTAATAACATAATTGTGTATAAATATCTATGCCACAAGATTGTTCCCATTTACAATAATTTAGTGATTCTTGAATGTGTAATCACCATTTCTACCTGGTTTATGTATTTATGTGTATTATACTACTCCAGCAGTATGACTCTCCATATGCTCGTTGATTTAAGTTTTCCATGTATAAGTTATTTGTGTCCACCAGAATAGCCTCTGTAAACTATATACTTTTTTTTTTATATTATGTTCAGTATATCCAGTTTTCTAACAAACACCTCTAACCAACATTTTATGTAGATCTGGTATATGATATGTTTGTTACGCTTCACAGTTGATAAAATTTGCATGTACTTCATATAAGTTTCATTAGATTTATTTTCCAATAGAATATTCAGTTTGGATAACTCTCCAGTAAAGCATGTTATTCATGCACCAATTTATGTTTATGTCTTAGACCAGAATTATTTACAGGTTTATTAAAGCATATGTAGCTCTATTTATGTCTGGATATCTTTAACGCTAATACGGTACTCATCCATCTGTCTTTTTATTATCATAGAGGGTAAATATATAGATGTACATGCACTGTTATTTCAACAAATCTACAGATCTGCAATTCATATATCTAATCCCTCTTTCATACATGTTTTTTTTTTTCTAGTGGTTGATGATTTAATTCTATTTTTAATAGAACATATTAAAGTTACACATTTATGAATTATGAGGGTAACATAAATCTCCAGATTTAATCCAGTCACTGGTTTAGAGTTTCTGGCTGATTTTCCCAATAATTTTTGTTCCTACAACTAGACAGAACTGAGAGGATTAAATTCTTCCAAAAATTCTGTAAATGTATGGAACACAATAAATAAAGCATTGTAAGAAATTCATTCATTCATAAACACTATGTGCATACCACTTCTGGAATTGACCCGTCCTCCCAACCTTATAGTCCCTCTATCTCCAGAACTCACCCCCGGGCTAAGATCACCTCCAGAACAGACCAACCTCTAATCTATTTAGGAGTAGCTTATTTAAGCTTTTTCTCCCCAAAGCCTGTTTCTAATTCTGCGTCCAGAATTTCATGATGCTTTTCTTTCTGCTTGCCTAGGCTTCCCTTATTTAGGGATTTTTAAAGTTTCTTTATGCTTTTCCCAGCTTTTTACCTCTTCCCAACTACTCTCCACCTCAGTGGGGAAAAACTAGATTTTTCCTCAAAAATCTAATTTGGAAATAAATTCTTTCAAGGATTTTTGAAAGATTTTTGGGGAAAGTATTTGCCTCTTTCCATTCTCATGGATTTGGCAAGTGATCTCATGATTCTCATTTGGTCAATCTGCACAAAGTTATTTTATTTAATTCTCATAATTAAGTATTTAATTACATCCACAAATTACTTATCCATTGGGTTCCACTCCCCTTTGGATTAAAGTTCAAATGTCTAGTTTGCAACAAACATAAAACTAGGGGTGTTATAAGAACTCATATTCTATGCATGCATTATCTATTTTTGGTTTATTGATCATTTAATTGGATGCTCCATGAATTATACTATTTTCTAATTGTACAGTTGACCTTCCACTAGTTCCTCCAATAGTTAGAACTAGTTTAGTTGAAAAAAACTTGAAATAATTGACATTGATTGCTACAAACTAGCAATCACACAAGCTTAACTAAACTCCAACTCCTAACTCAAATTTACTGAGCTAACTTAGTGACAAGAGCCATTTCACACAATTTAACTGAATCAAAGTTGTTTGTTGATGTGGAAAATCATGTTTTCTCAATTTGATGAGGGGAAAATAAAATTAATACTTTCTTGCTCCATTTTGCAACACCCTATGCATTCCAAGAATTTGGATATATAATTAACCACTTCCTTTTTCAAGCCTAGCCAATAAAATTAATTTTTTGATTGTTTTAAATTTTTTATGGTACCCTATGCATTTTCTGTAAAATTAATTCTTTCACTATTGACACATGTGGCTCATAAATTCTTCCTTTATATAAAATAATATCTTTCTGGCCCATTTCATAATCTTGGTATTTCAACTATGATGTACCTTGTTGTAGGTTACTATTAATTTGCATATATTCTTGGTCCAACTTTCCAACTTGTACAATTCTTCCCATCAAATATGTTTTATAATTCCTAATTAACGTGGCATGCATGAAATGAACTCCTTGGATAAGTGCATCAACCACCCGATTTCCTTTCCCCTTAATGTATCTTATTTCAAAACCATATTACCTAGTAATCCTAGCCACTTCATCTTCACTGCACTTAAATTTTCTCGGTCAAATAAATGTTGTAGCCCATAATGATAATTCTGTAATTCAAATTTGTGGCCCATGAGATAATGCCTCCACATTTTAAGTGTCTGAATAATCACTGCAATTTCTAAGCCATGGGAGACATCCCTCTTGTCATTCTCCTTTAATTATATGGATTTATAAAAAATTATGTATGCATTTTGCATGAGCACTCCACCTAGCCCCTCTTTACATGCATCAATTCATACCATAAAATATGCATTTGGATCAACAATTGTTAATACTAGACCTTTGGTTCATAGATTTTTTAACTATTGAAAATTTGTTTCACTCAAAAGTTCATTGAAATTTCACACCCTTTTTATGAAAATATGTAATGGGATTTTAGATCCTTGAGAAGCCTTCAATAAACCTCCTATAATAACTAACTACGCCCATGAAGGACTAGAATTCTATAATTTTCTTTGATGTTTATCATTCACTAATAGCCTTAATTTTCTTCAAATCATTTGCTATTCCCTCTTTTAAAATAATATGGCCAAATAATGGATCTGTCTATGATGAAAAAGAGAATTTACTCAGTTTGGCATAGAATTGATGTTATCGAAGTACTTACAAGGCTAATCTCAAATGTTTTTGATTCTCCTCTTTAGATTTAGAATAATATTAAAATATCATTAAGAAAGATGAATTTTTTTATATATAAATACTCTCTAAATACACCATTCATTAAACACATAAACACCCTTAGTTCATTGGATAAACCAAAAGTTACCACAATGAACTCATAATGTTAGTAATGAATTTGAAATGTTTTTTATTGATATTCTCTTTCTTGATCTACAACTGGTTATACCTTGATCTTAAATCGAGTTTAGAAAATATTCCTCCCTCAAGCTAATGGAAGGGACCATCGATTCTGAGAAACAAATATTTGTTTTTGATTGTAAGTTTTTTCAACTTCCAGAAGTCAACACATAAAGATATATTCCCATCTTTCTTATTGACAAAAAAATTGGGGCACCCCACGATAATACACTAGGGCACATGTATCCTTTTTTCAATAATTTTTCTAACTGCATCTGCAACACCTTAAGCTCAGGAGTACTCATTCTATATGGTGTCTTAGACACTGGGATAACTCATGGAACCATATCAATGGAAAATTCAATATCCTTTCTTGGAGGAATCTTCGGTATCTTTGCAAATACATTAGAAAATTCTCATAACACTGGACAATTCTATAGATTATATTTTTGATCCATATTTTTTTCCTCGATATGAGCTGCAATTATTTGACATCCTTTACTATAATTATTTTTCAACTTGATGGAAAATATTTCTCTGATAGATATTGGCCCAAGAATCCCTTGGACCTATCTCTATTGTCTTTCATCATCCATAGGAATAAAGTACTTACTACAACAATCGATAATTGCATGGTGTTCTTCCAACCAATCCATGTCAATAAAACAACCGTAAATTCCCAATGAACTTACATTCAATTCAGCTTTGGTGCTCAAACTTCTTATAACTCGATAATATTTCTCTTTACACTTGTAGTGAATTGTAGTAACTATATCCTTTCGAATGTTTAGTTTTTTTTCAGAATAAAATTTTCAACCAATTTCACATCAATATAATTGTGAGTAGCTCATGAGTCAATTAAAATAATAATGGGTTGATTAATGAGCTTAAATTCAACTTATATCATATGTGCTTGAAGTTCCACTTATTGGTTATCTAAATTTTCATAGATACGTGTTAAGAGAGCACCAACTATGTGAAAATTTGATTAAGTGCTCATTTTATTAGAATTATATCAATTGTTTGGAACATATTATATCATTAGAGGGAATTTTAGTTGACTTGGAAAATATTGATGAAATAAGAGGATGGAAAAAAATAAGAACATATTATAGGTGAGATAATATATGGGAATACCTAACTACTAAAGGATATTCATTTGTGGTTTGTCCATGATTGGACATTGATTTACCTTACTATAGAAAAAAGGAATAAATTTTGAGTGGACAACTGAGTGTGAAGAGAATTTCCAACACTTGAAGATAATAGCTAATGCACCTATACTAAATATTGTTGATCCAAAGGAATGCTACGTGGTCTGCATTGTTGCACGAAATGAAGGAAACGTTGGGGATTTTATCCAAAAAGGCAATGCCATTTATTATGAGTAAAGAAAATTGGACTAGGAGAGGAATTATGGCACACATGACTTGGAATTGGTAGAAATTTTTTATGTACTAAATATATCAAGGCGTTATGACATAGGCAAAAAAAATGATTTGAGAATAGACCATGGTGATTTGAAGTGTTTTCTTTAGAACTATACATTGAATAAAACTATATGGTTAGAATTCCTCATTAAATATGACCTTAATATCAAACATATCAAAGGAAATGAGAAAAAAGTGGTTAACGCACTCAATCCTCTTGTTTGGGAATAAGTTTTATGTTCCTATTGTTTAGGAGTTACAAATTTTGGAGTTCAAGGAAATTCATAATCTGCCTTATGTTGGACATCTAGGATATGAAAAGAATAATGTAGCTATAAAATTCTAGTATCCTTGACATAGAAAAAAGAATTATGTGGATAATTACATAAGAAAATGTTTGGAGCATCAAAATGTAAAGGCTGATCATAGATATCCAAAAGAATCACTACAACCATTACCTATTATTTAATGGAAACGAGAGATTATTACAATTTATTTTATCACCAAACTACCCAATTTAGTAAAATAGCATAAGGAAACCAATGTTGTAGGAAATTACCATGCTATATGTGTGTCTTATATAATGGTATTAGATAGTGATCCCAAGTTCAATTCTAATTTCTAGAAAGGATTGTTGAAGGGATTTGGCAGAAATCTAAATTTCAATACAGCTTATCATTTATAATTAGATGAGAAAAGAAATACAGCCAAGTAAGGGATCAAAGATTTTCTAAGAATATATGTAATGGAAAATCCATCCAGATTGGAATACCTTTGTTTGGTTGTTTTTTATTATAATAATGGGTATTAAGAATCATTGAACATGAGCCCATTTGAAACACTATATGGTAGGAATTATAACACACTAGTGAGATAGACAATTTAGCAAACAAAGTGATACTTGAGCCAAAAATTATCAAGGATATAAAATATTAGATTGTAAATATTATAATAAAATGAAGGTAGCATAAATAAAACAAAAATATATGTGGAAATTGGAAAAACACAGATATTTCAAAGAAAGGGGGAATGGATTTCTAAAACAAAATGTTAAGAAGAGTGCACTAATGTTGGGGAACTATAAACTGGTAGCGAGTATTATGGGACATTTTAGATCCTAGATAGGATAAGACTAATTTCATAAAATCTTACATTTCCTACATCCATGAAAATTCATAATGTGTCTCATGCATATTTATTGAGAAAACATGTTCATCATCCTAGTCATGTGATTGATTGTACTATGATATAAGTGAAACAAGAAGGAGACTTCCAGGTCAAGTTCATGCACATACTGGACAGGAAGATAAAAGTTTTTATTGATCAATTAATCATATTTTTTAAAGTTACAATGGACCTATTATAGCCTTGAGAAGGAAACATGGGAGCATAAGAAGGCCATGTGGTAGGAGCACCTACAAATTTTCATAGATTTCGAAGAAAATTAGTTGTAAAATTGTATATAAATGAACTAAGGATAGTGAAAAAATAAGTGGGAGGATATTGTAATACCCCCAACTTGATCCCTAAGTTGTCTAGTCTCAGTGTACATATAATGAGTTGGTTGGTGAACAAATATTTTTTGCGTAGAGTGCTTATACAATTGAAAGCTTGAAGTGTTGGAAATGTTGTCATTGATGGAAAAGGAGCACAAAGGAGCATCACTTGAGCCAGCAATAAGGAAAAGTAGAAGACGGGTAGCAGAGGCAGCAAAGAAGTAGAGAGGTAGTAGAGGCATCAAAGAGAGAAGCAAAGTAGCAGAGAGGCAGCAGTAAGAAAGCATAAAAGGAGCACAAAGGAGATAAACATGAAGTAGAGGCAGTAGTAGAAGGGCCATTTGATTAGAGATCCGGGGAGACAGATCTGACCAAGCAAAGATTTTGTAAGTGATTTCATTATATAAGTGAAGGAATATGGTTTTGTTTTACATGAATATGAATTGGTTTAACTCTTTCTGAAAGGGATTTTACTTTCAATAAACAATTGTAATAAAATGTGTGGATATACTCTATAAATTTGTGACTCTGCATATGGGTGAGAATTAGAAATAGAACTCGAACTTCCAAGAAGTTGATGGAAGAGCCATTCTACAAGTGTGGTAGTAAAGTCACAGGCAGAGAATTGTAAAACGAAGGAAATACCTTCTGTGGGACAGAACCTGAGTTTAACTACAATGGAGATAGCCGTGAAGAAATGTGGATTGTTCACATTTCAATGGAACCAAGCGAAGAAAGGATAAGCAAGAACGAAAGCGGATTTTAATTACAATAAGACGTTGAAGTGTATGAGGAATGCTGTGTTAATATGTGAGTGAATTAAACGCTAACATATGAAAGGGTGAAATTGAAATAGAACGAAAGGAAGCAGAACCATGTGCTAAGCGGAACCTTGAAGCAGTGAATAGTAAAAATGGGTTTTATAACCCACGGGCAGTTTTTGCACTCTTAATTGGCGGTAAGTTATTTCACGAATTTAAAATAATGTGATATAAGTCTCTGTTTGATGAGTTTCCTAGAGTGGTTTATGAAAACCACTTTTATCGCGTTTTTCTGAGCATTAAAGCTCGGACAATAAAAAAATGCAATATTAGTTTATGTTCATGGGATCATCGAAGGGGACATGATGCATGTTCAACCATTGGATGTGAAGGGTGGATTAAGGGCTGGGACCCATGTATATCGCATTGATTTGAAGAATTAAATTATGGGCGGTTTGGTTGTGCGATGATCGTCGAATCATCAAAAGGTAGCGCAATAAGACTACAACCGTCTGATGAAGAAGTGTGTTATGTAGTGCGGGACTTGAATGTTTTAAAATGTTGGTGGTTGGTTATTAAACCAAAGTCAAGGTTTATATTAAGTGAAACGTCATACGAGCGTAGGGTCCAAGGTTTATTATATATGTTATAACAGTTGATTGGGGCGTTGATATATATTATGGTTGATAGGAGAATGATAAGTGGTGGACGTCAGAGGAAATTACATATGCTAACGAGCTCAGGTTTAAACATTTGTAGACCTGAGATGTTATAAAATGTGGTTGAATTGTATGAGTGGGCCCGACTATTATAATATTCCATGGAGATTTCGGAAGTTGAATGTATAATGAGTATTTGCATTGATGTTATCACTGGGGGTTTAAATCTTAATCAAGGCCTGTTAGAATGTTTGATAGAGGATATAATATATGATTAATATATTATCATCGACATGAAATATTACAAAGGGTGCGAGAGTTATGAAATGCATTGAACGAGGATGTGGGCCCGAATACATTGATTTTTATTCCAAAGTTAGCAATATAAAACGATGTATTGTTTATGGTTTTAACCAAAGTTCTGATAGAAGGAAATGTGCTGATTATAAATGTGACTCTAGATATAAAGGTTGGTTGGTGTATAAAAAGGGAAGAGAATTTACATGTGTTGTGGGTTTATTTCTATGGTTTTAACCATATATTCTGAAATAAGAAACTTCGACAACTAGTTGCCATTTTATGAGTTATAACCACGGGGTGTTAAGGAAAATAAATGTTCCCGTGTATGTTTGTAATATGTGGGTTCTGACCATAGTATTAAAGGTAACTTCCACAATGATTTATGAAATGAGCTTCCACAATGAACAGAAATTGCCCAGATTGGAATTTTTATAGAGAAAATTAATGGGAATGCATTTTTACATGCACAGGAATGAAAATGTGGGCTTGAAAGGTGTACATACACAGAAAGCAGGAGAGTATGCAGAAACTGGAAAAGTCACAGGGCATTTTACAGGCATGGAAAACAGAGGTATGCAAAACAGGTACATGACAGAAACTGAAAAAGACACAGGGAATTTTACAGGCATGAAAATGTAGGAGAATATGCAGAACAATTACACTACAGTAGCAGAAAAGACAAACTCACAGAGAGCCAAAAACTGAATGGATTTAATTGAAATTATTATTGTAACTAAAAATGTAAATGTTTTAATTGATTTTATATTTTTTGTGATGCATTGGCAAGTCTCGGGTAGGAACAAAAAACTCCACTATAAAACCGAAATGTATACATATTGTTATATTCCTCTAAATGAGCTAGATAAAGAAATGAGAAGGCATAAGTCAAAGAGTCATGGTTGTTCACTTTGAATTCCCTATGGAATACAAACAGTCATGAGATGAACTCTATAAATGATATCACATTGATATGCATAGAGAGGTTAGAGAATGGAGAATTGAAGAAGAGACGGTAAGAAGAAGCAAGAGAAGATAGAGAAGCTGTGAAGATCCAGAAATGATATGAGGCCGATGTGAAAGATGGAGGATAGTAGTGAAGAAGGTACAAAATAGAGCTGATATCCAGGTAAATTTGCAAGTGTTTTATTTTGAAAGAGTGAGGAAGTTGGAGCTTCCCTATCAAGTTGTAGCTTGATAGATGTCAGTTGTAGCTGAATGAGGTAGGAGCCTCTTGTAGGTTGTAGCCTGCAGAAAATAGATGGGAGTTGGTGATTCCATATCAAGTTGTATCTTGATTGATGTAAGATGTAGCTGGCTGAGGTAGGAGCGTCCTCTAGGTTGTAGCTTGCAAAAAATAGCGGGGAGTTGGAGCTTTCTTGCAAGTTGTAGCTTGCAGAATTGAGGTAGGAGCCTCCTATAGGTTGGTGCCTATAGAAAATTTGTGGTGAGAGGGAGTTGGAGCTTGCCTTGCATCACAACAATAATAAGATGTGGTTTTATCCTTATGGGTTTCCACTTATATCCGTTGTCTATGTGCATGATGTCTATGTGTTGATGTGGTTTATCTAATTTGTTTAATACTTTTTGCTCACATATTAAGACTGTTGTTACATTAACTAATCTACTTGATACTTGCTGCTCACAAATCAATATTGTTCACATATTAAGTTGATCTTGAAATGAAGGTGTAAATTAGTTTAAAGGAAAGTTTTAAAAGTCCATGAATGTGTTAAACTGATGAACCCCTCCTCTCAGTTTAACTAAGGGTTCAAAATTTGGTATCAAAGCTGATTCCTTTGGAGTGAGCCTAATAGCTTGAAGGAGATCTGGTTGATTCATGGACTATCAAAATTTACCTGTGTTAAGTACAACAAACTTTCCTGAATGGAGAGATAAGGTTAAAACAGAGTTAATGGCTTATGAACCTGAGGTATGGAAACTTGTATGTGATGGTTACTGCATAGACTCTCCCTCGATACAAGAACAACATAGGAATGCCAAGGCAACATGTGTGATATATAACAATCTTCATAACAAGGATCTTGATTTAATTATGGATTTAACGTCTGCAAAGGAAATCTGGGATAGATTGCATTTCATGCATGAAGGAGACACTAAGGACTGTAATGTCAAGAAGGAGAAGAGAATTAGGAAGAAGAAAACTTCATGTCAAAAGGAAAATGTTCAATCAGATGAGGTACCTACTAGTGTGAATGGAAGTAAGAACCATGAATAAATTGTTGTTGAGGAGAAAGTGAAACTTGACACAGCCTTGATTGAAATAGAAAGATTGAAGAATGAAAAAAAAGACCTGAAGACATTGGTGCAAATATGTGATGAGAAAGAATATGAAGATAAGGAAGAAATTGTAGGCCTAAAGACACACCTTGAAGAAGAAAGGAAAATAGAAGACACTCTGTTGCAACAAATGAGAGAGAAAGTTCTTGAATGTGAAAAATTGGAGGAAGAAGTTATGTGCCTAGGAAAGAAATTAGAAAAAGCCCAAAGAGAATTATTAATGGATACACCTAAAATGAAAAGCTCTGAACAGTTGGACAAGATACTAAATGCTCAAATGTCACCTCTCATAAAGGCTGGGATAGGATATGAAGGAGAAACTAGTAAGTCCAAGGTAGAAGATAATAGAAAAGTCATCTTTGTAAAAGCTGTAAATGAAAATGAAGCAGATTAGACGATTCCTATAGAAGAAGAAGCCAACAAGAACATGAGTTGTAAAGAAAAAAATAGAATCAAGCAGCAACATGAAAGAACAGATAATGAGAGGATGAAACAATCAGTTGCTAAAGGTTCATATGCTCCTACGGATGAATTGAATAAATTTGGAAGATGTCAAAGAAGGTTCTTTCCTCCAATGGGAAGTATCACTTGTTTTTCCTGCCACAAAACTGGACATAATGTAGCACATTGTAAGACAAAGAAAATCCAGTCCAACTTGCAAAGGATGCAGCAAATAAGAAGAACCCCTCAAGCAAGAAAATGGAAAAGACAATCTTTCACCAGGTACACAAATCATTTCCATGGCTACTATTATGCATGCAATAATTTTGGACATAAATCTATTGAATGTAAATTGTATTAAAAAAGGGAAACAAAATATTGTACATCAGCTCAAATGTACCTTAGCCAAATAATATGTTATGTATGCCTCAAGCTTGGTCACAAAGCAAAGGACTGTAATCTTCCATATACATTAAAGAACTCTAGACAAATGATGGAATCAAAGAAAATCAAAAAAAACTATGAATCTAAAAGAAGTGCAGACATTATGAAGAACCCCAATAAAGTATGGAAGGAAACGAGAAAGGGGGAGCCTATTATCTCAATAATATAATGAATCCATCATAGTCTCAGGGGGAGCTACTCTAGAAAACAAAGCAAATATCCAACCAATGATAGATATGAAGCAACATCCTAGGGGAAGAGCAGTTCATAGATAGTCCCCAAAAAAGCAGTCTAAGAAGAGCTCGTTGACATGAGAACAACTATAATATCACGAAGAGAAAGGAAAATTACTTTAACATAGAAATACAGAGGAAGAAGAATACCTGAAGCACACAAGAGATGACATATTGATGGAAGAAGAGAAGCCAGCAAGCAGCCATGATAGTAGAGAGAACATCATCCATGAACATGTAAGCTAAGAAGACATCAGCACATTAAGTGATGATCACATTCTGCATCATACTTCTAGAATTAAAAATGAATCACATTAAGAAGGATGAGTAAGAGAAGAGCCTATCATCGTTATATAAGTACATATTTCATCTATGAAAAAATTCCCTTGGAGGAATGCAGTCAAGTGAGTGATAAATCTCTGAGTGATTAGCCCATGAAGATTCCTATTATAGAAATTTAAGATGTCTTCCTCAAGATCATTATGTCAAAAAAATGAATTGTATATAAAGAAGCAATGATTTTGGAACAGTCATAGAAAAGGAAATGCAATGACATTCCTTTTAAACTAGAATGACAGACTAAGAAAAAGGTCAATGATGCCAAGATCAGATTCCATATATTAATGATTGTTGTTGAGAATAGTGGAGAGCTCAATAATAGAAATTATGAAGTTTGTCTTAACTATGGGTTCACGTGTGAGCTAAAGTGAAAGTAGTATCAATGGGTATTTGGTACAAGTAGCATGCCAATTAGTAGAATATCGAGTGTTATCAGTGGAGCAGTGGTATGGAACAGGTCCTCAGGATCAAAGGATTATGGCAAGAGTACACCAAGCATAAAAGGGTCAATGAAAAGGCAAAAGGATCAATATCTTGTTTATACTTGAAGTAGTATATTGAGCATTGAAGCAATATCATTTTCTATATATAATTGCATGCCTTCTTGAAGTCAGTACATATATATATCAAGCCTCTCTCTTGAAATCATTCAGAACACCATGTGAAGTCTCTTTGTTGAGATATCAATCAAACATCTTGAATATGTTTTTGTTGAAAATCATCATCATAGAATAGTTGTGTTAATCTAACATTTGAAGATCAAAAGTATGTTATTGATTCATCTCAAGCATACTCTAGCAGAAAGGAATTACTGGAATTTCACCATTGAAAAGAGGTTGATATTTGACATACATACCCCCTTATGTCATAAAGAAAATTGCATGGTTGATTAGTGAGACTGACTAATACACTGGATGTATCTAGCCTCAAAGGTTTGTTTTGAAAGTACATTGTCCAAGCAGTAAAGTCATTTGGTCTCTAAGATTGAAAGATATTATCTAATCTCACAATAAGTTGTAAACTCCGGCTTGATTCATTGATCACATCAGGAACAAGGACCTTTCAGCTATTAAGTGTAATATCATTATCAACATCCTAGCTCATATCATCACCAACAGGCAGGAAAGGTGAATCACAAATATAAAAGATATATTGGCATCATCATCAGAATTGAATAGGTGTTGTACTACATATGTGTATTGCATAAGAAGACATAATCCATCTACAAGCTTCCTCAACAGATATGGATTTTTGATGAAGACAATACTAGAGACTGAAGGATATTTGAAGCATTCTTAGAATTTTAGTTTTGATCTAATGATGCATCTCTGATTATACAAGTCTGATTATATATGGTTGTTCTATCATCACCTACATTCATTACAAGTGCAAGAAGTTTGTGTGTTGGGATTGTATCAATTTATAGTGTATATTCAAGTTCAATAATCCTAAAAAATGTTCTCTCAACAACTCTTGTACACTAGCTTGGAGCAGTAGGGTACAAAGTCAGAAGAAGAAGGCATAAACACATCTCAGGGAGAGGAAATGAAGATATAGAAAGCACACTAGGAAATGTGCAACCCTTTTCCATTGATGTCAAAGGGGGAGGAAAAGCAAGCAAAAGGAGAGCATTAAAGTATTGCCATCAATGCCAAAGGGGGAGACTATTGGAAATGTTGTCATTGATGGCAAAGGAGCACAAAGGAGCAGTGCCTGAATCAACAATAAGGAAAAGTAGAAGACAGGTAGCAGAGGTAGCAAAGAAGCAGAGAGGTAGCAGAGGCAACAAAGAGAGAAGCAAAGTAGTAGAGAGGGAGCAGTAATAAAGCATAAAAGGATCACAAAGGAGATAAACATGAAGCAGAGGCAGTAGTAGAAGGGCCATTTGATTTGAGATCTGGGGAGACATATCTTGCGAAGCGAAGAGTTTGTAAGTGATTTCATTTTATAAGTGAAGGAATATGGTTCATTTTTACATGAATATGAATTGGTTTAACTCTGTGTGAATGGGCTTTGACTTTCAATAAACAATTGTAATAAAATGTGTGGATATACTTTGTAAATTTGTGACTCTACATATGGGTGAGAATTAGAAATAGAACCTGAACTTCCAAGAAGTTGATGGAAGAGCCATTCTGCAAGTGTGGTAGTCAAGTCACAGGCAGAGAATTATAAAATGAAGGAACTGCCTTTTGTGGGACGGAACCTGAGTTTAACTACAATGGAGATAGCTATGAAGAAATGTGGATTGTTCACATTTCAATGGAACTAAGTGAGGAAAGGATAAGCAAGAATGAAAGAGAAGTTTTATAATAAGATGTTGAAGTGTAGGAGGAATGCTGTGTTAATATGTGGGTGAATTAAAGTTAACATATGAAAGGGAGAAATTGAAATAGAACGGAAGGAAGCAGAACCATATGCTAAGTGGAACCGTGAAGCAGTGAATAGTAAAGACGGGTTTTATAACCCACGGGCGGTTTTCGCACTTTTAATTGGCGGTAAGTTGTTTCATGAAAAATAACACGATATAAGTCTCTGTTTGACACGTGTCCTAGAGTGGCTTATTAAAACCACTTTCATCGTGTTTTTTCTGAGCGTTAAAGTTCAGAGAATAAAAAAATGTGATATTAGTTTGTGTTCATTAGATCATCGAAGGGGATGCGACACCGATTGAACCGTTGGATGCGAAGGGTGGATTAAGGGCTGGGACCCATGTATATCACATTTATTTGAAGAATTAAAGATGGTCGGTTTGGTTCTGCGATAAGACTGCAACCGTCCGATGAAGAGGTGTGTTATGTAGTGCGAGGCCCGAATGTTTTAAAATGCTAGTGGTTGGTTATTAAACCAAAGTCAAGGTTTATATTAAGTGAAACATCATACGAGCACAGGGTCCAAGGTTTATTATATATGTTATAATAGTTGATTGGGGTGTTGATATATATTATGGTTGATAGGTGAACAATAAGTGGTGTACCCCGAAGGAAATTACATATTCTAACGAGCTCGGGTTTAAACATTTGCGGACCCGAGATGTTATAAAATGTAGTTAAACTGTATGAGTGGGCTCGACTGTTATAATATGCCATGGAGGTTGTGGAAGTTGAATGTATAATGAGTATTTGCGTTGGTGTTATCACTGGGAGTTTAAATCTGAGTCAAGGCATGTTATAATGTTTAACAAAGGATATAATATATGATTAATATATTATCATCAACATGAAATATTACAAAGGGTGCGAGAGTTGTGAAATGCATTGAACGAGGATGTGGGCCCAAATACATTGAGTTTTATTCCAAACTTAGCGATATAAAACAATGTATTGTTTATGGTTTTAACCAAAGGTCCGATAGAAAGAAATGCGCCGATTATAAATGTGACTCTGGATATAAAGGTTGGTTGGTGTATAAAAATGGAAGAGAATTTACATGTGTTGTGGGTTTATTTCTATGGTTTTAACCATAGATTCTGAAATAAGAAAATTCCACAATTAGTTTCCATTTTATGAGTTATAACCGTAGGGTGTTAAGGAAAAGAAATGCTCCCATGTATGTTTGTAATATGTGGGTTATAACCATAGCGATAAAGGTAACTTTTTCAATGATTTATGAAATGAGCTTCTGCAATGAATAGAAATTTCCCAGATCGGAATTTGTATAGAGCACATTAATGGGAATGCATTTTTACATGCACAACAATGAAAATGTGGGCTTGATAGGTGTACATACACAGAAAGCACGAGAGTATGCAGAAACTGAAAAAGTCATAGGGCATTTTACAGGCATGGAAAACAGAGGTATGTAGAACAGGTACATGACAGAAACTGAAAAAGACACGGGGCATTTTACAGGCATGAAAATGCAGGAGAATATGCAAAACAGTTACACTACAGCAGTAGAAAATACAAAATCACATAAAGCCAAAAAATTAATGGATTGAATTGAAATTATTATTGTAACTAAAAATGTAAATGTTTTAATTGATTTTATATTGTTTTTTATGCATTGGCAAGTCTCCTGTAGGAAAACAAAACTCCACTGTAAAACTGAAATTTATACATATTATTATATTCCTATGAATGAGCTGGATAAATAAATGAGAAGGCAGAAGTCAAAGATTCATGGTTGTTCACTTTGAATTCCTTGTTGAGTACAAACAGTCATGAGATGAACTCTATAAATGATATCACATTGATATGCATAGAGAGGTTAGAGAATGGATAATTGAAGAAGAGAGGCTAAGAAGAATGAGGAGCAGATAGAGAAGCTGTGAAGATCCAGAAATGATATGAGGTAGATATGAAAGCTGGAGGACAGCAGTGAAGAAGGTACAGAATATAGCTAATATTAAGGTAAATCAGCAAGTGTTTTCTTTTGATAGAGTGAGGAAGTTGGAGCTTCCCTATCAATTTGTAGCTTAATAGATGTCAGTTGTAGCTGACTGAGGTAGCAGCCTCCTGTAGGTTGTAGCCTGCAGAAAATAGATGGGAGTTGGTGCTTCTGTATCAAGTTGTAGCTTGATTGATGTCAGTTGTAACTGGCTGAGGTAGGAGCCTCCTGTAGGTTGTAGCCTACAGAAAATAGCTGGGATTTGGAGCTTCCTTGCAAGTTGTAGCTTGCAGAATTGAGGTAGGAGCCTCCTGTAGGGTGGTTCCTATAGAAAATCAGTGGTGAGAGGGAGCTGGATCTTGCCTTTGCATCACAAAAATAATAAGATGTGGTTTTCTCCCTTATGGGTTTCCACTTATATTTGTTGTCTATGTGCATGATGTCTATGTGTTGATGTGGTTTATCTAATCTTCTTAATACTTGTTTCTCACATATTAAGACTACTGTTACATTAACTAATCTTCTTGATACTTGCCACTCACAAATTAATATTGTTCACATATTAAGTTGATCTTGAAATGAAGGTGTAAATTATTTTAAAGGAAATTTTTAAAAGTCCATGAAAGTGTTAAACTAATACACCCCCCCCCCCCCCCCCCCTCTTAGTTTAACTAAGGGTTCAACATGAAGATCCTAGTAACGCAATAATACATACAATTACATTTGTTAGTAAAAAAAACAAAAAAATTATATATCTTTGGATGGAAAGAGTATGGGGGGAACGTATCCACAAGAGGGAACGGTGAGGAGGGTAAGGGCCCTCGAATATTGATAAAATACCAATAAACCTAAAATTAAAAAAGGAACATTAAATAAATTCATACTTTACAATATATCCGAAGTTACATTTTAACATTATATTATTTCCTAAGTCCCTGCGAATGAGGGTTAATTATTCCAAATGTGGATGAGTGGGATTCCTTAAGTTCCACTTGTTGAAAATATGACATGCACGCAAAATTAAGGACTTTAGTGGAAAATTACTATCTTCAATTAATTATGTTCCTTTTAAATTACTTGTTCAGATCTATATTTTTGTACCATGAACTTCATGTTTCCATCACAATTACATTTTCTAGACTCCTAAATTGAGTTCTAGAAATCACGAGAGCCATGTGAGTAAAATTGTAGGTGAATTCTATCATTTAACCACACAATATTCATTACATTTCCTTGTGAGAGGTTGGGGAACTAGATTGAGGATTGTAGAGACTTGGAGGGTATTTGGATATATAATTCGTACATTTAAGTACATAGGTCCTCAAGACTCAAATACCTCCTATAGTTCCCACATTAGAGCCTCAGAAGGGAAATGGAACAACTTCAGTGAGTATGAGGTAGATAAGAGGGAAACTTCAAGGGATTGTGTAGGCTAATGGGGAATGGGAGCTTATGAGCTATAATTTCTATGTAGTTGTATATCTTGCCCTAATTTTCTTATAGTTGTTTGGACCTAAAACCATAGTTGAATTTAGGTAAACATTTTCCATATTGGAGCTATAACACTATCTTTGACGTGAGAAAGTGCTGAGAGAGTTGAAGAAGAATATTTTATGGATAGGAGGAACATTTTCAATCTACATTTGGTTTGTGATTTATTTTAAGGTAAGTAATATGTTCATAATGCTTATGCTTTTGGTTTAATGTTTTTTCAAATTTCAATTAGGTTGTTGCGTTTTATTATGATAATTATTGTTAGATTATCATAAATTTGAGAATTATGTACAAAATGTGTGGTAGAAATTATGCATGCATAGCCATGTAATAATTCATACATAGGGAATTTCATGTAAAAAAAATTAATTTTAGTATTAGGGTAGTGTATTATGTAATTTTATGGGGAATTGTAAAATTTATTCATTATCAACCTATGATTTTGTACAATGAGCATGCCAAATTTTGAGTTTTGAGCTTGTGTTTTTGTCAGTGTCCTATCTAGGTAAATCCTAGGTGGCATATTCAAAATGACCTCGATGCTTCTACAACATAAATTTAGAAACTAGTATGTTACATTGTCACATTTTTCAAGTGGTATGCTTATTTTCATGCTACTGAATGATTATATCAGATTTTTTTATTCTTTGGCAAGTCATTTGTGATCCTCCAAGCTTGATTTTTGGCTTGAGCAGTTGCGATCCAGGGGAATATAAGCCATCAAATTCACGTGAGGATTGCACTTGGCGTGGGAAATACCAACCATTAGCTGATTGTATTTTTTAGCATGTCTCCCCCCTTCTAGCATGGGGCACAACCACCCTCGATGAGGTTTGATCCTAGGTCACCTTACCGATGAGACCTATCCTCAACCGATTGCGCTAGTGGCACTTGAAAAAAAAATGTTGAGCCACAAGGGTTTTTCTTAATTTAAATGTTCCTGAATGGCTGTATCAAATTACAATAATCATCTTTAATAGATTTATGTGAAATTACCAACTTCTTCAATGATTATGTTACATTATGATAGGGCTATGTAAAATTGCATTGGTTAACCATTGTTGAGTATAAATAACCTTTCTTAAACATGTTTCATTATAATTGATAATGATTTAAAAATTTAAATTCATTACTAAACCACATTGTGAAATAAAGAAATCAATTTTAATATTATATCATCTTTCACATCAATTGACTTCAATATTATATAATATGGAATAACTAAAAACATATAAATGTATTTATTAATATGTTTATAAGCATATGATTTAATTTCATTCCTCATTGTATGTTGAGATATTAATATCTTAGTATATGGTTGCACTAAGAGGCACTCTATTGCTTGGTATAGGGGAGATGCATAAGTGTAGAGTAGGTAAGCATGTCAACATTTTTTAATGTCTAGAAAAAAACAAAAAGAAAGAGGGGTGATCTTATAGTGGTGTAAATGTTTGTAGATGTTTAACATTTACATGTAGGATCAATTAAAAAAATTAAAATTTTAAATGTAATATAGAACCCAGAATGGGAGAGATGTTGTATTGGTTGTAAATCAATGAAAAGATTTCATTGTTGGCTCAATTAATAATGAAATGTTAAAAGTACTAAAAAAAATCAATTTGTTATATTCTAATTTTGTTTTTATTAATAAAATCATTAACATTTTTTATAGATAAAATAAAATTATAATTTACATATTAAATTAAAAAACAGAACATATAAATAGAAATTATAAACTAATATCAATTTTACCATATAAATTAAAACAATTGTTGCAATCCTCTTGTCATGCTTTGAAACAAGCTAATAAATTGAGATGTGAAGTGGATAAATAAATTTATTGCTAAGCACAAGGACTTGCATTAATTTTTTTGAGTATTAATCACTAGTAAGTCTACCTATTTATAGTTTTACTCCTACACAAGTGCTAGGAAGAACATATTTATTGGTAGGAAGTGACTCCTGATAAGTATATTTATTTAAATTTTATTTCTATCCATTTTTAGGAAAGGACTTACTTAAATTGTGGTAATTATGTTATTTACATGAGTATGAGTTATTTTTAAGGATTTATTTTTTTGTTTAAAAAATAATTACACAAATATCTGAGAATCATGCCTGAATATTGGAACCATAACATAAATAATGAATATTGGAAAAATTATGTCATAAAATATCTCATGCAGTTATCAGCATGAGATTATAAATTATGAAAATGATACAATAATACCTCCAACTTATGGCCTACTCAAATGTTTGAAAAACATTTCTTTTAATAATATTGAAAAATTATTGTTAAACTTTTCCATGGTAAACATACGACACATATAAGACATGAGAAATATAAGTCATTCCATACATTTATTATTCATAAATGGTCCATTTCTAGTACATTAGGCGACCCTTGGATTCATCTTCCAAGGTTTCTTGGACTTCTTATGTCCATTCACCATATACACCTACCTATAGATAATTAGGTGTCCAACATTCCCCCCCTTAATACGAAGGGGTATGTGTGAGTCCAAGAAGAGATTTGTAATACATAAATGGAAAAGTATGCATGGAAACACTTAGGTCGAATGGGCTCTCTAAAATTTTGGCATAAAGAGGTGGTTTAAGGATGACCACCAACACTGGAACATTTAGTGCAATTCTCGTAACTCTTCCAACTATGGCAACAAGTTGAGGCCTTCTGTTAGAGGAAGTGCTCCTCATATTTTGAAAAGGGAGACATTCAACCTAGAAGAAGGGAGGTCTAGAACCTGCTATGGTTTAAGGATGCACACCAACACTGCAATGCTTGATGCATTTCCTGGAACTCTTCCAAAAATAGCAAGAAGTTTAAGTCTTCTGCTAAAAGAAGTGTCCCGAATTCTTTGGAGAGGAAGAATATAAAATTTGCATAGATGGTTTAAGGCTGACCACCAAGCAAAGGCATGATCATATACATCTATGTCTCTGGTTACAACTCTAAATCTGGAATGAAAGGTTATCGCTCAGGCTCGCTTGATGTGTATTTGAAGCTTGTATATGACCATCGTTCCCCCACTTATCAGATACAAGGTGAGATGATGGAAAAAAATCAACTGCAAGACCTTTTAATATTCTAGAAGAAATTTTGTGATATGACTGAAACATCTTCTTGGTTGTTGATGCCCATTGCCAAGAATCGATCCATCCAAGATGAATATTTATTCTTGCAGGAATCTTGTTTCAAAATAATCTGTGTGAAGAATGGGTGTTTTGATCATAATGCTTGCATGGGTCAAGATAGAAATAGTGATATTTCATATGGAAAACTTGATCATAGTATTGGAATTTTACAATCTATTGTTGTTGTTGTGAAAGAGGAGTGGAATCTAGAACAGCTGTAGGTGAGCTATCATGAGTAAATATGGAACTTTGAAATTTGATGGGCTTGGAGTAGTCTGGAATATGAAAGGAAAACTCCTTGTCATATCCAAGACCTGTTATGTTCTTGTTATGGACAAGCTCTTCCCAAGGTTTGATGATGGGCTTGGGAAGTGTAGGATGAATGTTTGCTTTTGCATGCAAATCTTCTCCTGTATGAGGCTCGCAAATCTGAACAGTTCCTTGTCACTAATGGGAGTTTGTCTCAATGTTCTAAAAAAAACAAGTTCAAAATGAAAACTCTTCTGTTGAAGCTCATCTTGAGGTAGCTGAGATTCTAGCTGCAAAAAATCAATATTTTCTTGTGTGTGATGTAGACAGGTCTGGATGTCAAATAGAGTGTCTTTCATAATTTTAACCATCCCATTAATAGTAGAATGTATTAAAGTATTTAACAACTCTTCTACATCATCAATCCTAGCCATTTTCTCCAACCTTATAGTTAATATCTTAGGCTAGAAAATTATTGCAACTTACAACCTTTTAAACGCTGCTACACAAACTCTACAATGAATCTAAATAAACAAAATTAATATCAACTCAATCATGCATTTAATTTTAAAAATTGGTGGGACCCACCAATGTATATAATAACTTCAATGCAAGATAAAACTGCTCAAAAAAATCCCATGGGTATTTAATATCAATCCATACCCATCAAAAAATTATATACCAAGGCACAAAATCATAATTATTTCAACACATTTCTTTTCTTCCTCTAGGCTCTAAAAATAAGAGGAACAATACTATGTAACATCCAGGGAGAGGAAACATCAAAGTTCATGCACAGGGACAAACGTATAGACTAAAGAAGATAAATATCAACAATACCAATATTTTTTGAAGTTATCAAATCAGATAGCCTCCATTTTCATTGAGTGCATGAGAATCTGATTTTCTTCCTTCTTGTAGGCCACATATCGAACCTTCACATGTACATAATATTGGATAATCACTAAATGGGTGATCAATTCTATAATTGAAGCTTCCTCCTCTCAGACATGGTGAATAAAAGGTTATTTAAAGATGATAACAAGGGTGATAAGGGTGATTTCGGTTGTTGGTGGCATGGCAATAACTGACCTTGTAAAGACCATTTTAGGACCTAAAGGGATGGACACAATTTTTCAATCCATAGGTATGGGACATAGTGTCACCATTAAAAATGATGGCACTACTATATTGAAATCTATTCTCATAGATAATCCTGGTGCCAAAGTAATGTTCGAAATATCAGAAGTCCAAGATGACGATGTAGGAGATGGAACCACTTTACTACTTTTTTTGGCGGGCAAGCTCTTGCGATATGTAGAAAAACTAGTAGCAATGAAGATTCACCATATGAAAATTATCTCTGGTTATAGAATGGCCTTTGAGTGTGATCACACTGCTTTAGAACAATGGGTTTGGGACAATAAGGAAAATTGAGAATCCTTCTGGTTTGACCTGATGAATATTGGTAGGTGTGAGTCGAGCCACAGTATGTAGAGACTCCTTGAGTAGTGAGTATGTCGACGAGATGGAGGCCACGATGGAGGTGTGGAGGAAATTACATGTCAAAAGTCGTCCTTCCCTTGTTGCTCCTTCATTTCAAGCTTCTCTGATACCTTTGAATTTTCAATTCTCTGTACTCTTGAGAGAATGCACAATGCCATCAAAAGTAATGCAGAAGGTAATGAGGCAAGGGCTTCTCTGGAAAATTGTAAATTGCACGCAACTTCCTCCTATACCTACATGAATAAATGCACCCACAAGATGCAAATTGTTGTAGAATATACCAAACGACTGCAGTTGTGAAGCAGTGAGTCGTGTGACTATCCAACTTCTAAAATTGTGATGGACGGAGTAGGTGACTCAAACAAAAATGAACCAATGCACCAAGAATTTGAAACAAGTGCGGGAGTGGAAGCAGTTTTGAGTTTTGATCAGATGAGCATCTGTGATGACCTCCTTTGAGGTATTTACAAGTATGGATTCCAGAAGCCTTCAACTTTTCAGGAGAGGGCAGTGATTCCCATCATCAATGGTAGATATGTCATTGTGCAGACCTAGTCTGGTACTAGAAATACCTCCATGATTTCACTGACCATCTGCCAGACAATCGACACCTCTATGTGAGAGGTTCAAGATTTAATTGTGTCACCTACACGAGAACTTCCAGCTCAAATAGAGAAAGTGATACTTGCCATCAGAGATTTCACAAATGTTCAAGCTCATGCATGTATCGGTGGTAAGATTATTAGAGAGGATATTAGAAAATGGGAATATGGGGTTCATGTGGTATCAAGAACTCTAGGAAGAGTGTGTGATATGATCGAATGCATAACCCTAAGGATCGAAGATATTAAATTATTTTTTGTCAATGAATCTGATGAGATGTTGAGCAGGGGATTCAAAGCCAAGATTTATGATGTGTATTGATATATTCCAGCAGAGCTGCAGGTTGTCCTGATATCAACAACTTTACCGAATGAGATTTTGGAGATGAGCCAGTGCATTAGTTAAATACACCAATAAGAAATACAGAGGTATTGAGGAAGATATGATGACTCGATAAGGTTTCAGACAGAGTCAAAAGTGATAGGAATAGGGCAAGAACATTTTTATTCAGGAGAGGCGTTACATTTTCAGAGCTAAATTTAGAGCTAAGTAAATGACACTTGGATCTCTGACAAGACACACTAGCGCATGCAAAGGAATAACATGTACTAAAATTACAATTTTGTGGGGTGACAAGGTTTTTAGGAAGATTTCAGAGCATTAGGCTAGGTGCATAGTGAGGAGGAGCATCTTGCATGCCCAACTGAGAATGACAACACAATAATAGATGACAGAGCTAAAATGCACACAAATGCCACAAAATTAGAGGCTCATATAAGATTGGGAAGGTTTGGAAGGTACCTGCTCTAATACCATGTTAAACCCCGCCATAGTAAACATACGAGACATAGAAGACATGAGAAAGATAAGACATTGGATACATTTATTATTGATAAATGGTGCATTTATAGTACAGTAGGTGACCCTTAGATTCATCTTGCCAGGACTCTTGGACTTATTTTTTCGATTTGCCTTCTACACCTACCCATAGAGGATTAGGTGTCCAACAAATACAAATTTATTTTTCAAAGTTAAACATTATGAGCTTCAATGGTCAATGCTAAACTAATAAAATTCAAAGGAAACTCAATTGTTAGAGGCAATGATTAATAATAATTTTGTAACCATGTTTAAATTTAATTAATAAACACATAAAAACTTAATACTTACAATATAATTACAATATAACAAGATTCTTAATCATGCATATTCACCCCCACATTATCATGGATATTGTAACTTGTAAATAGGCTTTGTTATAATACCATGTGCCAATACCATCCCTTATCAATACCACATGCCCAAAAACCATAACTCATTTCATAATCAAAATATTTTATAAAAAATTTATTTTAACTTAATTTTATAACAATTTTTTAATAAATTTAAAATAGAAATATCATATTTTTGAGATATATCTAAACCATCTACCTCACTTATACTAAAAGTATTTAGTGGATATTTCATTGATATTAAATCAAGCTTTTTATAAAACTAAAAATGAGAATACTTTGCACACAGAGATGTGAAATTTATATAATAACAACGCAGATCCATCCAACTCTAGATCTACTAAGCACTAAAAGGGATCAACTATATTTTCACTCCAAAGATGTTTTCACCTCAAAATATTTTACCCCTTTGGGACTTGGTAACTCCAGATTTAAGATGAATCTAAGCTATTTTATATACATTTCTCCTTGCTCTTTTTTGTGGGCTCTAACTTGGCTCAACCAAGTTATTTTTAATAATAATAAAAATTTATATGTTTTTCACTTGGTCTCATGATAACGTATGGTCATAAAATTAATGTTGGGTTATTTATTGATTTTATTTTGATTATTTACTAATTTTTTATTCTCATATAAATGAATATCATTATGCATAACAAATATTCTGGATAGACATTTTATTTCAATGGTAAATTTTTCATATAAATGATCATCAAAATGTGAATTTTCGTTGAGAAGATTAGAAACGTATTTATATCATACGTGGAAACAATACATTCCTCTTTGAAAAATCCTATAAAATACATGAAACCATTGTCCGGGGAAGCTATGACAGTCTTTCAAGAAGAAACGAGGCACATTTGATATGTTATTTATTTATTGATGATATGAGATTTATGGGTCCAAGGCTATTCATACAGATAGATTCTTGTTAGTGAGAAGCCTTCCCTGAAAACACCGATTCTCCTTTTGGAGGTAGGTCGATCATTCTTGTGGGTGGCCTTAGCGAACTACCTCTTGTTAGGGATAAGCCCTTGTATGCAGGTAGAAAAATTGGGAACTTTTTATGGGAAAGGTTCAACATTGTTGTGACTTTGGACAAAATTTATGGGCAGCGAGGAGATGATCCAAGACAAGTGCTTTTTCACAATATTCTAATCAATATTAGAAATTCAGAGCCTTTTCTTGTTGATTAGGATTTTCTTATGATGTGTGTAGATAGTCGCTTGGATCATTAGGAAAAGAGTTTTTTTTTATTCTTATGTTCACTTGTTTGTGATGAATAATGTCACCAATTTGAAAAATCTAAAAATCATTAAATGATTAAATTTTATTATTGTAAGATGGGTTGTACATTGTAGTAGAAGACCATAAATAGGTGACAACGATGATGATGTGTTCGAGTGTGAGGTTTTGTTATGTCGTGGAGAGCGCATTATGTTAATGTGTAATTTATAGCTTTAGGATGGGTTGGTTAATGGTGCACTTGGATGTATTGAAGATATCTTCTTTGCGCCTAGTTCAAAGCTGCCACAATTTCTACAATCCGCTACAGTTATTTTTGAAAAGTGCTGCGGTGTTCCATTCGATAAAGACTATCCAAAAATTGTGTCCATTGCACCTATCGTTAGGGGAAATATTAGACAAATACCTTTGAAAATTAACTCTCTCTAGTGTCACCTCATTTTTAAAGTGAACAAAAATAGTTGAGAAGAGGTTTTTGTCACATTGATTTAGACATCTTGTTTGTAAATAGTGCCAGGGTTTTTTCAAAGAAAATATCAAACCTATGTGTGAAACGATCACATTGTAAGAGTCCACACAGATCAAATGCCCGCAATACACAATCTAATTCCTCAAGATTTGCAAAATTGAAACTTCAGCCATTTTATAGTATTCAACCAATGATAATGCAAACTCAACGATCATTTGTTGTCAAAATGAAAAATTCAACCTCAACTACTTAATAGTGATGTTGGACAAGTCGTCCACGGTGTCAGAACTACATGTTCGAGGCACTCATATTTCATCCTTGTTCAAACGGTTCTCATTATTCCTCACTGTAGTGCCAAGTTTTGCAGGAAATCTTAATTATATTAAAAATAGATCTCCCGATGTGAAGTTGCAATTTTTTATGAAAAATATATTCCTAATCATTATAATCACTCAAACTATATTTAATATATTAATAGTATATAACAAAATAATTTATATTGATTTTTTTTACTGAGATCACAAGATACCTGTGAAATCAAACTTTCCCACCTAAAAATTTATACCACATCCTTGGGACTTGATTGTAAACTTATATTTAAGTAACCAATAAAATTGCTAATTTTACTCCTAGTTGAATATGCATAATATATAATTTACATGGATTACAATCAATACAAATATGTGTATAGAAATAAATATATTTCATTTGACCCTGAAATATGAAATATTAGGAATCTAATTATAAAAATATATACCATATTGTTGTGAATTTTTAAATTATAGCATTCTTTTTTCTTTTCCTTAATATAATGATTTGGTAATTTTTTTTATTAATCTAAACGAAAAATAAAATCTTACTGATCTCATAATTAATATATAGTTTCCCATATGAAAACTACTATATATAATACAGAACTTCCACATGAGATTAGCGATAATAATCTATATGCTATATATTTAAAAATAATAATTTTAGTTATTTATTATAAAAATTGCAATAGTTACAGGTTAATTTTATAAGATCCACATGTGGAACAGGTCAAATTTTGAATAGATTCAATAGCCAAACAACTATCCTAGATAATTTTTAAACACAACGAGCTATGTCATCTGATATATGGGAGCTTTTCCATAGGATGGTTCACTACTTGGACACTTTTTATGAAAGCTACAATAAGCTATCTAATTTGGAAGAATAAAGTATGTCAACATTGTTGATCATGCAAGTTCATCAAATGTGGTTAGAGGTGTTTATGTTTTAAATGGGGTTGAAGTGACAAATCGAAGATAAGGTTGTGAATAAAGAGCATTGTTTGCAAGATTCCAGAGTGGATGTGAGTGTTGATGAAGACAAACAAAATATACTTGACTATATGTAATTTATGATTCTTGTAAGAATATTTGTAATAATGAATGTATGCATTAAAGGGGAGACTTGGAAATAATGTTTACATTTGCAAACAGGTAGGATTGGTTTTTTAGTTAGATTGGGTTGTTGAGACATTCCTTCAACAATATTCTTCTTGTTTGGAATCTGTTGGATCTCATGAGCTCTATTTATGTGGCTTGTGTTTTGGTTTTGAGAGTAATACAAGAATTAATTTGAGTGAATTTGTTCACCATGTTTGCTCCTCTATGCACAAATCTACCTTTATATGAAAATCCAACTTTTCACATTAAAAAATATAAGAACCATAATATCTACATAAACAAAATTGAATAAATTAAACATCGAAACATTACTGTTACAATTTCTTAAATTATTGAAATTGGCAACAAGAAGATGCTTCTACTTTAATTTTTCCTTAATTAAACTAGAAGGAAATTGTAATTCCACATCATATGACAACTTGTACGAGTTAACTGAGTTGGGAAGAATTAGTTAGTTAAGTCAATTCGTGTCAGTACGTAGAGTTAACTATAAGTTTTAGGGGGTCAAGATGCAGTTTATTTTTAATTGTAATTGTTTAACTTAATTATTTGAGTTAAAATCAGTTTAAGCGGTTCTAACTAATGGAGGATCTTGTGATATGTCCAGCAAATTAAATATGATTGAATTCACATGCAGTGATAAATTAGATAAATGATAATTCGTTATAAATATTTGTTTCATATGAGTTCTAAGGAAGACCCAATTGAGATTGGAGTTAAAGGGAAGTATATTATCAATTGTATAATTAGAAAATTGTACAGGTCATGCATGATTTTAGTTGGATGTCTTGGATTAATTAAGAAATAAATTATTGGGAATTTCCTGATTAATAGGGGCTCAATTCCCTCGAGAATGGGTAAGCAAGGTTGAGTATCCATAGGTAAGGAATTGGTTAAGTATTGGACCAAACTTTCTTGGATTAGAGTGAGATGGTTAGAGATAATGCATAGAATTCTCAATCTTGAGAGAATAATTTTATTGTTTCATATAATTTACTTAATTCAAGATACATATAATGGGGGTTTTAGCTTATTCTTTCCCCAGATAAATATTTGTGTTATGCGATTAAAATTATTTCTCTTTATTATTCATGTAATTGTGCGATTATAATTGGTTTCTGTAATTTGTAGAGTAGATTCAAGTGTTTTGTTTTAGCATATTAAAATATCAGCTAGATTTATGTTAATTTTATACATGGTATCAGAGTAGGAAACACTATAGAAGATAAGAATATGAGTTTTTTTTGAAAAGGTAAATAAATTTTGTAGATTTATTCTTCGGGACCAACAACAGATCAATTTTTGTTTCTGTGGATTGAGAATAAAATATGCCTTTAAGGGTAGTTAGAATTAAATATCCTGGAAGGAAAGGATGGAGGACATTTTGGATTACAACGACTTAAAAGAATTCATATCGAATGATATTCCCATGCCCATAGCAGCAGATGCTCAAAATATTGATGCATGGAAGAAGAATGTAGCAAAGACGAGAAGGATTTTGTTAGAAGGAGTTAGAGATCATATTGTCTCAAACCTCCATGGAAATGAAACTCCTCTGCTATGTGGAAAGCCTTAAAATATTTTTTTGAGAACAACAACGACCATATGAAACTAGCATTGAAGGAAAAACTTAGAAATATAAATTTGGACAAGGGTGACACGATACCAAAATACTTGACGAAGTTCACTCAATGTGGAGATGATATTATAAGTGTTGGTGTGATAGTTTTCAAGGATGATTTGGTGAGCTTAGCACTTCTAGGAATTCGCAAGAGTGCTCACAACTATAATGATTCAATGAATGGGAGGGAGAAACTACCAGAGTGGGAGCGATTGTGGTGTGAGTTGGTAGAAGAAGGGATTCAGTGGAACACCAAAGATGGACACTACAAGGAAAATACCCTATAGCCGAGGTTATAAAGGAGGTTTTTAGTGTCATAAAATTGGCCAAATTGTCAAAAAAATATTTTCTACAACATCCGTTTATGGTTATAGAGGTTTTGGTGGAGCTTTTAATAGAAATTCAACACAACTAAAAGCCCTGGGTAGCCGGAGGTTATTACGGATGTTTTTTTCTTTAGTGCGCTACTAATGTTGCAACGTACCAGTGCGTGTCATCTAGACATTGGCCCCGGGGCGGTCGAAGGTTCCTGCACCAGGTCGTCAAGGTATTAAACTGCACCGGCTGCAGTGTTGGCGATACAATGCACAGTGTTGTACCAATTGGTCTTGGGATTTGTGTGGTGCCCATAGGTTGTCTCAATGCACCGGTGCATAGAATTATAGAAATGTACCGATGCATAGACTTATAGAAACACACCAGTGCAAAGTATCAAACAAACACATCGATATTTATAATTGTAATTGGTATTTTTGTGGTGCCCATACGTTGTACAAATGCATGAATGCGTCGTCTCACATAAAATCACCAGTACGCAATATCACACAAACACATCGATATTTTTAATTGGTTTCGTATTTATGCGGTGCCCATAGGTCATAGAAACATGCCAATGTGCTGCAACATACAAATGAACCAGTGTCCATTTTGTATTTTTTAGAAACATCAACCTGTGACAGTGAAATTATTATGATTTTTCTAAATTCATTATTCATCAAAAGTCTACAAATGTTATAACAACATTCATATTAATCAAATTTTATTAATGCATTTGAATGTGATGTTTGGATTAATTTTTTATATCATATCATGATTATTGCGATTTTTTGAAGTTCATTATTCATCAAAAGTCTACACATATATATCATATAACAACATTCATATGAATTAAATTTTTATTAGTGCATTTGAGAAGGACATTGGAGAACGCAATAGCGACAATGGAGAATGCAATAGAATAAATTAAAAAATATTTTATAATATATATATATATAATATATATATATATATATATATATATATATATATAAGACAATGTTTGTCATACAAAATGGGACAGTTATTGGTATCCCTTTATCTTTCAATTGGGACACTATGTCCATTACATTAAACTAAATGTCTAATTTTGCAGACAAATATTTCAAAAAATACAACACCTTGCTTTGATATCCAAACATATTGATCATCATTCTTCGCTTGAACTGTTGTCACTGTTAGAGCTACTTCCATGACTTGGGTTGGTTTTAGGAATGTTTTGTTCATAGTGTTTATTGTTTTCCTCTTCTTCACCTTCCATCTACAAACATAAAAATAAACTGAAATGAGTGTATATACATTGGTGAGAATAATGAAAATTGAAATATTAAATAATATTCATCAATGTAAATAGAAAAAAAAATGACGTATCATCGCAACAATTGACTCATAAACTATACACATTCTTTCAAAACCATGTACCATGCCATCTTTCAAAATATCATATATTGTCGCAGTTCCATACTTTTTTTCCTCCAAGTTTTATAACCCATAACAAATCATATATTTAATATAAAATATATTTTTTGTTCTATTAATTATAGACAGAGCTAAGTAAAACAAGATCGATAGATGCTTACAAATTCCATAATTAATTTCTTATATGCCAACATATACTCAAAATCAATATTTAGCCCAATTTCAATCAATTCGTCTGATGGTTCTTATTTTTATGTTAGCACCTATTTTTATGTTAAAAATATACAACTCTAAAATAAATGTCAGGGATCAGCTGGTGGTACAACATTAATAGCAGTATTAGTTGAGGCCTACTCAGTAAATGGTGCAGCCTCGATGGTTGATGGTCCAGCCTACTCATGATCATGAGTAATTAAGGACACTATAGGCTACTGACTGGATGTGGTCAATGGTCCAGCCCCATATCCATGATGACTGCTGCTAGATGCTAGTGGAGGCTGCTCATCTGGCGCGGGATGAGGTGAACGATCACAAGATGATGAGTCGTTGCTCGCGGACTATCGATCACGTGCTGCATCTTGACCACACCTATAGTGTGCAATAGTCCTCCTCAGTCGCATAACTAAGGTCATAGATCCTACGACATGCTACATCAAGCTATACATGTCATGCGGCATGCCTCTCTACATCTGTAATAACTTACCATAGGTGTGTATGTCTTTGTAATGAGCGGGCCTGATCCCTGCCTCAACCATCAATGCAGTCAGTTGGTTGCCCAACTCAATCTGGTATCTATTATCAATTTTACCACACCTAGCTAAAGGCGGTACCAGTGCACCAGCAGGAGTAGGTATCTTTGCACCAGCCTAGTGATGATCCTCGACATCTGGCATGCCTTGATTGTCATCAGGATCCACACCTGGATCATGTGGTCGAGTTGGCATGTCATTGCCATCAAAAGAGCCAATGTCTACAAAATATATACAAGTACATAACAATAATTAGAAAATTTCATTACACAATTTAATAAAAACAAGTTAAAGAACATGTTAGAATAAATTAAATAATAATAATAATAATATTACCTCTATCCTATGGTGTCTCATCATCTATGAAGAGGATGTTGGCACACCCTCGCCAATCCAATCCAGCATAAGGACAGGGGACCATAATGAAGGGATGCATCACGTCAACATTGGCTAGCAACTCCAGTGCATCATGTGATATCCTCGCTGGAAACATAGTCTCGACCCTCTTGGGCATCATTTTCCCTCACATGTGCATTTGTGCCTCGACCATCGGCGTATGAGTCTGCCAAAAAAAAGTAGTCCTCGTCTCTGGAAACCTCTCAAAAAATAAATAAAAAATCTTTGACGCAAAAGGGAATTTTACCCTCCCTTGTGCATGAGCATGACATCTATCTAAGGTTGTAAAAAACTACCACAAAAAAAATACTAGACCACCTGACAATTCATGGATCCTGTACTAAAAAATCAACATTGTATAGAAGCAAGAAACTAATGTGGTGCCCATCACTGGTTTTGTGTGAAATGGTTTAAATGAGAAGTGAGAGGCACTACACCTCCTCACTACCAAATGCACCAATATGTAACTGACCTCTAGCGACCTAAAAATCTATAGGAGACAGTACTGATGCTCCAGTGTATCTTTGGGAGTACACTAACTGACTCCCTTCTACACAACAATATGGAACCTCTGGGAACAAGGGAAAATACGCCCCTCTCCTCGATAGCCCTATAATGAAATATATATCCTCCTCAGTGGGTGTGTACCACTGGTGAGGAAAAACTTCAAAAGCCTATCAATGGGCATTCCACCTGTGGATAAGATGTCTCCAAAGCACACCATGGGCCTTTAGGGAAGTAGCCTCCTCATAAAACTTGAGGAGGCCTACCTGCCTTAAGAGCCCCTATATAACTGCTATAATAGGGCAAGGGTACGCATATCTCTCCCTCTCTCATGCCTCCCACATGTGAACCATGTCATACTTCTCTGCTTGTTATTGTTGTTGTTCCAAATCTTCTCTCTGAATGATTGACATATTAAATAATTTTTTTTATTAAATGAGACATGTATTTAGGAATATACATATATAATTATTTTTGGGGAAAAAAAAACAAACCAGTCATTGCACCACAAAATACAGTGATGCACTGGTTCCAGTGCGTCGTTTGTTTGTCATGCACCGAGGGTGGCGCCCCAAATGACAATAAATGCACCGTATGTGGTGCACCTGAAAATTTTCAAAGCACCATTGACTATGTATGGTGTTAGGAGTGCGGTGCGCTGACTAAAATCTACGCCCTGACGCGTATATTTTTCTTAGCACACTGAATTCTTGACTAATTACATAGTCAACAGTGCAGTCTTTTACCAGGATGCACCTTTGACCTTGTCAAAATACCGAATGCGATGCATTGACAAACACCGTGGTAGATATTTACATCAATGCACTATGTTGCCGCTATACCACATGGTCAATGGTGCAGCTGGCTAAAGTACCGCATCGTACTTTTTTTAAAATTTTAAAATAACGTGGTGCGCCTATCAGTACCTCCCCAGAAATGGTGTGAATACCATTATGTAGTTTGCGATATTAATTTCGTAAATTTTACGGTGACATAAACACAATCGTCTGAATGCCTCGTGCATACCACGCGAAAATATATATATATATATATATATATATATATATATATATATATATATATATATATATATATATATATTTCTTTTAAATGGTTAATTTTAAGGTTATTTGAAATTATAATCCGCTAAAAATCTTAATTATGGAAAAACAAGAAAATACCTATACATTTCTCCGTCGAGGAGGCATATTGGCTGTAGAATTTGCAAAAGAAAATTTTCCCACCGTTTTGTAAAATGTAAGCTCAAGATTGGTGGCACATGCACAGCAGTAGTGTGTGCAATGCGTGCAATGGGAGCACCAATATCATGTCAGCTCAAACAAGGATAAATTGCACCGGTGCTTGAGAGCTTCGAAGCACTGAGAAAAGTGAAAAATGCGGTTTTTTGGCCGTATTTTTTTATTTATTTAACCCTCTTTTGATGTGCGGGGTTTTATAGGTGCACTGGTGCTATGTCTTACGACAACACTGGGCGGTTTCTATTTCGACACAGTGTTTTATGATGCACCAGTGCGGTTTCTTAATATCGCACTGTGCGATTTCTATTTTTCCGCGGTGTTTTATGATACATCGGTGTGCGAGAGTTATAGAAAATTGGTGCTCTATAGTAATACGACACACCGGGTGGGTGTGTACAGACGCATGATGTCTAGTGTGCCAATGTTTTGTGCCCACCAGTGCTTTCTATTGTCGAGCGCACCGATGCGATTTTGGATGGTAAGCACACCGAGTGGAAAACATCCGCAAATCCCTTTGCCTACCAACCTCCTCTAGTATGCTCCACTAGAAACATATGTATAAGATATTTTTATAAGGGGTTCCTAAAAAACATCTGCTAAAGGGTCTTTTCCTTGTAGTGGGATCCTCATCAAAGATTGATGATGAAGAGAATTGTCCCTTGGTTAGGGAGGTGAAGAAAGGGAAAGAGAATGCAACACATTCCATATCATATTTTTGTCAGGTAGGAAAGAAGAGAGACTTATAAAATCTAAAATGTTTTCACTACCATGAGCTTGGACACTATAATACAAAGTGTCTCCACAATAATACTGACAACAATCCCTCAGGAGGATGGACGGGTGAAGCACTTGCTTGACAGTTCGAGTTGGAGTTCACTCTCATCGCATGCATGGTTTCTTCAGTGATGGATTTTGTGTGTTATGTGGATAACGGAGTTTCATTCTAGATGACTAAAAACAAATAATTCTTCAGTAACTTGGAGGAGAAGGATATCTAGATACATATTGATATGGGAGATGACAGGAAGTATAGCACAATCGACATAGGTACAGTTACTTTTCAGAGAGAGTGTATTAATCCTCTCACATTAAAATATGTCATGTATGTTCCTAGTTTAAAGAAGAATTTATTTTCAGATTATGTGTTGGAATACCGTGGATATGATGTGATATTTAGAAAAGGAAAGGCTTTCCATTGTCACAAAGCCACATGACAGGTGAAAAATATTACGGTTCGAGTAAAGAACCTGTACAAATTAGATGTAGAAGACTATGTTAACTTCAGAATCAAAGTAGAGAAGGTGGAGAGACAAGAAATTAGTGAGTTATGCCACAAAATACTGGGCCATCTACACCATGGCACTTTGAAGATCATGCAACATATTTCTATAGGACTTCCCAAGGGTGCACTTGAGCAGCGAGATACATGCAAAGGGTATACATTGGGGAAGTATACCAAAGCCACCTTTCATGAGAAGGAAATTCAAGCGAGAACAATACTTGAGAGAGTTCACTTGGACATGGGTGGTCCATTCTCGACAACCTCCAAAAAAAAACACAATTATTATGTAATTTTTGTAGATGATTTTTCATGCAAGTGTTTAATATTCTTGATGTAGAAGAAATATAAAATGTTCTCAAAGTTTTGTGCATTGAAAGAACTTGTTGACAAAGATACATGGAATAAGGTGAAGGCTCTTAGAAGCAACAATGGTGGAGATTATGTGTCGAATGAATTCAATAAATTCTATGCTTCAAAAGGAATTCGACGGGAATTGATAGCACCTCATAACAATAGCTATTTTTATGCCTCCTTCGTACGGGTCTCCGGTTGTCCACGTCTCGCAAAGCTCGCCAAGGAAAGGGAAACCTCTCCAGAGTCTCGTAACAATGATCTCCTTGCTTAATGGGCCTTAAGGGAAAGAAGGGATTCTTTACAGCACAAAGGCACTTGGGAAATAGGGAGATGCAAAGCTTCAACACTTCAAGACTAGCTTGCCATGGATCTGAGCAAGCTTTTATAGATGGGGAAGGAGGGAGTTGGGATCCCTATTATTATGGGATTGGCCCTATCAACAAGGAAGGTTCCATAAAAGGTGGCAAAACTACTTCCCTTCCATAGAACTCCCGTAGCCAAACCTCCCAACTCAAGATAGGCAGTGGTTGTGAGTTTGTTTGAACTCAACTTCCGCCATCCATATATAAAAAACAGTCCCTAAAATGGGTGGCGCGATTGCTGCTCTATTACAGAGCGCCAAGTGGCGCGACCTCTTTACAGGATTTCCCTGAGTGGCGCGAGTACTAAACTGTCTACCCGCGCCAATGCAAAAAGAGCTTTTTTTCATGGATTTTGCAAGGAGATGTCTCAAGGGGAAATGAAGCTCATACTCAGAGGGATGCAATGATGATGTTTTCAATGCATGACAGTGTTCACAGGTCACATTATGGGTCCTCCATTGTGCGGGACGGGGAACGGTAGGGACGGTGACAAATTACTGTGTAACAGATGCCCCCTAAAGCATGAGGCCCGAGAGAGAGAGGGGTGAAATGCTTTACGAGAACATGTCCAACTGAAGGCCCGCCGTCGGAAAACCTGCACAGACAGATACAACTGATATCTCATGTACATGATGTATATATATGGTATGGATGCAGCCATCCGAACAGAGTATGCTATAATCCGGATTCAGGGTATGGGCGCAGCCATCCAACTAAGATCAAACAAATAGACTCAGGTATGGTCGCAGCCATCCAATTATTGAGTCACGTACATAATGACAATAATCCACAATCGCAGCCTGGATTACAACAGACACAATCCAGGGTCTTGCGCTCCATCTCGACCCAAACAAGTACGAGTTCTAGCATGCGAATGTGTGAGCTGATGTCGAACATGCAAGAACATCGTCTGATTACCAGCCAATGATGAAAGCCGTTAACAGACGCGGGAGAAACCACCAATAATGACGATGGTTCTCAAGGTACTACAGGTACAATCCACGGCGTGTGAATAAATGAGCTGACGTCGAGCACCCGCAGAATCATCCGATCGGAGGCCAATAATGAAAACCTCTCGTCGAATGCGACGAACCTGCCATTAAGGCATGCAGGCTCCAAGGTACCATCAGGAGTCTCTAGGCCAACTTCCTGGATAATGAGTTGAAGTCGACAGGAAGTGACCTTGATCGAAGGTGGGCCATAATGATTCCCACATCATCGACACGAGACAGAGGAACATAATGTTTTGTTGTGAATCGGGGCCATATGAGAAACAGAGGAAGGTTGATATTCGCAGAGGCCAACTTCTCTTGAACATATAAACGGCACGACAATGGACTTGGCAGTATTTGACATCAACAGATCAAAGGTCATGGCGACGAGGCGGTGAACAGATGAGAGGTCAAAAGAGATTACCCAAACCCATGGAAGCAAAGTGAAGCAACGAGATGAGATGTCCCCAACCCGACACGAATGCAGACAAGTGCCATGTTCAAGAGCGACATACTGCCGACGACAATGACGATGGTTCCATTTTTCCCCACCATCTTGGTGAGTACCTCTTTATTTTTACACAAGCTTGAAGAGGATACCATATGCTTGTCATATAAGTCCACCCTTCGGGCGAATCCATCCTAGTACATTTAACGAGCCCTAGGAAGGAGCGACTCGAATAACGTCATTTCGACTGGATCCGATGTCATCAGGGTTTAACGAGTCTGACAAAGGAAGAACTCGGCGTCTTTTCATGTTTAGAGAGTTTGAAAAGACAGCGGAAAAGAAACCTCCACCGGTCCCTTTTCGTAAATAGTTCCCCAGATCCGAAAAGGTAGAAAACAATATCCGGGAAAACCTCCTAGTCGCGATAGGCTAGGGTATTCCTTTTTCGTAATCAATCCATCCCAGCCCGAAAAAGGGTTAAACGTATACTTGGTGAATGTCGATTCGTGTCCATTTTAACGAGATCGAAACGACAAGGGCCTCGGCAATCTTTTCATGTTTAGAGAGTCAGAAAAGAGCTGAAAGATGACTCCTCCTGGAGGAACGAGTGGTATAAAGGGTAGCAACTGGTTTCGGTAATGGTGGAACTACTCTGAACAAATAAAGGTCGAGAGGCTGGCTAACAAGACCACTCATAGCAGCGGTTCCTCGGGAACGGGTAAAACAACCAAGTGAAGGCATATGATCGGCCAAGCAGATAGTGACAATGGAGTGAGAAAACCAAGGCTCATCTGGCAGAAATAGGCTGATAAAATGGCAATCACAAGAGGTAAAGTAAGAATGGTTTCATTTTTACACAAGCTTGAAACAAAGATAAACTATGCTTGAAACCGGTTTCATTTTTACACAAGCTTGAAACGGAAACAAACTATGCTTGAAAAAGTAAGCATGCCCCCAGCATGGTGACTCAACTCGAGGTACATGCCCCCCAAGCTTCATTCCATATGAAAGGCAGATGGAGTGAAGGTTCAAATTACGAGATCAAGAGAAAGACTCGACTGGGATTTTACGAGATCTAAACAAAGACTCGAATTGAACGGGAACGTGTTTCATTATTTTAACTAGGTTGACACATTAAAAGAACTATCCTCAGACATCCTTGTTTCATTTTTTAAGGAGCTTGACACAAGACAAGGAACTATGCTCTGACAACCTTGTTTCATTTTTTAAGGAGCTTGACACAAGCAGAACGAACTATGCTCCGACAACCTTGTTTCATTTTTTAAGGAGCTTGACACAAGCAGAACGAACTATGCTCCGACAACCTTGTTTCATTTTTTAAGGAGCTTGACACAAGCAGAACGAACTATGCTCCGAACGACCTCATCATAATGAACAAGAAGTCATCGCTTCCAAGAGTTCCACTCCCGATGGAAGGAAAACATCCTGGAATTCAGGACCCAATGCCCCCAGCACCTGATGCACGACGGCACCATCACTGAGCAGAGGCACGGGGTAGGTAGCCACATAGTTGACCTGCGGTGGGGCAGATACAACGGGTGGATAAAAACCAGGAAGGGATGATGGTGGGCCAGCTGCCACATCAGGACCAAAGAATGAAAGCTGATCAATGGTCACAATCCTTCCTTCATGCGGAAAACAGACCACACGAAAGAGGGAGGAGACAAGTGCCCCCATGGCATAGGTGTAATCGCGCCCCAAAAGCAGATTGAAATCCAAGGGGCCTGGAACGACCATCACGTCCATATGGACGGTTTTACCTCCCAAAGTAACAGGTAACCTTGGAAGGATCCCCAACGGTTGACTCGTTCTTCTATTGAATGTCAACAGATTCTGCGTAACGGGCGCAAGCGGTGGCGAACCGAAAGCTTGCCAGGTATTTGAAGACAGAATACTAACAGAGGCACCTTCGTCTATAATGGTGCTGGGTACAACCAGACCAAGAGCCTGTACTGTGATCTCGAAAGGCACATAAGACGGAAGGCGAAATCCTGCAAATCGATTCCAGTCAAAAGAAGCGACCAAACTACTCGGAGGGGCTACCATCGAGATGCGAAGGTCTTCCCCTGATGTTACGGAAGCAGAAGCCTCCCCCATGACCTCCATCTCGAAGGCGGGAGGAATATCCTCCGTAGCCTCCATCATGGGAGGCGGAGGAGGAGCTTCTTGAAGCACAGGGACAGGAGAATCTTTCTCCAAGTCTGACGAATCTGAAGAAACCAGAAGGACATGAGGAGTGTGAGATCCACTTTCGACAGAAAAGACCTGGTGCACCATGGACGGGGCCAGTTCAACCGATCCTACGACCAATGGTTGGTCAGGGCCGGATTCGTGAATTTGAATTTCTGGGGGAGTGGGATCGACCAAGGATAACTCTTGACCAATCATGGGATCAGCTGGCGGAGGACTCGAAGAAAGCCGATTATAACCAGGTGGAAGGCGTGGTGTAGAATCGGTCGGGTTGTCCAAAACTAGTTTGGCTTCATCCATATAAGGACAAAGGTGAATGGCATGGTGCCCTTCACACAACTTACAGGGATTGGTGATCTTACCCTGCTTCTTAGAGTCCTTATCAACAGCAGCTGAAGACGTGCCCCCAACTTGACTCCCGGAAGCCAAAGGCAACGGTGGGCAGCCGTTGGACCATACTTCGAGCACCTTGGGAATGCCAGGGCAGTCTCAGAGAAGATGGTCTCCCGTGCACAACATGCACGGGAACTTGACTTTCCGAGGAGGGTTGGAAGGACTATCGAGAGGAGATTCCTTAGGGACAGTAGCTGTACATTTAGCCTCTCGCTTATCGGACTTCTTCTTCTTTGTCTTCTTCTTCTTCTTCTTAGCCACCTGGTCACTCGAATCCAGGCTTTCACCAGGCGAAGTAGAAGATGAGGACGCAGAAACAGGCGAAGAAGGGGAGAGGTCCACCTTGGAATCAACATGATGTTGTTCCGTCGGAGGAACTGACTGAACAGTAACGGAGTTATTCGGGACAACAGAGGTTGAGAACAACCAAACAGGCAACCCAACAGTTAAACCGGGAAGGGACAACGTCGCCATGTAAGGAGCACCAACATTTCCAAAAGGAGAAAAATGACCAGGATTCCCTTCTGAGGGGATTCCTTGGTTGGTGAACTCTGAAAAAGTTGCCATCAAACTCAAAACCACACACGGGCTGAAAACGAGTTAAGGGCACACGATCAAACGGTCAACAAGCAATATCTAAGCAGGCGTGTAATCGTGGGGGATTAATTTTACCACATTGGAAAATAAGAAGTTCCACCGTTTCATGTTTCAAGAGTCGAGAAACGATAAAAAGATGACTCTATCTCTTTCAGAGTTGACACAAGCGTGAAAGGACAAGCGCTTGACGGTCTTTTCAAGTTTAGGGAGTCAGAAAAGACCAAATGACTGCTCAGGGAAAAACTAGGCACAAAGGGTGTACCAAATATCCGTGAACTGCAATATACACCTTGGTTTCAAAAAATGAAACAGAAATCGACCAAGGACTTTCCGTACGTGCAGGTAGTCTCCCCGAATGCTGTGTTCGGTGTATCACGGGTATAGGGCGGCGGACTCGGCTTCCTGTGGATAAAGGATTGAAAACCTAGAGGGGTCTCCCTTTATATACGCGACGGTACGGGGAGCGCAAGTCCGTACTAGTGCTGTCTAAAGCCAACAGGCGAACGACAGCTGCTAGGTTTAACGACGCCGGAACACGTCTCTAGCCTAGACCTTCTAAATATGTTTCGTTAAGTTCCAATGTTGCCTTAGGTTAATTGAATAACTTTTATAGTTGATCTTCAATTAAGTTTCAATTTCCAGGCCCTATCGTATGTAGTGTCTCGAAAGACTCCTAAATGCAAGCTATATGCCACAGTGCAACATTTCGTTCGATGAAAACTAGTTAAATAAGAGTTGAGAGTTTTTATACAAACGAAATGAACGGAATACAAACCACAATGTTTCTAATGCAACTAATTCAATTGAACACTTTTCATTCAAACACTAATCACTAGCGATATGGAAAATATCACAATTTGCACTAATTAACAAAAGCAAGAGAGATTATTTTTTTTTTTTGATTTTCAATGTTTAATGGCTAATGTGCACTGAAAACAAAAGGAACAATTTGAGAAATGATATCTAAGAGAGCGAAGCAAACAACATTCACTCAACAAAGCAAGCAACCAAATCTCTAAATCGACCCAAAGTCTCTCAAATCAAAGAAAGACTCGAAAACACCCAATGGACCATGTGATCTGGGTCCAAAGCAAGGGCAAACGAATTCTGAATGAAAGAATGAACAATCACTCAAAAGACGCAACAAAACAATCAAAGACTGCTAAGAGGGCGTGGAGAATCAATCAACAAGTCGACAGGACAATCAAGACACCAAAACTCCCAAGGAGGGCTCGATTCACTATGCCACTAGATGCCCTAGGGCTCAAGTCGTGAAACCGATAGATAGAGGCAAACAACCAAAGGATAGCGGTGAATTCCAGTCAAACCAGACTCCAATACACTCAAACAATCAGGAAATCAAGAAGAAAAGTACTGGTCAAGCTCAGAAAGCCAAAAATTGAAGAAACTCAAAAAAGTCACAGGGGTGGCGCGACTGTGGCCTTGAAACTAGCGCCAGAGGCCGAGTGGCGCGAGACAGACAAATGCAACACGCGCCAAGTGGCGCGACTGTCAGGTAAAAACCCGCGCCAGTCGAGTTCTTCAATGAATATTAAAAAATGGATAAATGAAAAGATGACACGAAGCTAAACATTCAGGCTATAAAATAATGAAGATCCATGAGAGGGTTCCGCTGAGCAGAGAGAAATAATCAGGCACGGAAGAAACGATCGTGGCGGGACAAAAAGGAAAACGGACAGGTCCCGGGCGGGTAACCAATTTGGTGGGGGGGTAAAATCCTGCGGACGAGCGATCTAGCCCGGCGGGGGTCTGGCAACAAACAAACAATGCTGTGACGCAAGCTCCTAGTTGCGAAAATGAAAGACTTGGGATAAGGAAACCTACACAGATTCCAACGCTAAGTCGAGAAGATACTAGTCCTTCAGCCACAGCCGTGTGCAAATTCTTCCCACGATCTCGCATTGGACGAACACACACCACAGAAGACGAACAGAGATGCATGCATAGGAACCGACTGTCATGTTAAATATCGGTCAGAAAAGATATTGCTCGCATTAACATGATTGCAAAAGGAGTGGAACCATAATCATAGTCATCTATTAAAGTGATAAACGAATAGAAGTTACAACCGAGTTCTGACGTCGCAGCCTCCTTCGTATGGGTCTCCGGTTGTCCACGTCTCGCAAAGCTCGCCAAGGAAAGGGAAACCTCTCCAGAGTCTCGTAACAATGATCTCCTTGCTTAATGGGCCTTAAGGGAAAGAAGGGATTCTTTACAGCACAAAGGCACTTGGGAAATAGGGAGATGCAAAGCTTCAGCACTTCCAGACTAGCTTGCCATGGATCTGAGCAAGCTTATATAGATGGGGAAGGAGGGAGTTGGGATCCCTATTATTATGGGATGGGCCCTATCAACAAGGAAGGTTCCATAGAAGGTGGCAAAACTACTTCCCTTCCATAGAACTCCCGTAGCCAAACCTCCCAACTCAAGATAGGCGGTGGTTGTGAGTTTGTTTGAACTCAACTTCCGCCATCCATATATAAAAAACAGTCCCTAAAATGGGTGGCGCGATTGCTGCTCTATGACAGAGCGCCAAGTGGCGCGACCTCTTTACAGGATTTCCCTGAGTGGCGCGAGTACTGAACTGTCTACCCGCGCCAATGCAAAAAGAGCTGTTTTTCATGGATTTTGCAAGGAGTTGTCTCAAGGGGAAATGAAGCTCATACTCAGAGGGATGCAATGATGATGTTTTCAATGCATGACAGTGTTCACAGGTCACATTATGGGTCCTCCATTGTGCGGGACGGGGAATGGTAGGGACGGTGACAAATTACTGTGTAACAATCCAAATAACCCACACTTAAAAAACTATAGTTATAAAATATCATACTCATCGCATAAAACCCTAAAATTATCAAAAACTTGAAATTATATACCTTATTATAAAAAATAAAAAATAAAAAATCTTTCCAAAATTTACCTATGACGAAGACAAATTTGACTATAACATACTAACTGATATCTATTGCCTTACATAGACATGTTTGTTTATTAAGAGAATAAATTTTTGGAAGAAGTTATGTTATTTCTAACTATTATTAATTTAATTTTAATTTTATTTTATTTTTAAAATTCTATAATTTTAATTTTATTTTATTTTTAAAATTCTATAGTCTGAAAATATTATTTTTATTGTATTTTTAAATTCTAATTTCAATAAGTTAAAATGCATATTTGAAATTGAGCTTCACTTTTAACTCTTGGAGAAAGTATTCAATCTTGTAATCTTGTCATGAGAGCTGTCCTAAACGCACACTAAATTCAAAGATATTCTTCGTTTTCCAGTTAGTCGTATTCAATCTTATAGTCTTATTGCGAGAGCTTTCTGAATGGACATTGAATTTGAATATTTTCTTTCATTTTCTAGTCAGCCGTAAATACTATCATTTTCTATGTTAATATTTTTAACATGCTTTTTTTTTACTTGAAGAAAATAGAGGTGCACTTTTTTTATTTGCGTTTATTCGTCTGGTGCAACACTTAATAGCACTGCACCAGAGCGTCCATTGGTAACATGGCACCGATGCATAGTAACTAAAACACACCGGTGCATAGTAACTAGAACACACTGGTGCGGTTATCTGTACATTAGCACTGATTTGCGGTTGAGGCACTGAAATTACATTTATGTGTGTACACCAAAATTAGACATGTTGGAAATGTACATTTTGCTGTGAAAATATTTGGCCCATTTCTTTTCAAAACTACACCTCTTCTTCTTTCAGAAAAAGAAACTTGAACCCTTCCATAACTTGCAACAAGAAAGGGTGTCCCATGATCTACTTGGTCATTTGTAAGTTCCTCCTCCATCTTGGCATCCAATTTCCTCTTTTATCCTTTATGCTTTCTATCTTGTTCTTAACAAAATTTATACAATCTCTATTTTATGAGAAAATGACGTTGAATGTTCTGGGACAAAATGACAATGAGTTCTTCATTATGCATTTGTTAGTAGAAGAAGATCAATTTTTGACTAAACGATGCAGTTCTTACATGTGGAGGGAATGGTTTCTCATAGAAAATGAGTATAGGGTTGCGCAGAGGAAATATGTATCAAAATGGGCTATTACATTAGCTTTTCCAATGGGAAACTAATTTGCAAGTGGACATATGGTAGTTGTAGGTATCTATGCTTTTCTTCCAACAGAAATGGTCATTGGAATTCCATTTATAGTACAAGAATACTTTTTACTGGTTTCATCTAGAGAGAGCAACATTTTCAATAACAAATGGAACCAGGGAATCCTTAAGTGTATCCCGTTCACATTTTGTTCGACATTTCGTTCCTTGATAAGTGCTAATTCACCTATACTTTCAAAAATTTGGAATTTTGGGTACCTTCGATGTGATATTCCTCGTTATCCATAGGACCATAGCTCAGATAAGATAGATATGCCATTCAGGTTCAATTGAAACCCGAAGATGTGATTTTATGTGACGTTAGCTTTTCTGGGAAAAGTTATGTAAGACAACCAAAGCTCAGAAAATACTCCCAGCTGCTTTTAAATGCATCATGGAGACTCTTTCCCTTCATGGGACCTACCAGCCGGATCAACAACTTCAATTGATATTTCTCTTCTATCATCAAGGGAATGAGAATCCTTCCTTTCAAGGTGCCTCTCTCGGCTTTATCGAGTGCCTTGATTGATATTTCTCTACTGTCCAATATTTCCCTTCCATCCTTGTAAGAATGAGAATAGTTACCTTCATGTGATCTCTTAGCCCATTCAAGAGACTTAATTGATCTCTCTCTGACATCCCTTAGCGAATAAGACTCCTTGCTTTCGAAGGACCATTTCACCTCTCTAGTTACGAGAGCATTGACAGGTATTTCTCTGCCATCAACTCTGTTCTCCATTTCTCCTTGATGGGACCCCTTAACCCTATTTTTGGCCTTAATCAAATGCTCCTTGCCAGTCCCAATCGAGATTTCTGGACCACCCTTCTCAGATTTTTCATAAATCTTTTCTCCTTTTGTACTCTGTCGAACTCTGTAGCCAGCTGCATCCCTGTAAGCATCTTTGTCTGTCTTTCTGTTTGAATCGCTCATTTTCTCTGCTATAAAATTCTCAGCCAAAATTCGAACTCTCATATTTTCAAACCCTCATCTCCTCAGAAAAAATATTTCCCACGATTCAAACCCTCCGCTGCTCTAATACTGCACTTTACAGAATAACCTTATTCCGGTGCGCAGGGTTTTTAGGCGCACCGGTGCGGTTTAGTAAGATCGACGTTTATGTTTTGGTGCGGTGTTTTATGGCGTGCCGATGCATAACAGTTGTGAAGCATCAATGTGTCTTAGTACTAAGACACACCGGTGTGTGTTATGATGATAAGCGCACTGGACGAAAAACCAGGAATCTCTGTTAGAAATGGCGTACTGTATAAAGTTACTTTTTTTGGTATATAAGATCATAATAAAATAATGATGATTCTAAAGTACCTAAATTTATTTGCATTATTTTCTAAACTTTATTATGTTACAAAAATTCATATTATTTTAGATTTATTATTTTACAATTATTTACAAATTTATAAATTTACAATTTTTAATAAAATATTTTCACATTAATACAATTAAAAATTTCACATTAATACAATTAAAATTTTACAAATATTTTACATACAATTAAAATTACAATTACAGTTAAAATTTTAAAATTACAATCATTTCACAGTAATACAATTAAAATTTTACAAATATTTTTACATACAATTAGAATTAGAATTAGAATTACATTTATAATTACAATTAGAATTTTACAAATATTTTACATACAATTACAATTAAAATTGCAATTGAAAATACAATTACAATTTTAGAATTTTACATACAATTAGAATTCTAATTACAATTTTACAATTTTTCATATATAAAATTACAATCATTTCACAATAAATTAAATATTGCAATTACAATTAAAATTTTACATTAAATATTTTACATACAATTACAATTAAAATTACAATTACAAATACAAATACAATTTTACAATTTTACACACAATTAAAATTTCAATTTCAATTACAATCATGACATAATATTTAATAAATATCATGGTCATTAAATATTAAATTAATTAATAAACGTCACAATCATGGTAACCATTGTACAAACATCATATTCGACTAAAAAACACATTCAAATTTACCAACATCATCATGATCATGATCATCTAACAAAACACAATTAGCATTATATAACATCATCACAACACAAATATCAAATATACATATCATGTCAAATAACTCATGCTATCACATACACATCTATTTGCAAGCTGCACATTAAATGAACATATCTAACATGACCTAACAATATACACATCATGATGATCACCAACATGTAAATTAACTACAACTGCAACATGAACATAAAATACATGGACCATATATATATATATATATATATATATATATATATATATAAAACTAAATAATGTTAAAAATATACAACTGTAATATAAATGTCATGGATCAACTGCTGGTACAACATCAATGACAGTACTAGTCAAGGTGTGCTCAGTCAATGGTGGGGCAGCCTCGATGGTCGATAGTCTAGCCTACTCATGATCATGAGTACTGATGGATGGTGTAGGCTGCTAACTAGACGTGGTCAATCCACCTTCATCTCCATGATGATTGTTGTTAGATGCTAGTGGAGGCTACTCATTTAGCGCGGCATGAGGTGAACGATCATAAGATGATGAGTCGTTTCTCGCGGAAAGTCGATCACGTGCTGCATCTCAACCACACCTATAATGTGCAACAATCATCCTCAGCCGCATAACTAAGGTCGTAGCTCCTACAACATGTCACATCAGGCTCTATATGTCATGCAATATGCATCTCCACATCTGTATAGCCTACCATTGGCCTATATGTCTCTGTAATGAGCGGTCCTGATGCCTGCCTCAACCATGAATGCAATGATTTGGTCACCCAACTCCATCCTATATCTAGTATGAAGTCGACTGCGCCTAGCAAAAGGAAATACTAGCCCACCAATAGGAGCAGGTATTTCTAAACCGGCCTCCTAATTATCCTTGGCATCTGGCATGCCCTGATCATCATCAGGATCCACACCTGGATCATATGGTGATGCCGACATGTTGTCGCTATCAAAAGAGCCAATGTCTACAAAATATATACAAGTACACAACAATAATTAGACAATTTCATTACACAATTTAATAAAAGAAAGTTAAAAACATGTTAGAATAAATTTAAATGAAATAGTAATGTTACTCCATCATCTGGTGGCTCATCATCTGTGAAAATGATGTTGGCACACCCTTACCAATCCAATCCAGCATAAGGATAGGGGACCATAACGAAGGGATGCAGCTCGTCAACACTGGCTAGCAACTCTAATGCATCATACGATATCCTCGCTAGAAATAGAGTCTCACCCTTCTTGGGCATCATCTTCCCCCACATGTGCATCCGTGCCTGGACCATCGGCCTACGAGGTTGCCAAAAAAAAAGTAGGCCTCGTCTCTGGAAACCTCTCAAAAAATAAAGAATTTTTTTTTGAAGTAAAATTGAAGTTGACCCTCGCTTGTGCATGAGTAAGACATCTATCTAAGGTTGTACAGAACTACCACAATAAAATGGCAGACCACGTGACAAGTCATGGCTCCTGTACTAAAGAATAAACATAATATAGAAGCGAAAAATTAATGCGTTACCCGTCACTAGTTTTGTGTGAAATGGTCGAAATGGGAAGTGAGAGGCACTGCACCTCCTCACTACCAAATATTCCAATACGTAACTGACATCTACCGACCTGAAAATATGTAGGAGACAATACTGATGCTCCAATGTATCTCTGAGAGTACACTAACTGACTCCCTGCTCAAAAACCATCTAGAACCTCTGGGAACAAGGGAAAATCTGTCCCTCTCCTCGATAGCCCTATAATGAAATATATATCATCCTCAGTGGGTGTGTACCATTAGTTAGGACCAACCTGGAAAGCCTGTCGGTCGGCATTCCACCTTCGGATAAGATGTCTGAAAAACACACCATGGTCCTTTAGGGAAATAGCCTCCTCATAGAACTTGAGGAGGCCTACCTGCCTTAGGAGCCCCTGGGTAGCTGTTGTAATAGGGTGAGGGTATGCATCTCTCTCCATCTCTCATGCCTCCCATAGGTGAACCATGTCATACTGCTCTGCCTATTGTTGCTCTTGTTCACCCTCTTCTCTCTGAATGATTGACATATTAAATTTTTCTTTTTTATTAAATGAAACATGTATTTAGGAATATACATATATAATTGTTTTTGGAAAAAAAAACGAACCAGTCGGTGCACCACAAAAAACAGTCATGCACCAGTTTTTCTGCGTTGTTTTTTTGTCACACACTAGGGGCAGTGCCCAAAATGACAATAAATGCACCGTATGTGGTGCAACTTAAAATTTTCAAAGCACTATTGACTATGTATGGTGTCAGGAGTGCGGTGCACTGATGAAAATATATGCCCCGATGCGTATAGTTGTGTTAGCGCACCGACTTCTCAACTAATTATATAGTCAACGACATGGTATTTTACCAGGATGCACTATTGACAAACACCGAGGAGGATATTTCTGTCAACACACCGCATTGCCTCTATACCACATGGTCAACGATGCAGCCATCTAAAAGACCGCGCCACGCTTTTTTTTAAATTTTAAAATAACGCAGTGCACTGCCTCGGAAATAGTGCAAACACCATTAGCACTAGTTGCGGTGTGGCCTATAAATTTTACAGGAAACACTGCTTACCGGTGCGAGCCGAAAAACTCCTGTGCACCATGTGACAACAAAAAAGAAAATTTATTTTAAATGGTTAATTTTAAGGTTATTTGAAATTCTAATACACTAAAATTCTTAATTATTGAAAAACAAGAAAAATAACTGTACATTTCGTTGTCGAGGAGGCATATTGGCTATAGAATTTGAAAAATAAAAATTTCCACAGTTTTTCAAATTGCAAGCTCGAGATTGGTGGGCAATGCACAGTAGCAATACGTGTAATGGATGCAATGGGAGCACCGATGTGAGGGCAGGTCAGACAAGGATAAATTGCACAGGTTCTTGAGAGCTTTGGAGCACTGAGAAAAGTGAAAAGTGTGGTTTTTGGGCCGTAATTTTTTTTTATTTAACCTTGTTCTAGTGCACGGGGTTTTATAAGCACACTAGTGCTATGTCTTACAACAGCAACGGGTAGTTTCTGTTTTGGCGAAGTGTTTTATGACGCACTTGTGCGGTTTCTTAATATCGCATTGTCCAGTTTCTATTTTGGTGTAGTGTTTTATGATGCACCGGTGGGGAGGAGTTGTAGAGCATTGGTGCTCTACATTAATATGACGCACCAGGTGGGTGTGTACGGAGTGCACAATGTCCAGTGTGACAATGTTTTGTGCGCACCGGTGCTTTCTGTTTTCGAGTGCACCGGTGCTGTTTTGGATGATAAGCGCACCTTGCAGAAAACATCCGCAAAACCCTCCGCCCACCAACCTCCTCTAGTAACCTCTGCTAGAAACAAATGTATGGGTTATTTTTATAAGGGGTTCCTCAAAAACATCCACTAGAGGGTCTTTTCCTTGTAGTGGGATCCTCATCAAACACTGATGATGAGGAGAACTATGCCTTGGATAGGAAGGCGAAGAGAGGGAAAGGGAATGCATCACATTTGATATCATATTTTTGTCAGGAAAGAAATATGGGAGACTTATAAAAGCTAAAAAAAATTCGTTGCCATGAGCTTGGACACTATACTACAAAGTGTCTCCACAAGAATACTGTCAACGATCCCTCAGGAGGAGGGACAGGTGAAGCACTTGCTTGATAATTCGAGTTGGATTTCACTCTCATCGCATGCATGGTTTCATCAATGATGGATTTTGTGTGTTACTTGGATATTAGAGTTTCATTCTAGATGACTGAAAACAAACAATTCTTCAATAACTTGTCGGAGAAGGATCTCTAGAAGCATATTGATATGGGAGATGATAGGAGGTATAGCATGATCAACATAAGTACAGTTACCTTTCAGAGAGAGTCTAGTACTCCTCTCGCATTAAAATATGTCATGTATGTTCTTGGTTCAAAGAAGAATTTAGTTTCATTTTATATGTTGGAATATCGCTGCTATGTTGTGATATTTAGTAAAGGAAAGGCATTCCATTGTCACAAATCCACATGACAAGTGAAAAATATTGGGGTTCGAGTAAAGAACCTGTACAAATTAGATGTAGAAGATTGTGTTAACTTGAGAATGAAATTAGAGAAGGTGGAGAAATAAGACATCAGTGAGTTATGCCACAAAATATTGGGCCATCTACACCATGGCGCTTTGAAGATCATGCAACATATTTCTATATGACTTCCCAGTGGTGCACTTGAGCAGTGAGATACATGAAAACTATATACGTTGGGGAATTACACCAAAGCCACCTTTCATGATAAGGAAATTCGAGCAGGAACGATCCTTGAGAGATTTCACTTGGACATGGGTGGACCATTCTCGACAACCTCCAAAAAAAACGCAAGTATTATGTAATTTTTCTAGATGGTTTTTCACGCAAGTGTTGAATATTCTTGATGTAGAAGAAATATCAAATGTTCTTAAAGTTTTGTGCGTTGAAAGAACTTGTCGAGAAATATACATGGAATAAGGTGAAGGCTCTTAGAGGCAACAATTGTGGAGATTATGTGTCAAATGAATTCAATAACTTCTATGCTTCACAAGGAATTCGGCGAGAATTGATAGCACCTCATAAGAATAGCTATTTTTATCCAAACAACTCACACTTAAGAAAATATAGTTATAAAATATCATAGTGATCGCAGAAAACCCTAAAATTATCAAAAACTTGAAAGTATATACCTTATTATAAAAAATAACATACTAACTGATATTTTTTGCCTTACATAGACATGTCTATTTATTAAGAGAAGAAAGTTTTGGAAGCAGTTATGTTATTTATAACTATTATTAATTTAATATTATTACTATTATTTATTTATTATTATTTATTATTTATTATTTATGACTCTATAATTTGAAAATTTTATTTTTATTTTATTTTTAAATTCTATTTTGAATAAGTTAAAATATTAATTTTATTTTATTTAAAATGTTTATTTGAAATTGAGCTTCACTTTTAACTCATGGAGAAAGTATTCAATCTTGTAATCTTGTCATGAGAGCTTTTCTAAATGCACACTGAATTCGAAGATTTTCTTCGTTTTCCAGTCAGGCGTATTCAATCTTGTAATATTGTTGCCAGAGCTTTCTGAACGGACATTGAATTCGAAGATTTTCTTTCGTTTTCCTGTCAGCCGTAAATACTATCACTTTTTATGGTAATATTTTTAACATGCTGATTTCACGTGTACATTCGTTCAGAATTCATTTTTCAATTTGTTAACCATTTCACGTCTACGTTGAATAGTAAATCAGCTCAATCATATGCATATTTTACCTTTTATTCACAACAATGATTACGCGGAACTTGCATCAACCATTGTAGTAAGAAAAGTAAACCAAATAAACTGGTTATGTTTATTTAGATTACAGATTTTGGAAAGTAGATGGTAATCAATAAAGTCAAATGTTTAATATATAACAAGTGACCGAATAAAATTCCTATACACCTCTGCTAAATTACAAAAAAATCCTTTGTTGTAATTTCTACCCTGATTCTTCTTAAAGTAACTGGAAAAACATGTATCTGTTCTAAAGTGAAGGTAGAGGAGAGGCTCTCCAAGCTGCTAAGGCTTCCTTGCAAGGAATTATCTCATGTCACCTTCAAGTTTCCTAAAAACTCAAATATCTATATAAACAGAAGAGGGAACATCTTAGAGGTGTTGTACTATGACATTGTCCCTAATGTTTCCAGCAATCAGAATCTAAATCCAAGTGACATCTCAACCATTAGACTAGCCTTCGGTACATTTCTATGGAAGGCTCTCTCCTTTCTAAATGTTTTTCCCTTTAAATTTATCATGAAATTGCGTGGGTGAGTGCTAAGACTAAGATCATTGAATCTTCTTGCCAAAAAAAAATACCATTAGATATGAGGAGAAATGAAAGCGAGAGAGGGGAAGGGAAAAAATTCCATCATTAAGATCATACCACACATGCAAGACGAACTGGCCATTCCATCTATGGCAGATTTACATTCTATGATAGTCAAATTCACCTCTACCTACACTACACTGTCTCCAGCACCAATGGAGAAACACCCACCTACCACATTGCATAAATGTCCTTAATTTAATTGCGGAAGAATACATACTATATTCTACTGTAAATATTTAGCATGACCTAATAATAACGTAATTATTGAATTTGACTCTACATGTTATGAAAACATGGTGCAACATGCTTAATGTGCAATTTTAATATGTAAGTGGAATTATAAAATATTAATTGTACATACCACATAAATGAACACTAATTCAACTACTTATCTATTGAAAAGATCCAACTGGCTATGGAACACCATCTTCCTGCCGACCATAGACGATGGGGATCATAAGCTCAACCACTGGTCACACTTGAGCTAGGACAACAATGACATAGGAAATAGCTAGATATCTACAACAAACCCAGGCTACGACACCAACCAAACAATCTCAACCTCCTGTCACGGGCTCATGTTCCAAAGACCAACACCCAAGTGGCATAAACCCAGTCCCTCAGCAGTGTCCAACTTTCAAGACATCTTATGGTTGGCAATATAGTGTTAACCTGAAATGTAAGGAGCTTCGCTATTGTCTGGTTTCCAAGTTGCAGAAGCCTAATTGAAATCCCCACAATCAGTTTCAGAGCCCCAACTAGGACTCGCCAGCTATCTCCAACCATGTTTCCCACTAGAATTCCATGGCACGAAGAAATAATGAGGGCCAACAAACCTTGAAAGCCACCAGGGCTCACATAAAATTTAGGTGCATTCTGTTAGTATGATTAACTAAATAGTTGTCCTCGAGTTGGTTCTAGAGCCCATCCAAGACTCTCTTGCTCCATAGTCTCGAACTTAGTTCCGCGAATATGTACTGAATGAATTATCAATACAAAACCATCCATTTTTAAATGCATGACCCCCAACTCGCCATGTGGCTTTGACTAAAGCCACATGGCCTTAGGGGTGCACACTTTTCTACAATCTAATTGTTTCCTTTTTTTTCTTTGGAGCTACATCTCTTATTTTCTCTTCATGGAGTGGGATATGCAAAAATCTTTATTTTTGTTATTAAATTGAAAATTATTTACAAATATAAATATTTATATGTTGATATTCTCAGCCACTTATACAAAATCAACATAAAAGGATGTGGGAAACTAGCCCCATAATCTATTTGAATTCATCACATGGACATTTACGACACATTTTATAATTTCAACTAAATTAACATAAAATGATGTGGGAAACTAGCCCCAAAATCTATTTGAATTCACCACATGGACATTTAGGCCACATCTTATAATTTCGGCTCAGTAACCGGATAGTCAAAAATATTCCCGACTCAGTAGCCTAATATGGAGAGCACACATATTTTCATGGTCAAAATAGGTAGGGGAATTACATTATGGAGAGCACACATATTTTCATGGTCAAAATAGGCAGGGGAATTACATTCCTCCCCCCTTATTTTATGCATTATCCTTAGTGCATCATATATAAAAATATCTACAATATGTTAGTAAAAAAGGTGGGTATTTTTACTCATTACTTCTTCTTGCTCCCATGTTGCATCTGTGGGACCAAACACATTACATTGCACCTTTACCATGTTGATGGCTCAATTCCATATAACATTGACCTTTTTGTCAAATATTCGCACCAACCGAACTTTAAAGTCTCCCTCGGGCTCCATATAAATAATTTTCCAATCAATAATATGATTAGTGCCAGGAATATAATTCTTAAGCAATGAAATTTGGAAGAAGCCATGAATATGCAAAGATGTAGGTAATGAAAGCCTATATGCAATGGGGAATGTCCTTTCCAGGATCTCAAATGGCCCACAATATTTTTCTCCCAAATTGGCACAACTACCCAATTTTATTAAGCTCTTCTTTGCTTTTAGTTTCAACAATACATGCTCCCCGACTTTGAATTACCTATTTGTTATGTTATTATATGCATATCTTTTCTTCCTATCCTAGGAAACTTTCAAATTATTTTTTATTTTAACTATCTATTCCTCCATATACTTGAGCAATTCTAGACCAACCATGATTTTGTCTACTAGGTTACTCCAAGTCACTAGAGTATTACATTTTCTACCATACAACCGTCAAACATGCTCAATTTTAATGATGTCTCATACCAATTATTATATGAAAATCCACTAAATAGAGGTAATCCTTCCATTTAGATTGTTTATCCACGACACACATTTTTAACATATATTCAATAACATGATTTACCCGCTCTATCTCTCCATCAAACTAGGGATGGTACACTATGATAAAATTTAAATTGGTACCCAATTCTTTAAATAAGCCATCCAAAAGTTGGATGTGAATTTTGTATCTTTATTTAAAATTATTGCCTTAGGCACCGTGTGAAGCACAAAAATCTCTCGAATATAATGTATGCAATATTTATCTCTTTCTAAACTGGTTTTTAATCGAAATAAAATCAGAAAAATTAGTAAGTGTTTCAACTTCTACCATTTATGGAGTCATGCCCTCTTGTTGTTCGAGGAAGCATAGTAATAAAATAAATGGATACGACTTCCCACTTCTATTTAGGAATGAAAATTGGTTGAAGAAAACCAACTCGATGTTTATGTTCGACTTTAAACCTATGTATAAATTATGGTATAAAATGGTTACTACTCATGAAATTTTAATCAAAATAACAAGAAAAAATCCTACTCTACCTCTCTACAGAATTCAATTCGCAATTTAGAATATAAATGAGAAAAATGCAGTGAGAAATAACACACATGCAAAAAATATTATTCCAAGGGAAAGAAACTACTAAAAACTCCTTATGCGTACTTTCATTAACATGATAAATATAGATGTATTATAATTGTTGGCTCAATCTAAGCCTAACCTGCAAGTTAATAACCTATCTCTCTTCTCAGCGAGAAGATATAACCTAGACTTGGTTAATTTCTACCTCTTCTTCAGCCCCTATTTCCTCATACAATTTTTGATAAATTAAGCCCCTATTATTTAGGAAATTCCTCCAAAATGCTCGCACAATTCCCAGGGTCGATCATCTAACTGCATGCAACACTTGTACACTCAAGACTAGTCTACAATTGATGTTACACTGCCATGGAATATCCACCACAACTGATGAACTCAAATTATCTGCATGCACTAGCTATTTTTGGTTGATTGATCAGTTAACTGGATGATCACTGAGTTAGAATTTTGTCTCACTACACAACTGACCTTCGACTAGCTCCTCCAACATTTAGAACTAGTTTAACTGGAAACAACTTGAAATAACTAACCTTTATTGGTAAAAATTAGAAATCACACATTCATAACTAGACTCCAACTCTTGTAACTCGAATTTATTGAGTTAAATGAGTGAAAAGAGCCATGTCACACACAATTTAACTGCATCCAAGTTGTTTTTTGACATGGAAATTCAAATTTTCTCAATTTCACTAAAGAAAAATAAAATTAAGACTTTATTGCTGCATTTTTTTAACACACTATGGCATTCCAAACATCTGGATATATAATCAGTCACTTCATTTTTCAATCCTAGCCAATAAAATTACTTGTTTGATTGTTGTTAAATTTTTATGGTACCCGAGGTGACCAACATATGGTACCCTGTGTATTTCCTATAAAATGAATTATCTCACTCTTTGCACATCTGTCTCATAAATTATCCCTTTATATAAATGAACATATTCGTGGCCCATTTCATAATCCTCGTATTTCATCTATGTTGTACCTTATTGTAGGTTACTTTTAATCTACATATATTTTTGGTCCAACTTTGCAACTTATATAATTCCTTCCAACAAATCTATTTTATATTTGCTAATTAACGTGGCATGCATAACATGCAATCTCTGCATAAATGCATCAACCACTCAATTTTCTTTCTCCTTAATGTATATTATTTCAAAATCATATTACTTAGTGATCCTAGCCACTTGATTTGTTGTTCACTTAAATTTATTTTTTCAGATAAATGTTCTGGCCCATAATGATTAGTCTGTAATTAAAATTTTCAGCTCATTAGATATTTCCTCCACATTTTAAGTGTGTGAATAATGAATGCAAGTTCTAAGCCATGGGAAACATACTTATTCTCATTCTCCTTTAATTTTCTGGATTCATAACAAATCAATTACCCATTTTGCATCAGTAGTCCACCTAGCCCCTATTTACGTGCATCAATGAATAGCAGAAAATATGCACATGGATCAACAATTCTTAATAGTGGAGCTCTGGTTAATAAAGTTTTTAACTATTGAAAAGTTGTTTCACACTTAGATTTTCATTGAAATTTCACACCCTTTTTATGTAAAGATTTAATGGGATGTTCTATCCTTGATAATCCTTCAATAAACCTCCTATAATACCTAACTACACCTATTAAGGACTATACTTCCATAACTTTCTTTGATGTTGACCATTTACTGATGGCCTTAATTTTCTCCAGATCCACTGCTATTCCCTCTTTTGAAATAATATGTCCAAATAATGGATCTGTCCATGATTAAAAAAAAAAAATCATTTACTCAAGTTGGCATAGAACTGATGCTCTCTAAGTACTTGCAAGACTAATCTCAAATGTTGATGTTCCTCCTTAGACTTAGAAAAATATTAAAATATCGTTAATAAAGATAAAAATAAATTTGTCTAAATACTCTCTGAATACACCATTCATTAAACACATAAACACCATTATTGCATTGGATAAACCAAAAGGAACCACAGTGAACTCATAACGTAAGTAATGATTCCAAATGCTTTTTTATTTATATGCTCTTCCTTGATCTACAATTGGTTATACCTTGATCTTAAATCGAGTTTAGAAAATATTCTCCCCCTAAAGCTAATGGAAGAGATCGTCGATTCTTGGCAAAAAATATATATTTTTGACAGTAACCTTTCAGAGTTGCTAGAATTCAATACATAAACACACAATTCCATATTTATTCTTGACAAAAAGAACCAAGGCACTGCACGATGATACGCTGCGGAATATGTATCCTTTTTTATATAATTCTTCTAACTGCGTTTGCAACTTCTTAAGCTCATGAGTACTCATTCTATATGGTGTCTTAGACATTGGGACAAATCTGGGCACCATATATATAGAAAAGTAAATATCTTTTCTTGGAGGAAATATGGGTATCTCTACAAACACTTCAACAAATTCTCATAACACTAGACAATTCTCTATATTAGATTGTTGATCTATATTTGTTTCCTCCATATGAGCTACAACGATCTGACATCCTTTCATTTTTCAGTTGTATAGCCTATACTTCTCTTATAGATATTGGCCTGAGAATCCCTTGGACCTATCTTTATTTTCAGTCATCATCGATAGAAATAAAATACGTACCGCAATAGTCGAGAATTGCATGGTTTTCTTCCAACCAATCCATGCCAATCAAACAGTCATAAGTTCACAATGAAATTACATTCAATTTAGCTTTGGTACTCAACCCATTCATGTTAATTGGGAATTCTTTATATAATTCTATAATATTTCTCTCTACACTCGTAGCTAATTGTACTGACTATGCTTTTGAATATTTAGTTTTTTCCAAATTAAAATTTGCAACCAATCTCGCATTAACTTAATGTGACTAGCTCCTAAGTCAATTAAAATAATAATGGGTCAATTATTGAGTTTACCTTCAACTTCTATCATTTGTGTCTGATGTTCCACTTACTGGTTATCCAAAGGTGCATAGATTCTAGTCATACCCCTTTCCACATATTCCATATTAGCCACTACCTATATTTTGTGCATAGTATTCAACTTATCTACCTTATGAGAAAAAAATTTCTACATATGATCCCCTTAATAGCACGCATCTTTAATTGATGGAAATTGAGGCTTCTTATTGGAAAACTCTACCCCTTTTGGCTAGTTAGGAGCTAATGTCGCTTGTTGGTTTACGTGATAATTGTTCTTGAATTGTAAGGGTTTAAAAAACTTTTTCCTTTGCTCCATGAAATTTTTTTTCTTGTTTCCCACAGTTCTATGGAAAACATACCTATTTTTTTCTTCTTATACAATTGTTTCTGTTTCCTCAAATTTTCCTCAAGGGTCTTAAGCTAATCACATTTTAACTTTTTTGTGTAAAAAAAAGGGAATCCACTCATATACCTCTTAATTTTAACTTTTTCATCATTAATAAATATGACACACCTCAATAGATTAGTGAATTTCCGACATACTCCTCCATGATGATATTTCGGAGTTGATGATTGAAAATTTCCTACAATGTTTTTCTCATAATAACGTCCAGATAGAAGTTTCATTTGCAAATATTCTTTGAATTTATTCCTGGTGATTTTCATTTCATCCAAATGATTTATTTCTTTGACTTGCTCCTAGCATAAGTTGGTGTTTCCCTTGAAATGATATATGTAAATTATGGCCTCTATGTTCGAAGGGTAATTGTACAACTAAAGATATTTTCTCATCTCTAGAAACCAGGTCTCTCCCTCCTCTCCCTTCTTCTTTTCTCCATTAAATGTGGGAGGTTTTATTACCTTAACACCCCTTGTAAATCCTCCCTATCATATATCCTTTCGGTATTTGAGAGTGGTGACCAGATGTGGAATAATTCCTTTTGTTAGTCCTCCGTGTTGAATGATGGTGTTATAAGGAAACAACCCTAGAGTGCCTTGAACTTCCGATACATATATCCTTGTTCTCAACATTGTGTTCATATTCCAACTTCGACTAAGCTTTATCGTCCAACTCCCTTTGAATTTTATTCAATATTTTTAGAATCACTACAAGGAAAAGACCCTCTACTGGAGTCTTTTGTAGAATCCCCTATAAAAATAGCTCAAAAATCTGTTTTTAGCAGAGGTCACTAATGAAGTTGGGCAAGAGAATGTTCTAGTGGATTTTTTTAACAGTATGTCTACAATATACTAACATACTAGTGCATTAATATAAATATATGCACTATTGATTAATAAAATATGGTGCACCATGGAAGAGTTATTTTTTATAGAAATAAAAAATAACGGTGTGCTAAGTAAATAAGGCACACTAGTGCGTATATACTAGATAGCATAAAAAAAGGGTTAAATTTAAAAAAGCGTTGGTCATAAAATTTATTTTTCCCAGTCCTATGCTATACTCTCACAATTCCTCAGTGCTAAAAAACATAGGAATTCCCAAGTGCATAAAAAATGCGGTGCACCATAGTGAGGTTTTTAATTTAAAAGTAATGATGTGCTTATTATATTATACGCATTAGTGCCATTAATTAAATTGAAGGCCTCAATGCTTAATAGAAAATATTGCACCGTTGTAGGGTTCAATTGCACTCTTTTATTAATTTTCAAATCACTTTATATTTTATGGTCTTCCATTCAAATGGTTAATTAATTTGGAATCCTGGATATTATTGTGAGTTTAGCAATGGTGTCCTCAAAATTTGAAAAAATTGTTGAATTTCACCATGATCATATATAACTTGCAGTGGAATCTCAATGTGATGCCAACAACGATGTCCTGCATATTTGAAAAACATGTTGAATCACGTACTCTTAACTATTTGACAACTTTTCTTTAATGAATTTTATTTTAAGTTTGTGAGGAAATTTTCTAGATTGTTATTGGGTATAATTTGTGTGTTTTTAAAGGTACTGAATATTTTTATATCTTATAATTATATTAAAATACAATTTATTGTAAATTATATTTTAAAAAAAAAAAAAAACAGCTAAATTGGGAAAATACACAAATCTAGATAATATCAAGATTTAGGATGGCAACCAAGCATTTTATATAAAACTGAAGGTGGATTTTGTAAAAATTAGAAAAATTACTCATACGGGCAGAACTAATGGCTTCAACTTGATACTAGATGTTAGTTTTAGTGACATAAAAATAAAAAATAACGGTATTCTAAGTAACTTTGGAGCAGCAGTGCATATAGTACTTGATAGTATCAGACTAATGTTAAATTTTTAAAAAAGTTTGTCATAAAATTTAGTTTCACTATTCTAATGTTATACTCCCACGAAGCTCTAGTGCTTAATAATGTATGGTGCATTGGTGCTTAATAGCATATGGTGCACCGTGGAAAATTTATTTTTTAGAAAAAAAAAAAAATAACGATGCACTAGGTAAATCATGTGCAACGGTGTGTATACTACTCAATATCACTAGAAAAAGCGTTGAATTTAAAAAAATGCCAGTCATAAAAATCATTTTTCCCAGTCTGGTGCTATATTCTCATGATGCCCCAGTGCTAAATGCGTATAAGAACACCACTGTGCATACACAATATGTTGCACCATTGTGGGGTTTTTAATTTAAAAAAGGCACTTTGTTGATTATGTTATATGCTCTAGCGTTTTTAATTGAATTGAAGGCCTTGGTTCTTAATATAAAATAGTGCATTATTGCGGGGATATTTTTTATACAAATATAAACAATGTTGCGCTACGTGTATAAGGAGCACTAGTGTGTATATTATTTGATAATGCCAAGAAAGGGTGAAACTTAAAAAAATGTCAATCGTAAAATTTATTTTTACTATTTTGGTCCTATACCCACATAAAGAACTGAAACTTTCCCATTTTACGAAATCCCTGGTGTGTAGAATCATGGTGCAATGTGGAAAGGTTTTTTATTTAAAAAATAGTGGTGCATTACTCATATAATAATCATCAGTTCGAATAATAGAATTATACGCCCCGATGCTTAATATACAATGTTGCACTCTTTGATGGTTATTAGTTTTTAATAAAAAATAATGGTGCACTCAATAAGTATGGAGAGTTGGTCTACTCAATAGCACTTGACTAGTGTAAATTTAAAAAAATGCTAGTTGTGAAATTCATTTTGACCATTATAGTGGAAGACCCATTGCTTTGACATTTTTGGAATGCCCCGATGCATATACAACATGGTGCATAGTTAGAGTGTTTTTAATTTTAAAACATTGGTACATTAGGTGAAACCGTAGCACCGACGTATATTGCTTGATAGCACTAGATAAGTGATAAATTTTAAAAAATGTTGGTCATAAAATTAATTTTCACCATTTCGGTGCTATACTCCCAAGAAGCACTAATACTCTTCCTATTCTAAAATTCCTTGGTGCACTGTAGTACAATTTTTAATTTAAAAAACATGGGATGCTTAGTAAATAGGTTGCACCGATGCATCAGTTTTGAGTGCATTGGAACATTGTTAAGTAAAAACAAACTTACCATCCATAAAATTCACTTTTACCATTCACACGATTGTAGAGCTCTCAAGCACCGGTGCAAAGTTTCCCTCTATGAAGTGCCCTAAAATTGGTGCTTCCCCTTTTTTCCATCCTCCAGTTCATTTCTCACTGTGTACCTTTCGAATTTTGTCAAACGATGGTAAATTATTTTTCTTTTTTTTTGTGGCAACCATGCCTGTCTGATGATAAAATTTCCAGGTAATTTATATGTTTCTCCCTAACTTATTTTTTTAGTGGAGTAGAATTGAAAATTAAGTAAAAAATGCATTGTTTTTTTTCGTCTTCTTCATGGTGATTTCGATACGCTCATCTTGCATCGTCCATGGTGAATTTCACTTTAGTGCATAAAGTTAATGCATGATTAGCGGGTTGGTGCATTTCGTAAATGGAAATTCATCGATTTCTTAAATTCCATTATGTGCCGCTTTAAAAATTATAATTTTAACGATGGTGTGTTTGGTAAAAGAAACTTCCTAAAGAATTTTTTTTTTCCAAAACAAACTAAATATCTAAAAAATATATTTCGGTGTGTTCATTAACTGAAAGTTTCATGCATTGTGTCGATGTAAAATGAACGCACTGATGAAAAATTTTATGTACATAAAATTAACGCACTAGTGAAAAATGTTATGTCAATGTACCACACTTAAAATTAAAAATAATTGATTTTTTATGTATGAATGAAAACTGAAAGCCATGTGTCATGTCAATGTATGCACCATTTTTGGTTCATTCTTATTTTTTTTGCACGGTGTGTTCGATGTGATGCTGTTTTCTGGAGCCTCGAGGTTGATTTTTTTTAATTGAAAATTATATTTCCATATTTATAAACAAAATTTTCATTTAATAATTTATTTTCTATGTTTTATGTTTTAAGCTGATGTATTTTATAAGTTAATCAAGCATAGACGTCATAGGAGAGAGGAGCAATAACAACAAGACCATAGAGTTAACTAGTACAATATGATACAACGGTGGGGGGCACAAGAGAGGAAGAGGTATTTTTACCCTCACCCTAATACTAAAATGACCCAAGGAATATTGAGGAATGTATGCCTCCTTAAGTAATATGAGGATGCGACATCACTTAAGGGGAATTCCAGGTTTTTGGCACAATTGATCCATTGGTGGGATTTCCACCCACAAGTTTTCTGTGACGGTCTTGACATGTGGTTTCAACACAATGAGGAAATTTATTTTATCACTAGCCTATCTAGGAGAGGGGAGGATTTCACTATTTCTATGATGTCCCCCATGGTGTTGTAGGAGATATTCTACTTTTCTACTGTACGTAGATATGTTGGGGATCACGTAGTTTCTCCAATAGATTTTCAAATGTCTAGTGGACAACTACAGATTGTTTCTTTTGGTCCAGAGAAAGTTAGGATCCTCTAAATATTTGTGAGTACCATTGCACACTATACTAGTGATGGGAAATGCAATAGTTTCCCTTTTTTATTTTATGTTGATTCTTTGGTGAAAAGGTTAATATGTATCATATGATCTACCATTTTTTTGTGGCAATTTTGTATAGCGTTATACAGATGTCGCACTATGATACATGGGAGGGCGAACTTCCCTTTTTCTTTAGATCTATTTTCATTAATTTTTAAGAGGTTTTAAGAGACTAGGCCTACTTCTTATCAACACCCTCCTATGCCGGTGAATGAGGTGCATATGCATATGTAGGGTGAGATGATGCCTAAGAGAGGCGAGCCAATATCTGACCAATATTTCCGCTGATGCACTTGGGATACTGGGTAGTGAGACCAACCACCCATTCGTCATGCTGTCGTGTCCTTACGTGGGGATGGATTGGTGATAATGTACCAACATCCTCTTCACACAATATGAGCTAGCAGACAATAGAGGTAATCTTAGTGTTTTCCTTAAATTAATCTAGTTTCATTTTTTGTATCAATAAATTATAATAAATTGTATTATAACACATTATTTACCTTGTTTTACTAAAATTGTTTAATGAAATTGTTTAACTAATTTTGTGTGCTATATATTTTGTAGAAATCGGGACATTCCTTGTGAGCATTCCTCCTCCCCCACAATATGGAGATGCGGAGATGGCCAAGGTCATGGAGGATGAGTGACGTCTTGATTTGATACACGTGGCCATGTAGATTGGATTTAGGACGGAGTTGGGAGACCAATTCTCTAGAATTTTGGTTGAGTCAGGAGTCTCCCTTGAAATGTATCAAGACATCAACTGATCCAAACTTATACAAGAATGCAACATAATACATATATAACCATAAATACAGATATGCAATCATAAATAACACTTCATTTCATTAATATCAAATAACTAAAATATGCTTACAAACAAAATGGAAATAAACTAGCGCGGGTGATGGTAGCTTATCTCTAAGAAGAGATGTGGCAACTACATGCCTATGAAATGTTTTAAAATAAGGCTTAAAGGATTTTTTATTATTGAGAAACAATTGAAAACCCTAAAACTCCAATAACCGAACCCTAGGAGATGAATCGCCAAATTTGTGGGCCTTGTTGAGGTAAAATCGCACATCAACTTCCATAGGTCATAACTTTGGCATATGATATCTATTTCACCTGAAAAATACCTCGTTAGAAATATCTATCTGAGGAATACAAATTTTGACTACAAACATAAAAAAGTGCTTCATGTTTTCCCATTTTCCAAAGAAATGTCATTTAGGGCCTCAAAGCGGCTCTGGAAGTTTAGGACTCGAAAGACTGCCAAAAATGGTAAATTGTGCTACAATTAAGGGAAAAAAAAATTGAAAGAAACAATGGTGAGGGTCCAAGCTGAATAGGTAGGTGGCCACCAATATCCACCTGGATCATTCCTCCCCCATTAAAAAGCAATAGTCCCCATTGCATTGTGTTTCTCCATGAGATGGTCAAACTTCTATAGAACTTGGTCATTGGTGAGCCACTTTCCTTGGTGCGGGAATTGGCTATCTCTGACACCCCAATACAGTTGAATATTCTGTTGGTGAGTGTTCTTGATCTACGTGTCCATGATCTAATCATTTGTGGCCTATTATATGTAGTATTGGTTTACCTCTGTTGATGTTAGTTGTTATGTAATGTCTGAAGTGTCTAGTAATGGTGGAAAGTATGGATGAAGGTGGCCCACATTGAACATTAGGTGTAGGACAAGGAATGGGGTAATGTTAATATCAAAATAATTGTCTCCCATAGCCTTGGTGATTGTGTAAGGCCCATATCTAAGTGGCCTGAGTTTCTGATGGGCTCCGGTAAAGCATTCTTTCTGCAAATGCAATCAAACTTTTTCGCTGACTTGAAACTTGTGTGGCACCCATTTTTTATAATGTCACTACTTGCACTTGACATTTTACTTCCCAAACATGGTGTGAACCTACTAGTGAATGTTCTAGACTCATTCAATAAATCTAGTTTCTTTATCAGCCTTAGACAATCCATATATGGATTATGTCTGTGTAGTTGCATGAGGTATGGAAACATCAATCAGACACAATAGTTGAAATGCAAGACACACTTGAAAGGGACTGTGAATAGTTGAGCTATGAAGATCTCTATTGGGTATAGGTGGTCTGGGACTCAAATCTATCGAATTCTTGATCAGAAAACGCAAGGGTACCCCTATGGATGAGGAGAAGATGTCCATATATTATTCCACACTTATCCACCTACTTTTGTTGTGTGGAGAAACCCTTCCCAGGATCCATGGATGGGGCCATGATCTTCTCATTACTTTGAAAGTGAATTAGAAAGAAAACAATTTTCCCGATATGGGAGATGATCTTAGTGCATTGCTTAGCAGAGATCAAAGAGATGGAAGTAGGAAAGGCTACCTTCGTTATCTTGTATAACTCAGTTCCAAAATAAATAATAACAGTGTAAGGCCTAGATTCATAAAAAATGTTTCGCTTCCACAAATATGGTTGGCCTAATATTACATTGAAAAATTCAAGAGGAGCAACATCAAAAAGTACCTCATTTGTGAAGGGATTGATGTTGTAGGGGAGGCAGCACTGTTGGTTGACACAGAGATCTCGTCCTTGGTGAAGCCACCTGATGCTATATGGATGTAGGTTTGTTGTGTTTGGTTGGCCCAGCCAATTCCCGACCTCTACTGAAATGAGCTTATTTTGGCTCCTAATGTTGACAATGAATTTAAACGGGGAACTGTTCAACCACATTTGTGAGTGGAAGAGACACTCCCCCTCCTATGGATATTTAGGTTCTTCCTTTTGAAGCTTGGTTGTAGTTGTCATCAAATTGGGTTTTGTGTTAATGACATTCTTACCCTTATCGGTTTCCTTGTCGAGATCCGAATTAGAATCATAGCATGCATCCGTTTCTCAATATTTGGACTCGGCCATAATAGCCTTCTTTGCACGACATTCATTCGTGTTGTGAGTGGGAGTTTTATGAAACTCGCACCACTTTTTGGTGTCCTTATTGTCACCCTTGGCTTGTGGCTTTAAGGATTTTCCTTGGGGGATCCCAGTCAGATTCTATCCTTTGCCCTATTTTTATTTCGTAGATCCAAAGTCTCACTTCTTCTATTTAAATTTCTTGTCGATCTTGCCAGCATATCGGTCTGATGCACCAAGTGAGGATATGTCAAGGAACTCCATTTCCTCCTGAATGTATCTCTGTAAACAACTGTGGTACTTAAGCACTAGTTGCTTCTCTAAATATTTAATACCCAAATTTGTGCACAAGGTATGGAATAGATTCATCAGCTCATGCACATCTTGATCCCTTTGTTACTGTAACATAGTATATTGTATGTACTTATTCTCATAGCTCCCCATGGGGTGATATTGTCCTTGATGGAATATCAAAATGAATTCTAGGTAGGTTCAACTGAAAACAGTGAGGTTTCTCTCTCGTCCTTCTATTCGCAGTAGTTTTACCATCATTCCTTAACACAGGGGGTGACTTTGAGGACTGCAAAAGTAACTTTTTCCTTATTGCAAAAATCATGAACTGAAAATTATCCTTGCAACATATTTAACCATATATCTATGACATATACCTCTATCCAGAATTCAAATACAATAATTTCAAAGTTAAATTTTACCTTGAAGGAATTGGAAACTCTAGAGTGACTTCAAATGAAGATGCGTGACATATAGGCATCCCCTAAAGGATCTTGGAAAAATTTTCCATCACCACGTTCCTTTGTCACCCAAAGGCTTCTTCGAGAAATATTTTGGAAGGATCTACTGCTCCCTCGTCTTTCCTTTTCTCTGCCATGGAAGGTCTTCGGGTTTTGTGAGGTTGTTCTTGCAAAGGTTCAACCAGTTCGAGCCCTAACTTATTATACCCTGACCTCGTTGGGGACATGCAAAGAAAAAAAATGAAAGAGGAGATCACTCTAATACCACTAATATAAAATTGAACAAGAACGTAACATAATACAAATATAATCATAAATACATATATGCAATAGAAATAACACTTTATTTCATTAATATCAAATAACTTAAATATTCTTACAAACAAAATGGAAATAAACTAGCGTGAGCGATGGTAGCTTATCTTTGAGAATACATGTGGCGGCTACATGCCTCTGCACTATTTTAAAATGAGGCTTAAAGGCATATTTATTATTTAGAAATAATGGAAAACCCTAAATATACAAAAACCTAACCCTAGGAGATGAATCGCCAAATTTATGGGCCCTATTGGGGTAAATTTGTACATCAACTTCCTGGGGTCGTAAATTTGGAATATGATCTCTGTTTGATGTGCACAATACCTCATTGTAAATATATATCCAAGGAATACAAACATTAATTGATGCCTCATGTTTGCCAGTTTTCCAAAAAAACATTATTTAGGGCATCAAAATGGCTCTAGAATTTAAGGAACAAAAAAATTCCCAAAAATAGTAATTAAGGAAAGTGAAAAAATGAAAGAAACAATGGTGACAGTCCAAGTGGAATAGGTGTGTGGCCACCAATATCCACCTAGATCATCAAGGTAGATCCTAGGATCATGAAGCTCTGGATGGACTTGTCGCACGATATGATGAATCTTAGGTGTCATATCATCGGAGCTAACAAGTGTGTATTGTCATTAAGGAGGGATCACTACCATGTAGCAGATACAAATTTTTCATGCAATACTGCCCCATAATATCATTATGATCAGGGTGGTGATCCTTCTTGTAGTACTCCACCTCCTCAAGATGGCCATGCATCACATACAAAGTCTTTACCCAGGAATACTACCCCACTGAATGATGCTCACGGTCATGGTGATCCTTCTAGTAGTACTCAACCACCTCCTCCTCATTCACCTCATGATCACCCACTACCTCATGTTTCTCCTCATAGAGAACACCAACCACCTCTTCCTCCACCTCACAGTTTGACTCTTCATCAGTTATTTTACCATCCACCGTCTTCTACGATGACCAACCACATTGGCACTACTTTTGTTGTATAAGATATTTTATAGCAGTTATTTAGCTTTATATATATATATATATATATATATATATATATATATATATATATATATATATATATATATATATATATATATCTTTATATATATATATATATATTATTTTTCTCTGTTCATGTTGATGTACTTGATTTATACATTGGTGTTGATGTGTGTATTGTTAGGTCATGTTAGATATGCTCATTTAATCTGCTTGTAGATAGATGTGTATGTCATAACAATTATTCAACAATATGATCTGTATATTCAAGTATGTGTGTGGTTATAATGTTAGATAATGCTTGTTTTTTTTTATATATGATCACGATGATGATGCCCTCTTATATTATTAGAGTCGTGTGCTAGCTAATGATGTTTATGAGTGCTAGAGGTGTATATAATTAGATGATTCTAGAAAATTTGAATGTGTATTTGATATGAAGTTTATGTTAGATGGTTATCATCATAACATTTATTTTTATGAAATGATATTTATTATAGATTATGTTTTTGTGAAACTATATCAAAATTTTATATATGAAATTACACGAAAAACGACTCACTTTATAACTCACATAACTATAATCCAACTCTGTTACAACTTTGTATCACTCAGTTACAACGAAGTCCACTAGCATGTCCCACCAACCAACCTTTGAACTGGAAATTCCTTCAGTTAACTGGTTTTCCACATCAGTTAACTGAAATAAAGTGCTTCAAGAGAATAGATTATTATTTATTGTCTAATTATTGTTAAGAGATAACAATGATCGACATGAATTCTATTTTTAGACATGCGATCGATGAACTGTCTTCGCACATGCATTCAAAAAATAGACGCCCATAAAACGACTCACTTTATAAATTACAAAAGTGAGCACAAATTAACAGTTTTATGTAATAAATTTTCCTTTATAAACTTTTTTTCCAATGTTTCATTTGGAAATACAAATTAAATGTATAACTTTGAGTATAACACAGATGAAAATTTATTTATAAACTCATAAGAAGTATTACATAAATATTGGAAAGGTGAGAACAATTATAGAGTATTAATTAAAAATTTAAAATATAATCTATATAAAAATATAAAAAAGTGTTATATTTTTATTAGTTAAATTTTAAAGAATTTTGGAGATGAATAATAACTTTGAAATATATAAAAAGTGATATAGTTTTTTTCAATATTGAAATTAAATGAAAAAAAAAAATAATAATTCTGTTGGCAATATGATGCAATATGTTTTCCTTGATGGCAATGTACTTGATGAAGTTGTCCTTGATGGAAACCTACTTGATGAGTTGCCTTTTGATAAGAAACCTATTTGTTAAAGATGTAAAAATGATGTATCTACAGGTCAGTTTAGAAGTGACAGAGAAAGGAAATCTAGTTAGGATCAAAGAAATTATAAATATAATATGTCACAATGTATACGCAGGTTCGATGAAGGCAACCTATGTACATACGCTACTTGGTACATAGGAAACCTACCTATACATCCATAATTCATTTATTTTCAATTATTATGAAGAGGAGTTGCATATACACACGAGTATGAAGAAGCCAAATTGCGTATGCCTTTTGCGCTCTAAATTATGATACCAAGGGGAATTACCATGGTATTAGTCCACAGTATTAAGCATTGTGTCGTCTATTTGATTCCGTCCAAGAATACCATCAGCAGTTGTGTGGTTTTGGCTCATGGTATTGGTAAAGGCTAAAACTATATAAGGAGAAGAAGATCATAGTGCATGGGTGTGCATATGTTTGGGTATTAAATGAACACTTCAATCTGAATTATATCTGCATGGAATGGGCCATAGTTTATTGATAGATCTGAAATAATAGTGCACCTATGAATAAAATGATGGATGAGGATCCCTAGACCTGAAATGACTATGTATTTTCTAGATCTATTTATGGAATGTTTAGATCTATGATCTGGCGAATGTTTGATGAAGTGAAGGGTAATATATGAGTTTTTTATTTGTTATGAAGAGTTGCGTGGTCCTGTAATGTTTGCAGATCTATACGCAAGTTCATCTCTGTAAAAGTGCATATATACGTAGGTTCAGTTAAGAAAAAGCGTGTATGGGTGTTACGCAACAATTTGTCACCGTCCCTGCAATTCCCCATCCCGCACAATTGGAGGGATCATTCCATGACCTGTGAGCAGTGACATAACTTCAAAACACTTTCATGACATTCCCCTAAACATGTACTTTCATTACCCTGAAGACAACTCCTTGTGAAAAACCCTAAAAACACCCCTTTTTGCATTGGCGTGGGAAGCCAGTTCAGTACCCGCGCCAATGGGGGAAATCCTTCAAATAGGGTGCACCAATTAGCGCTCTATCTCAGAGTTTCACTCGTGCCAACCATTTTAAGGAGTGTTTTTTAAAAATAAATGGCAGAATTTTCGTCCTAACCAATCCATAAACTAGTATCTAATTTGAGTTGGGAGGCTTGGCTCTGGATCTCCATGTAGAGGAAGTGGTTTTCCACCTCTCATGGAAGCTTCCTTGAGGATAGGGCCAATCCCATGATTATAGGGATCCCAACTCCCCTTCCTCCATCTATTAAAGCTTGCTCATCTCCTTTGCAAGCTAATCTCCAAGTTCCCAAGATCCATCAGAGCCTTATGCTGCAAGAGCCTTGATTCATTCCCTTAAGGCCAAATCCAAGCAAGGATATTATTGTCGAGACATTCGGAAAGAGAGGTTTGTCCCATCCCCGATAGGCTTTTTCGAGACATTTTCTGCTGGCGACCCTCCGAAGGAGAATTCAGCATCAAAGCCAGGTTGTATCCTCCTTTGATTGATTAATGATAAATGACTATCGATTATGGTTCCACTCCTGTTGTTGATTATGATGATGAGTTATGTCTTCTCTGACTGACATATACTTGCCTATAATGGATTTTACGCTTGCATTTGTTTTTTTTCTTGCATGTGCAGGTGTCCGATCACGGAGATCGTGAGGATTGTGATCTGCTAGAGCTAAGGAATGGGAGCGCTACTTTCTCTACAAGCGACAGCGTTGGATTCCAGGTAAGCCTTCATCGCTAGTTGGTTTATTTGCAATTAGGAACCTGCACTATAGCGTGTGACGATTGTTGCTAGACCCGGTTTGGGCTAGTAGGGATCGCCTCTGTCTGCAAAGGGGATTTACCTCCACAACAAATTGGTGACTCCACTAGGGATCATCTAGCTTGTTGTTGTTCTACTTTGTAAGCTACAGACGGAGCCTGAAGTTAGCCAGATAGCCTTCAAAATGCTATTGCTCTACATTAGCGAAGTAGATCAAAGTTGCTTTAATCAATCTCCGGTTTAGTTTATGAACTGAACACTTGGAGTATTGTCTTGTCTTTTCGGTTGTTTCTCGATTCTGCTTGCTTGATCGGCTCTTTTGGCTGGCTCTTTTTGTGATTTTGGCTTTTGGTCAGCTTGATCATCACTGGTCTGCTTGTTGGAGTGTTTTTTTTTTATTTTTCCATAGCAAAATTTGCTGGCGCGCTTTTTGGTGTGACAGTCATGCCCACTGGCGCATGTTGTCAGTGTATTACCCACACCAATTCTATTCTGGCACTGGTTTGAGCCTCACAGTCGCGCCAATCCTATGAGGTACTAAGGTTTTCTCTATTCTGAGCTTCTTGAGCTTGATCAGTGTGCTTGTTCTTGTTTTTTCGACTGCTTCAGTGTTCTGGAGCCTTGTTTGATTGGCCGTGACCTTCGTCCTTTGGTTGTTTGCCCGTTTCCATCGATTTCACATTCTAGCCCTAGCGTATCTAGGTGCTCTTGTGTGTCGAGCCTCCCTTGGAAGTTTTTGGTTTCTATTTGTTCAGTCAACCTTTTGATTGCTCCTCTACATTCATTTGGCGGTTGTTTATCATTTTATTGTGTTATTTGAGTGTTTGTTGTCTTCTTCATTCAAATTTCTCTTTGTGTCGTTTTGGGCCTAGATTACATGGTCCATTTGAGTCTTTGGGATTCTCTTGGTTTTGAGGGACTTTTTTTGGTCAATTTGGAGATCTGATTGTGTTTTTGTGTTGAGTGAAATTTGTGTGTTTTTCTCTTTCCTCATCACTTCTCAAATTTCTCTTTTCATTAGTTTTCATTTTGTTTAGTGCACTTTTCTATTAAACATTGAAAATATAAAAAATCTCTTTTGCTTTCGACTAGTTAGTGCAAATTAAAATCTTTTTGGTGTTATTAGTGATTAGTGACTTTGAGAGAAAAGTTTTTGGTTTACATTAGCTGCATTAGAGACTTTGTGGGTTGTTCTCTGATCATTTTATTATTGTGTGAAAAGCTCTTAATTCTCTTGTAATTAGCTTTCATCGAAGGAAATGATATATTGTGGCATATATAGTGCACTTAAGAGATTTCGAAACATAACACTCGCTAGGGCTTCAAAACTGAAACGTAATTGAAGATAAACATTAAAATTTATTCAATTTACACTAAGTCAGCATTGAAACATTAATGCAACATTTAGTGGTCTAGGCTACAGACGTGTTCTGGTGTCTTTAAACCTAGTAGCTGTTGTTCGCCTCTTGGCTTTAGACAGCACTAGTATGGACTTGTGCTCCCCGTACCGTCCAGTATATAAAGAGAGACCCTACTAAGTTTATATCCTTTATCCATAGGATGCCGAGTCTGCTGCCCTATACCCGTGATACACCGAGCACAACATTCAGGGAGATTTCCTGCACGTACGCTAAGTCCTTGGTTGATTTCTCTTTCATTTTGAAACCAAGGTGTATATTGTAGTTCACGGTTATTTGGTACACCCTTTGCCTAGTATTCCTGAGTAGTCATTTGATATTTTCTGACTCTTTAAATTTGAAAGGATCACCAAGCGCTTGTCCTTTCATGCTTGCTTCAAAACTGAAAGAGATAGAGTCACCTTTTATCCGTTTCTCTACTCTTAAAACATGAAACAGTGAAGTTTCTAAGTTTCAATGTGGTAAAATAAATCACCCGTGATCACACGCCCTGTTAGATTTTGCTTGTTGGGCGTTTGATTGTGTTTCTTGACTCTTTTTTAGCCCGTGTGTTTTGTTCTTGATCTTGTGTCATTTTTATCACAGTGGCGGAACATTTCGTTTCTTCTACTAGTAGTCCATATACGAACGATTCATCAGAGGTTTTTTGATCCTCTGCTGAACCTCAGCGGCCCATCGTTTCCAAGTTTCCTGATGGGGGACCGGTTATGTCTGAGCTTCCCTTTGGAGGACTAGTTGAGTTCAATTGGCCCTTTTCCGACCCTTGGTCTGGATTAGGAGTAGGGGAGCATTTCCCTCCTCTTACATCGGGTTCTCCTTTTTAGCTGTTGTTATTCCTCCTAGTCCTCGCCGTCTGTTATGAGATCTAGCGGCAGGTTTGAATATGAGTGATTCTCCTAGTGAGGAAATCCCCACGTCTGGTGAATATTACCAGTTATTACCTTGACAGTTATTTCCAGAAGACAACCCTGAACCATCTGTTATGTCATCACCCGGTCCCTCATTACCAGCTGGGTATAGATCCTTGGGTCAGATTATTGCCGTTGTTGCCTCCATGGGGGTGTCAGATCCTTCCACAAGGCTGGTCATTCCTTCTTTGGGGATGTCTCCTAAGACACCCATTACGTCATCCCCTCAGGTCACTTTTGTACCCTCCATGCCCACTATTTATGTGGCCGCATCTGCACCCCCTGTTACTACCCAGTCCGTAAGGACCACATCGCTTCCCGAAGACATCTATATAGCATCTGCTATGCCGGAGCACATCTCTCTGGAAGAGTATCGATTGTCCCTGCAACAATCGAACTCCGAGGTCGGACAGTCCTCTCAAGATCCCAACCGCTCGTATTTTTTTCATTATGCACAGGATGGTACACCAGTGTATGTTTTTCCATATCAGTACGATGAACATGGGAACCCTTTACGTTTGCCTACTCCTGAGGCTCAACTTCATGCTCAGGGTTTACCACATAACCAGGCTGGACAGCCTTATAACCCGCAAGGACAACCTTTTCAAGGCCAACCTTCGGGCCAGCCTGGCTATCCTTATGACCCACAGGGACAGCCCGTACAGGGATACCCTCTGGGCCAGCAAGGGCCATTATACGGTCCGCAAGGATAGTATTACAACCCTTCCGGTCAACTCGTGCAGCCTCTCCGTGAGGTCCAACTTGGGCAACCTCAAGGACTCACAAGACAACCGGGGTACCAACCGGGGCCGGCATATGGTCCTGGAGGGCAAGTACAGCCTTCTCAACCTATGCAATCGCAGTATCCTGTTGCTCCAAATGTTGCACATCAGCTAGGACCATCTTATGGTCCTGTTACAGGACAAACCGATTATCAGCAACCACCTGGCTCTATTCCGCTACCAGGCCAACCGGCCCATCCGGCACAACCTGGTATCCCGCCACCAGGCCAACCGGCCAATCTGGCACAACCTGGTGTCCCTCCACCAGGCCAACCGGCCCATCCGGCACAACTTGGTGCTCCTCAACAGTCAGGACAACTTGCACAACCGGCACAACCTGTTTATCCGGGTCAACCTGTTTAAGCAGGGAAGCCTGCTCAGCCAGGTCAGCCTGTTCAGGCAGGCGAGCCTGCACATCCTGTCAAGCCTGCCCAACAGCCGAATTATTCAATGCCGCAGCCAAATCAACTGCTGCACCCTAATTATCAGGCTCAGCAGGGTCCCACCTACCAGCAGCCCACTCAACCTCAAGGCGGTTACTATTCTCATGGTCCATATCGACCAAATTATAGCCAGCCCCAAGGTTCTAACTATTACTCTCAACAACCTGGCTATACCTATACTCAGCAGCCAAATCCGCAGACTTCTAAAACGGGGCCAAATTACAATCAAAGTCCATACTCTGGTTATCAAGCCTCGTACACTGGTTACCAGCAACCGAATCAGGATGGTTACGAGCAACCGAATCAAGCTGGTTACCAGCAACCGAATCAGGCTGCTTATACACCCTATACCCCCTACGGTCAGAATCCTGCTGGAAAAAACCCCTGGGGGCAAGGATGTTCTCAACCAGCGTGGAGTACAAGTACTGGTCCTTATCAAGGGCCAGGCATGCCGTCCAATCCTCCATTGTCGTTCCTGGCTACCTTGGAATTACCGGATGCTTCGAAATTAACTAATGATCCAATTCTACACAATCCTTATTGGCCTCTGGTTCCTACCAAGGTAATCGGTGATTGCCCCAAGTTTGAGGGTAAATCTGGGGAGGACCCCTAAGCTCATGTGAAGACTTACCATATTTGGTGTTCGTCCAACTCTTGGGTGGATGATTCAATTCATCTACGCCTCTTCCAGCGCACTTTGACTAGTGCTGCCGCTAAGTGGTATATTGAATTATCCCGTGGCATCTTTCAAGATTTCAATACATTAGCCATGGCTTTTCTAACTCACTTTCAGTTTCTGGTTTGCTACGAAGCCGGGATGCACCTCCTGAATTCTTTGAAGCAGGACAAAGCCACCCACATTTCTGATCACATTCATGAGTGGTGACATCATCGTAGACTGATCAAGTTCCATATACCTGATCAGATACTAACTCATTGGTTCACCACCTCCTTCGTTAACAAAATCGCCCAAGATATTGCTATGGGAGCGTGTGTGACTGAAGAACAAGCCATAGCACATGCCCAATATCTGGATCTGGTATACTCTCAGTCTGGCATGCTTTATGATATTTTTCCTGATGCTCCACGGTTTGGAACCTCTAAAGCTCCACCTACCCCGGCAGTGGATGGTGTTATTGGTTTCATGTCTCAGAATTCGAAAAAATCTTCGAATGGGAAGCAGAAGTCCAACTCATCTAATAATTCTTCTCCTCTCGCCCCTCCCGATTCTGGCAAAACTGCGGATGTTAATGCCGTTCAGGCTAATCCTATGAAAAAAGCCTCCAAAGGGAAAGAGAAGGGCAAAGGAAAATCAAAATCCGATGCCCCAAAGCCAGAGTCCAAACCTCGTACCGAGGACGGTCCCCATCGTAAATCGAAGTATCCCTGCCTTATCTATGAAGGAGATCATTACACCAAGGATTTTCCATGAAGATCTGAGGTTAGTCAACTTATAAAAGGCTCCAAAGGGACTTTGGCATTTCTTAAAGAACCGTTCCCGTCTCAGCAGACCCATATGGTTGAACAACCTTCACCATCTGCACCATTTGGGTCCCAGGTCTTTATGATGAATGGTGTTGCACATGTCTCCATTGTTACGCATTCAAAGGATTATGCTGGATTGTGCCAGGAAGCTGGGAAGGAAGTTGTGGATGGCCCACCTCCCCCACCTGTCTCCGGTCCGTTGGAAATTGAGAAGCGTACTGCTAAACCTGTTGTGAGGCCACCTTCTAAAGGTGTTCTACGAAGGTCTTCCTACAATCCGAATGCCCGTGCCGCTCAACACTATAGTATTGTTGAGGATTTGGCATAGGCACCTTCTGCCATGTCTGCATTGGAAGTTCTTCAAAGTTATCCTTCACAATGGATAGCTTTGTTGTCTGCAATCGGTGAAATCGATCACGCCGATTCTATTCTACTCACCTTCGACTTAGAAAATTTCACCCCCCAACTTCCACGTCAGATCGCTCTTGTTATTCAAGTCGGGATCAACAGTCTTAACATCCATAGGGTCATTGTGGATGAAGGTGCCTCTACCTGTGTCATGTCGTCTTCCTGCTGGAAGGCCATTGGCTCTCCGGCTCTTTCATCATCTCCCAATGCCCTAGAGGCATTCGATGGTCGGGAATCCAAACCCTTGGGTGTTTTCGAGAGTTTACCGATTACTTTACAGGGGAGGACAATCAACGTAGAAGTATAAGTGGTTGACGCCAAGATTAACTACAATATACTTCTCGGCCGCAGTTGGACTCACGCCATGCTATGCATGCCATCCACCCTCTTTCGACTTCTTAATTTCCCTCATGAGGGAAAAATCGTTATCGTGGATCAGTTATCTTTCTTCACCTCCACCTCCGAGAACAACCTTCCGTACGTGGATCAAATCCAAAATCCCCCTGACAGCGTAGGACCCGGTCTATTCAAAGACCCTGTCCTCATGGGTATTTTTCCCGCACTGCCATCGCACACCGCTCAAGTTAATATGATCTCTAGGTCTGATGACCCATGGCTCATCCCTTCGCCTGAGAAGGTGACTGATTTTGGATAATCGATGCCCTTAACTCCAGTAGAGATTAATTACTGCGAAATCGTTGTTGCATCTGATCCTCCCCCTCCTCAGCATGCTCCCTTGAGCATGGCTTTATATGTCTACTCTCAATCCCCCTAGCTTGGTGAGTCCGACTCGCCTGATCCTCTTAAAGAGATTTTCCCTTTTGACGAATCCATTGTTGAAACAATGTCTCTTGAGGAGCTGCCTTGGACCGATACTGATCATTGTTCCTCCTTTATGCCCAGCCTGGGGGAAATTTCAGATTGTCTAGAGCATTTTTCATCTCAGGTTCCCACTCCACCTCTCCAGACGCCCATATTGACACATGAGGTGCTTTCAGAGGGAAACCTGAGCAACATTACTCAAACTATTCCAATCGACATCTCCGTTAAACCAGGGATAGTTGAGAACATACAGGTGGGAGTAACTTGTTCTCCTGATGAGATACGAGTTTACACTGATCTTTTTCGAGAATTCAGAGACGTGTTCGCCTGGTCCTATGAGGAAATTCCCAGGATTGATCCCAGCATAGTAGTGCACGAGATTCCTACCTATCCTGGTGCGAAACCGTGTGCCAACGCCTACGCCCAGTGCATCCTCACAAAGCCGCTGCTATTAAAGTAGAAGTTGAAAAACTTCTGAACGCGGGCTTCATTTACCCGATTCCCCTCATAGAATGGGTTTCAAATATTGTACCTGTAGATAATAAATAGGGTACTATAAGGGTCTGTGTTGATTACCGTGATATTAATCGCGCATGTCCTAAGGAAAACTATCCTACTCCCTTCATAGATCAAATCATTGACGAATGTGCTGGGAGTGAGATCTATTCCCTGATGGACGAATTTTCTGGTTACAATCAGATAAATATTTTACATGCCGATCAACACAAGACTGCATTCAGCTGTCCCTGGGGAAACTTTTCCTATAAAAAGCTCCCGTTCGGCTTGAAGAATGCTGGACCTACTTTCCAGCGTGCTATGTCTTATGCGTTCCACGACATATGCCATATCGTTCAGCCTTATCTGGATGATTTTCCAGCTCACTCAGCTCAGCGAGAGGACCACCCAGAACACCTCTGCCAAATTTTCCTTCATTGTCGATGCTATAATATCTGGCTCAATCCTCATAAATGCATCTTTTGCGTGGATTCTGGCCATCTTTTGGGGTTCATAGTCTCCAAGGATGGGATTTGCGTCGATTCCCTAAAGGTCAAGGCCATTGTTAATCTCCCATCACCCTCTTCATTATATCAATTGCAGAGTCTACAGGGAAAAGCTAACTTCCTACGACGCTTTATACCGAACAATGCGGAAGTTGCCAAAGGATTCACGCGCCTTTTAAAGCAGAACATTCCCTTTCATTGGGACAACATTTCTCAACAATCCTTTGAGAAGCTTAAGACATTACTTGTTGATGCTCTATTGCTTCGGCCTCCAAACTATCACCATGATTTCACTGTAAACTTGGCCGCCATCTTTAGCACCATAGCTATGGTTCTGGTGCAGGATGACGATAATGGCAATGAACACATTTTTTAATATCTATCACGGAATCTTCTTGACACAGAAACGCGTTACGCTCACATCGAGAAGCTAGCTTTAGCAGCTGTACAAGCTGTGCAATGTTTTTGACACTACATCCTGCTGCGTACCGTTATCGTGGTTTCGGATTTCAACCCCATGACATATATTCTTTCTCAAAAATTACTGGGGGACAAATACTCCAAATGGATTGTTATCCTTCAGGAGTTTGACCTAGAGTTTACTACTGCTAAGTCAACCAAATCACTGGTTTTCGCGGATCTTATTTGCTCCCTCCCGACAGACTCCCCCCCATCTCATTCTGAAGAACATATTCCAAACGAAACCATCTTCCTTATCAGCACCTGTGACCCATGGTATGGCGATATTATTGTGTACCTTCAGACGTCAACCTTCCGCTCTGAGTTGACCAAAGATGCTCGACGTGGAATCTGGCATCAGTCTCAACCCTACTGCATTGTAGGAGATACATTATACCCGGTTGGAGTAGATTTTGTGCTCCGTCGGTGTTTGACTCTGGAAGAGGCCGAAAGAGTCTTGAATGACTGTCACAGTGGCGCCTGTGGCGGTCACATGTCTGGATATGCCACCGCCCATAAGATTCTGCATGTGGGTTACTTCTAGCCGTCAATCTTCAAAGATTTTATTGTTGCAGTTCACAAATGTCGCACGTGCCAGGTTTTTCAGCGCAAGATGCACGCGCCACCCCTCCCTCTACATCTTGTCATTACCATCGGCCCTTTCGCAAAATGGGGCGTATATTTCATGACGTTTAACCCTCATTTGACCAGGGGGGCATGCATATATAATCGTTGTTGTTGACTACTTTACTAAGTGGGCCGAAGCGATGCCTACACTAGCCGCCGACGGTAAGACAGCTACCCAGTTTATCTTCAACCACATCATTGCACGTTTCGAGGTCCCTCAGGCCATTGTTACCAATCATGGTACTCACTTTCAAGATTACATGATGGATGAGCTGACATCAAGATTGGGCTTACGACATGATAGCTCAACACCATATTACCCCCAGGAAAATGGCCAGGTTGAGGCTATGAACAAAGTTTTGGTCACAATGCTTCAACGAACAATTGGAATTCAGAAATCCAATTGGCACCTCTAATTGTTCTCAGCTCTATGGGCATACCGGACGTCAGCAAAGAGTGCAATCGGATTCATACCATTCCAATTGGTGTATGGTCTGGAAGCAACTCTTCCGGTTGAGTGCAAAATTCCTTCTTTAAAGTTGGATGTGGAACTTTTGCCCGATACTTCTCCTAAAGAAGAGCATCTCTTGTATTTGGAACGGTTGGATGAAACCCGCCGCTTGGCTGCTTTAGTTATTGAGGCACAAAAAAAGTGGGTCAAAGCACACTTTGATCAATCTATCTCTCCACATTCCTTTGTCAAAGGGGACCTTTTCCTCCTATACGACCAAGCGCACGACAAACTCAGGGCAGGAAAGCTCCAACCCATGTGGCATGGGCCCTATATAGTAAAATGAGTATTGAAAAATGGGGCTTATGAGCTCATTGATTATGAAGGAGTTCCATTGGCGTAGCCTAGAAATGGGTTGTACCTTAAGAAATACTACGCTTGAAGTTATTTTTAGTGTGGTGTGTGTACATATGTGTGTATATTAATTTGTGTGCATGTGTGGTGTGGTGTGCGATGTAAGTGTCTTTTTGCTGATCAGGTGTTCCTGATTGTGCAGATGTCCATTACTCCATTTGTGGGTTTTGCGGATGGTGCCTCCTGCAGTACTAGGAATCTGTCCTCGGCAGCCTAGGTAATTTATAATCCTGCTGGTGATTTGATTAACCTGCAAGGTGTATGTCTGGGTCCTGCTACAAATAATATCACGGAATATAGTGCTATGTTGGAATTATTAACCGAGGTTGTGGACCTTGGCATTCATGAACTAATTGTGTATCTAGACTCACAACTTGTAGTATTACAGCTTAACGGACATTATTCAGTAAGATATCCATCCATTTTACATCTGTATCTGCGTATTCGTCTGCTGGAAAGAAATTTTTACTATATTACATATCAACACATACCCAGACATATGAATACATTAACAGATGCAGTAACTAATTTGGTTTTAGATAGACATTTGCGTAATTTATAAACAAAAACATCATCACATGTAAGGATATCCATCCAGAAATAGGTATGTATATATATATGTGTCGAAATTTTTACATAGTGTGCATCACATAAAATCAAAATATACATGTTCATCTTAATACAGCCGGAGATGACATGTCTCTCAAAAAATATGCATGAAAGAAGCCCTAGGTGTCTAATCCGCGTGGTACTCGTGGTAACATGCTACCACACGCACTAGGCATCTCAATAGTTGGTGGAGGCGACTGGGCACCCCCACAGTGTGTCACTAGTATGCTAGTGGAACATCTGCCAGTCGTGCATAGTCTGGGATCCCCCGGGAAATTCCCTCCAGGTTCTGAATCAGTTCACCTCCCTCACCACCCTCAGCCTAAGGGTCATGATCAACATGGGTTCTCCACACAATGAGCGACATGCATGTGGGTATCTTTGGGCCGACATCTGCATACACATAACAACTATTATTAGAACGGACATGTATTACCAAAAAAAAATCATAAAACATAAAAATCAAAAAGAGAGGTCGTACCCAACTCTTCATCCCAATCCTCCCCCTCTGGGAGCGGAAGATCGGGATCTATGGTAAAATCAGTCCCGGCATAGGGCCAATCTTCAACCACGATCAGCTGCTGCCATAACCATCCAAAAAAACCCAACCTCCAGGACATATGTTGGCCTCCCCCTGATCCGGGCATAAGTGCTGCCCAGCGAGCCATCCTTGGCTCTCATGGTACCGGCTCAGCAACTATGGCCCCTTAGCCCTGGAAGATAGGTAGTCGTTCCAGGATGAACGACACCAAAATGGAACCGTAGCCAAACTGCTTTAGCTTGACTTGTTTGCATCTTTTCAGCTACCTCTTGATGTTGGTTGTCACCGTTGTAGCCCAATCGAATAGTTCAGGACTCATAAACTCAGAGGCTAGTATGAGTTAGGCCTTGGTTTCCTCCTGTGGAGCTTGCGACCCTACAGCTCGTGTGATGGTTTGTAGCACTACTCTGAGTGCTAGATCCTGGACAGTGTGGATGTCCACCTTCCCACTTCCGGATCTGGTCTGTGCCCCCGGGCACACCCTCGCCATTACTTGCTCCATCTTTTCCCCAGATGGTCTACTACCTATCAACATGGGCACCGAACCTCTGCGCGACAGTTCAGTTATGAAGTATACATTGGAAACCTCAAGTTCCAACACTTGGTCTCGAAGCTTAAACACTTCTTCATTTTCGTCCCATATACTGACCAAGTATCGTAGTAGCTCAGGTTGAGCTCGTAAACAGGGCACCAGGAAGAAATTTTTAAGTCCAGAGTTCTTAAGTGCATTCATACAGGCCTCATTCTCCATAGCCAGTTCATTCTCTTCCCCATGCTCCCTCTCCTTCCATTCGATAACCATTATGCCTGAGTAACCTGCATCAACGTGATCAAAGAGCTTTGATTAGATTTTTGTTATGCTTGAAATTATATTTGAATCACTCGCAATTCAGAAATTTAAAGCGGAAATTTGAGTTCCGCCGTTGGCGCGGCCCCTTTGTAAGGAAAAGGCCATTGGCGCGGGTCTGTGCCCGATACCCATGCCAATGGGCGGAGCCCTAGAATTTTAAATTTTTTCCACAGAAGTCTAATCCATAATGTAAATCTCCTAAAAATGGATCAAAATGGAGTTCAAAGAAGTGCCCCTTACCTGAAACAAACAGGGATCTGAATGGTAGCCCGAATCAGTCGCAATCGCCGTCAGAAGTTTCCACACAAATGGACCACTGTTGCTCTCCAATGAGGTAAATAGTAAAATTAATTTTGTTTTTACCATTTGAGACTCATTTATAACTTTTTGAAATCTAATTAGGTTTTAAAAGTCATTTTTTATTAATATTTTCATATATTTTGTCAAGAAATGGATTTTACACTTGCCTTTATGTGCAGCAACAGGTTTTTACGCAACTTAAACAGTGACACGAGTTGTATTTTATACTTTTTTGGACTCGGTAAATACATGAATAAGTAATTTTAGAGTCATCTTTCAGCTCTTTTCTGACTCTCTAAACATGAAAATATTGCCGAGGCCCTTGTCGTTTCGATCTCGTTAAGGTGGTCACGAAACGACATCTACCCAGTATACATTTACCCCTTTTTTGGGCTGGGATAGATTATTTACGAAAAAGGAATACCTAGCCTATTGCGACTAGGAGGTTTTCTTAGACATAGTTTTCTACCTTTTCAGATCCGAGGAACTATTTATGAAAAGGGACCATTGGATTTTAATTTTCTGTTGTCTTTTCAAACTCTCTAAATATGAAAAGACATCGATTTCTTCCTCTGTCAGACTCGTTAAACCCTGATGACATTGGATTCAGTCATAATGACGTTATTCGAGTCGCTCCTTCCTAGGGCTCGTTAAATGTAATAGGATGGATTCGTCTTAAGGACGAACTTATATTACAAGCATATGCTATCCCCTTCAAGCTTGTTATCAAAATAATTGGGGTACTCGCCAGAAATGGTGGGGGAAAATGGAACCAGAATCATTGTCGTGTCAGCAGTATGTCGCTCTTAAACATGGCACTTGTCTGCATTTGTGTCAGCTTGGGGATATCTCATCTCGTTTGTTCACTTGCCTCCGTGGGTTTGGGTAATCCTTTTTGACCTCTCATCTTCTCTTTGCCTCGTCGCCATGACCACTAATCGGTTGATGTCAAATACTGCCAAACTCACTATCGTGTCACCATATGTTCAGAGAAGTTGACCTCTACAAGTATCAACCTTCCTCTGATTCTCATCTGATCCTAATTCACAAAGACATTATGTTCCTCTGTCTCGCATCGATGATGTGGGAAACACTATGGCCGACCTCCGATGAAGGTCACTTCCTATCAACTTCAGCTCATTATCCAGGAAGCTGATCTAGAGACTCCCTTCTGGTACCTTGGAGCCTGCATGCCTCAATGGCAGGTTCTTTGCATTTGACGTGAGGTTTTCATCATTGGCCTCCAATCAATTGACTCTGAGGGTGTTCGACATCAGCTTATTGTTCACATGCTGTAGATTGTACCTGTAGTTCCTTGAGGACCATTGGCATTAATGGTGGTACCTCTCACGTCTATTAACAACTTTCATCATTGGCTGGTAATCAGACAATGTTCTTGCATGTTCGACTTTAGCTCACTTATTCGCATGCTTGAACTTGTACTTTGTTCAGGTCGAGATGGAGCCCAAGACCCTGGATTCTGCCTGTTATAATCCAGGCTGCGATTTTGTGGATTATTATGATTAGTTACATGACTCACTAATTGGATGGCTGCAACCATACCTGAGTTTATTTACCAATCCTCACTGGATGGCTGCATCCATGCCTTGGATCTAGATTATTACATACTCTGTTATGGATGGCTGCGCCCATACCACGTATATATCATGTATTTGAGACATTAGTTGTACTTCTCTACGCAGGTTTTCCGACGACGGTGTTTTCAGTTGGACACGTTCTCGTAAAGCATTTCACCCCTCTCTCTCCTTCGGGCCTCATGCTTTAGGGGGCATCTGTTACATAGCAATTTGTCACCGTCCCTGCAATTCCCCATCCTGCACAATTGGAGGGCTCATTCCGTGACCTATGAGCAGTGACATAACTTGAAAACACTTTCATGACATTCCCCTAAACATGTACTTTCATTACCCTGAAGACAACTCCTTGTGAAAAACCATAAAAAAACCCTTTTTTGCATTGGCGCGGGAAGCCAGTTCATTACCCATGCCAATGGGTAAAATCCTTCAAATAGGGCACGCCAATTGGCGCTCTGTCTCAGAGTCGCACTCATGCCAGCCATTTTAAGGAGTGTTTTTAAAAAATAAATGGCGGAAGTTTTGTCCTAACCAATCCATAAACTGGTATCTAATTTGAGTTGAGAGGTTTGGCTCTGGATCTCCATGTAGAGGAAGTGGTTTGCCACCTCTCATGGAAGCTTCCTTGAGGATAGGGCCAATCCCATGATTATAGGGATCCCAACTCCCCTTCCTCCATCTATTAAAGCTTGCTCATCTCCTTTGCAAGCTAATCTCCAAGTTCCCAAGAGCCATCAGAGCCTTATGCTGCAAGAGCCTTGTTTCATTCCCTTAAAGCCAAATCCAAGCAAGGAGATTGTTGTCGAGACATCCAAAAAGAGAGGTTTGTCCCATCCCCGACAGGATTTTTCGAGACGTGTTCTGTTGGCGACCCTCAGAAGGAGAATTCAGCGTCAGAGCTAGGTTGTATTCTCCTTTGATTGATCAATGATAAACGACTATCAGTTATGGTTCCACTCATGTTGTTGATTATGATGATGAGTTATGTCTTCTCTGACTAACATATAGTTTCCTATACTATATTTTACGCTTTCATTTGTTTTTTTTCTTGTGTGTGCAGGTGTTCGATCACAGAGATCTTGAGGATTGTGATCTGCCTGAGCTAAGGAACGGGAGTGCTACTTTCTCTACAAGCGACAGCGTTGGATTCCAGGTAAGCCTTCATTACTAGTTTGTTTATTTTCAATTAGGAACCTGCACTATAGCGTGTGATGATTGTTGCTAGGCCTGGTCTGGGCTAGTAGGGATCGCCTCTGTCCGCAGAGGGGATTTACCTCCATAACAATGGGCTCTAGGGTTTTTCTAAAGTGTTCAAAAGGAAATGGCTGGTCTATTTTTTTTTTTTAATGTTGTCTTTCAATGATGTATTCATACATATTCGGATTGTTTGAATACTGATTATGCTTCTAGTTAAATATGGTTAAAGATAAATGGTTGGCTGGTTGATTAATGATTCAGTGAATGAGTTGATGTGATTCTAAGTTTCAGTTTGATGTATGTTCCTTGAGCTTAAATGTTCTAAAAATCTGATGAAAAGAGGCCAACAAATTGTATTGCGTTGAAGTTGTTGGATCCAGCGTGAAAATTGTTGAAACATGGTCCACGGTAGTGCTGAGGGTCGAAGCCTTCAGTGAGAGTGTCGTAGCTCCCTTCTAGTGGTTGTTGGTAAACAAGATCAGGGGGTATTATCTCCCTTCAAGGAGTGGCTAGTAAACAAGAAGAAGGGTGTCTTATCTCCCTTCCAGTAGTGGTTGGTAAACAAGATCAGGGGGTTGGAGCTCCCTTCCAGTTGAAGCTGGAGAACAAGAGAAGGTCGCATCCTTCTGCAGTTGGGTGCCTTCATTCTGGTATGATTCTGTGCTGGTACAATATTGTAAGCAATTTTGTTTATAACAAATGTTGAAAACAGAGGTGACAACAAAGGAGGTTTTCTCTCAACTTGGGTCTCCAAATTAAATCCTGGTGTTCATGTGTGTTTCTTATGTGTGATGATTTATTTTTTTATTACTACACATGCTTACTGCTTACTAAATATCTTATGAATGAATGATGCATTGATCTAAGTAAATAATTATCTGCATAATAGGACCTTTGAACATACGCAAGTTTTTTTAAAGACAACCATGTGTATACACTATTTGGGTTCATTAAAGTCGCGTACAGAAATCAGTAAAGAAAAATTAAAATTTTACAGTCAGTTATAAATAATGATTCACCCCCCCCCCCCTCCCAAAGGAATTGGAAACCCCAAAGTGACTTCCAAATGAAGATGCGTCACATGTAGGCATCCCCTGAAGGATCTCGAAAAAAATTTCCATCATCGCATTACTTTGTCACTTGAGGGGTTCTTCAAGAAATATTTTGGAAGGATCTACCGCTCCCTCATCTTTCCCTTTTCCCACCATGGGAGGTCTTCGGGATTTGTGAGGTTGGTCTTGCAAATGGTCAACCAGTTCGAGCCCTAACTCCTTATACCCTGACCTCATTGGGGACATGCAAAGAAAAAAAAATGAAAGAGGAGATCACTCTAATACAATAGATCTGAAATTGAACAGGAATGTAACAGAATACAAATATAATCATCAATACATATATGCAATAGAAATAACACTTCATTTCATTAATATCAAATAACTTAAATATTCTTATAAACAAAATGGAAATAAACTAGTGTGAGCGATGGTAGCTTATATTTGAGAATAGATGTGGTTACATGCCTCTGAACTATTTTAAAATGATGCTATTTATTATTTAGAAATAATGGAAAACCCTAAATACCCAAAAACCTAACCCTAGGATATGAATTGACAAATTTCTGGGCCCTATTGCGGTAAATTTGTACATCAACTTCCTGGGATCGTAAATTTGGAATATGATCTCTATTTGATGTGAAAAATACCTCGTTGTAAATATTTATCTAAGGGCTAAAAACATTAATTGAACCTCATGTTTGCCAGTTTTCCAAAAAAACATTATTTAGGGCATCAAAACGGCTCCGAAATTTGAGGACCCAAAAAAATCCCAAAACTAGTAATTAAGGAAAGTGAAAAAATGAAAGAAGAAATGGTGAGGGTCCAATTGGAATAGGTGTGTGGCCACCAATATCCACCTAGATCATCAAGGTAGCTCCAGGGATCATGAAGCTCTGGATGGACTTGTCGCACGATATGATGAATCTTAGGTGTCATATCATCGGAGCTAACAAGTGTGTATTGTCATTAAGAAGGGATCACTGCCACGTAGCAGATACAAATTATTCATGCAATAATGCCCCATAATATCATTATGATCAGGGTGGTGATCCTTCTTGTAGTACTCCACCTCCTCAGGATCGCCATGCATCACATACAAAGTCTTCACCCAGGCATACTACCCCATTGAATGATGATCACGGTCATCGTGATCCTTCTGGTAGTACTCAACCACCTCCTCCTCATTCACCTCATGATCACCCACTACCTCATGTTTCTCCTCATAGAGAAGACCAACCACCTCCTCCTCCACCTCACAGTTTGACTCTTCATGAGTTAGTTTACCATCCACCATCTTCTACAACAAACCACATTGGCACTACTTTTAATGTATTATATAGTTTATAGCAGTTATTTAACTCTCTCTCTCTCTCTCTCTCTCTCTCTCTCTCTCTCTCTCTATATATATATATATATATATATATATCCTTTTTCCTGTTCATGTTGATGTAATTAATTTATATTTTAGTGTTGATGTGTATATTGTTAGGTCATGTTACATATGCTCATTTAATGTGCTTATGGATAGATGTGTATGTCATAACAATTATTCGACAATATGATATGTATATTCGAGTATGTGTTTCGTTATGATGTTAGATAATTCTTGTGTTTTTTTATATATGATCATGATAATGATGTTCTCTTACATTATTAGAGTCATGTGCTAGCTAATTATGTTTATGCGTGCTAGATGTGTATATAATTAGATGATGCTAGAAAATTTGAATGTGTATTTGATATGAAGTTTATGTTTGTTAGATGGTTATCATCATAAAATTTATTTTTATGAAATGATATTTATTATAGATTATGTTTTTGTGAAACTATATCAAAATTTTATATATGAAACTACATGAAAAACGACTCACTTTAAATAAAAAAATCTAAAGATATTTTTATAAACTACAAAAGTGAGCATAAATTAATAGTTTTATCTAATAAATTTTCCTTTCTAAACTTTTTTTCCAATGTTGCATTTAGAAATAAAAATTAAATCTATAACTTTGAGTATAACAAAAATGAAAATTTATTTATAAATTCATAGGAAGTATTACATAAATATTGGTAAGGTGAGAACAATTATAATGTATTAATTAAAAATTAAAAATATAATCTATATAAAAATATAGAAAAAGTGTTATAGTTTTATTAGTTAAATTTTAAAGAATTCTAGAGATGAATAATAACTTTCAAATATATAAAAAATCACATAGTTTTTTTAAATATTGAAATTGAATTTAAAAAAATAATAATAATTCTGTTGGCAGTATGATGCAACATGTTGTCCTTGATGGCAACCTGCTTGATGAAGTAGTCCTTGATGGAAACCTACTTGATGAATTGCCTTTTGATAAGCAACCTATTTGTTAGAGATGTAAAAATGATATATCTACAGGACAGTTCAGAAGTGATAGAGAAAGGAAATCCAATTAGGATCAAAGAAATGATAAATATATCATGTCACAATGTATAAGCAGGTTTGATGAAGGAAAACCATGTTCATACGCTACTTGGTATAAAGGAAACCTGCGTATACATCCATAATTAGTATATTCGCAATTATTGTTAAGAGAAGTTGCATATATACGCGGGTATGAAGAAGCCAAGTCCCGTATGCCTTTTTCACTCTAAAAATATGATACCAGGGGGTATTACCATGGCATTAGCCCACAGTATTGAGCGTTTTGTCATCTATTTTATTCCGTTCAAGAATACCATTAGCAATTGTGTGGTTTTGGCTCATGGTATTGGTAAAGGCTAAAACTATATAAGGAGAAGAAGATCATAGTGCATGGGTGTGCATATGTTTGGGTATTGAATGAACACTTAAATTTGAAGTATATCTGCATGGAATGGGCCACATTTTATTGATAGATTTGAATTAATAATGCACACATGAATACAATGATGGATCAAGATCCCTATAACTGAAATGACTATGTATTTTCTAGATTTGTTTATGGAAATTTTTAGATCTATGATTTGGCGAATGTTTGATGAAGTGAAGGGTAAGATCTGAGCTGTTTATTTGTTCTGAAGAGTTGCATACTCCTATAATGTTTTCAGATCTATATGCAGGTTCATCCCTGTAAAAGCGCATATATACGCAGGTTCAGTTAAGAAAAAGTGTTCATGGGATCTAGGGTCTTTCTGAAGTGTGCAGAAGGAAATGGATGATATGTTTTGTTTTCTACTGCTATCTTTCGATGATGTCTTCATACATATATGGATTGTTTGAATATTGATTATGCTTCTAGTTAAATATCGTTAAAGATAAATGGTTGGTTGGTTGATTAATGATTCAGTGAATGAGTTGATGTGATTCTAAGTTTCAGTTTGATGTATGTTCCTTGAGCTTAAATGTGTGGAGTGGGTCCAGTCTGAAAATCTGATGAAAAGAGGCCTACAAATTGTGTTGTGTTGAATTTGTTGGATCCAGTGTGAAAATTGATGAAACGTGGTCCGTGGTGGTGCTGAGGGTTGAATCCTTTAGTGAGGGGGTCGTACCTCCCTTCCAGTGGTTTCTGGTAAATGAGATCAGGGGGTAGTATCTCCCTTCAAGGAGTGGCTTCTAAAAAAGAAGCAGGGGATCTTATCTCCCTTCTAGTTGAAGTTGGAGAATAAGAGAAGGTTGCATCATTCTTCAGGTGGGTGCCTACATGCTGGTATGAGTCTGTGCCAGTACAATATTGTAAGCAGTTTTCTTTATAATAAATATTGAAGACAAAGACGACAACAATGGTGGTTTTCTCCCGACTTGGGTTTCCACCTTAAATCCTGGTGTTCATGTGTGTTTCTATGTGTGATGATTTATTTTGTTCTTACTACAAATGCTTATTGTTTACTAGATATCTTATGAATGAAGGATGCACTGATCTAAGTAAATAATTATCTGCATAATAAGATCTTTGGACATATGCAAGTTTATTTAAAGATAGCTACATGTATACGCTAGTTGGGTTCATTAAAGTTGTGTATCGAAATCAATAAAGAAAAATTAAAAGTTTACAGTTACTTATAAATAATGATTCAACTCCCTTCCCCCTCTCAGTATTTTTCTCAACAACTTATTTTAATGATATGGACAATATTCAAATATTTATTATCAAATAAGAATATTTTACTTAACCATACTTTTGAATCCCCTATTATATAGGACAGTAATCCAACTCTATTATAAAGTAAGAGGAATTTACTGAAGCTTATTTTTAGAAAATTAGCAGAGGAAAATATTAAAACAATAAATGCCATCAAGTAGAAATAATTTTTTTTTAGGACCATTCTGTATCTATCAAATTCATAATATTTTTAATTTAGTGGTCAAGTAGGTTTTCCCTAAACCATGGAGTTAAAGACTTATTATTATGGTTGTGAAAATCGATAATAAAAATAAATATTCACATTGTTGGACTTTACAAACTACTCTCTATTAGCAAAGTCATATGGAGTTATCTTATAAAGGAAGAACCATTGACATATAATCAGAGAAATCATGAAAAATTCTCAAAGTTTTGTTAATTCTTGAATCTATCATTCAAACAATGATCACATAGTTGCACTTAATATTCCCATAGAGTGATATTCTACAAACCAATCTCTTGTGTATAGTTGCACTTAATATTACCATAGAGTAATATTGTACAAACCAATCACTTGTGTTTTTGTGTTGTCTTTAGAATAGATCTTGAAATGATGCCTAGAAATAACCCTTGGAGCATATGAAGTGAGCTAAAAATACTTTTTCATTTGAGTTTTGATGTGATATTGTTGTATAATAATTTTGTTTACAAGTTTGAGAATACTAAGAAAACAATTATTCTAAGATAAAAGTTAAGAAAAGTTTTCATAAAAATATTATTTATAAATTATAGAAGACCTATTTTGATCTTGAAAAAAATCTGCATCAATGGATTTCTAGTTTTTGGAAGTGTGAAAGCTTCTCTTTGGAGATCTTATGACTCATGTTAACTTCTATGGATGTGAAATTTTAGATTTTAACATGTCTAGAGAATCATGGAGGAAGATTGAACGAATTCAAATTTTTTTTATAACTTCTAAACATAAAATTAGAAATAGTACACTCTATCATATCCATATTATAAAATCCAATATTTCATCCATTAAGGATATAAATATGAATTGGCACCTATTTTTCAAGCACAAAACAACTAACATGAAACATAGGAGACTTCATAAGACTACTTCAAAAAATCCTATCATACTTATATATAGCTTAATAGGGGATGGAATAAAGACATTATGTCTTAGTTAAATGGTTGAGAACAAATGGAAAATGGAAAGTAATGTCACTTTAAATAATGTTAATAACAAAAAAAAATAGTATTACATCTAAATTTAAGGAAAAGTTTTGGTGCAATAAAGAAATATAGAAAATAGAAAACTAACATATTATAAAGAGGTGAGTAATACTAATCTACAATATCAAAAGTATGAAATTGTGGTGCCCTAAAAATATTGAAAATAAAATAAAATTAGCATAATATAAAGAGGTCAATAACAAAAATCTAACACATCAAAAGTATATTTTTGTTATAGTTAGCTTCAAGAAGAAAATTAATATTGTTAAAATGAGAGTAGATTTATAATAAAATAGGCCATTCTAGAATTCCTAAAACTATATAAGATGGAAAAAATTTCACAATTATAATACGAAGAAAATAAAGAAAATAAAAGTATTTTCTCTTAAAATGTTTCAATTTAAAAATAAGTTTAACAATACCAAACTTCCTAACTTGTTAACTTATCAAAATAAATATTGATAGTTGTATGTCTAGATTTTTGGGTGAATTAAACTATCTAAACACATAACCTAAAATTGGGTTTCCATTGTAGAGGTTGGATCCCTAGAGTAAGGATTGTGGAGGGTTAAATGGTACCTAGAGAATCCATTGGTGCAAATGAGGCTCACATATTCTGAATGCTCGGGTACTTCATATCTTGCCTATTTTGGAGCCTCAGAAGGGAAGTTGGACAACTTGAGTGACTATGAGGTAGAGATGGGGGTTCACTTACTTGGGTTTTGTAGGCTAATGAAGAACAAGAGCTAGTTGGTTGGAATTGCTTTGTAGTTGGGTAACTTGGCCTAATTTTCTTGTAGTCATGTGGGCTTAAAACAAAAGTTGGTTTTAGGAAAAAAATTTCTTTAGTGGAATCCTAGCCTTGTTAGAATAACTACTATTTGTGAATCATAACTAAATTTTATGTGCAAATGTTAGATGAATTTAAGGATGAATTTTTATTTATTCGCTCTGAACAAAATATCTTAATAAGTCATTATGGTCACCTATAAATACATACGAGACCATTTTAATTCTATATGTAACATACATGACTAGTTTAATCCAACAGATTTCTCCTTTAAGTGTTTCTTGTTCCATGTGTCCTCACCTTTTATTTCCTTGTATATATTTTTCATCCATTTATTACATACTATTAAATCCAATAAGCCCTAGTTTAGAGGTGACTTGCTGCTAAGAGAGTTGGATCAATAGAGTTTAAGGCTAGGGGGAACATTTATGATCTCTATCTAGTTAGTGATTCTTTTAAAGATATGTATTGTGTTCTTAATTCTTGTGATTTTTTCTTAATACCATATGGGATTTTAACTGGGTTGTTTTGTTCAATTAGGTTAATTTTAGTGTTACTTTATCATGCATTTAATAATTATTTACAATTAATGTGTAGTAGAAATTATGCATGCATAGTAATGTAATGATGCATACATGGTGTATTTCATGTAAAACATAGCATGTTTAGTATTAGAAATTATGAATGCATATGTAAAACCCCATCCCACATTTACCCGCTTTAAGAAGATATCCAGGGTAAACATGAGTTGAGAGTTACAATTGCATGATCCAACATCCAGGTTCTAGTTATGGAAGTGGGCTCTACTAACCAGAAACAGAATGACACATCCTAGGAGCATCACATCACCCAAATACAAGACAACATTTGTTGATGAGCATGCCCTGGGTTGGAACTTTTTCTTTCCCAAAATTCACACACAAGTTGCAAGCAGCTATGCATTGGGTTGGAAGGCTCTCACCACAAACACATGCCTTCTTCCATGTGGTTGTAGCTAGAATATGTTAGTTTAGAGGGTGTAAATAACAACTCAATTTCGAATTTTCAAGAATAGTTATAGAACAGCTATCGAGAACAACCCATAATTATCTAAAGCTTAGTCTAAAAGGATAATAAGTCTGAATGATAAGTACTAAGGCTAGATATTTCTCAAAAATTTCCAAAAAAATGAGAAAAATTTCATCAAACACATGGTAAACATAGTAACTATAGGCCATGAATGCATATTTGTTTAATGTTTTCTTATCTTCAACAAGGAATCATCAAGAAGGCTCAATGCCCTCTTAATTTAGCTGCAACAACACTTGTCTGCGCTTACATTCATAAAACCATTTAATAACTTATCAAATTATGAATAAGGTCCATAACATGAGCACATAATTAGGAAGAATGGGAAGGCATATGAGAGAAATCTGTACGAAATCAAGGCTTGGTTGTAAGATTGCTCTTTATATTCCCAAATAATACATTTGTATAATCTTTCACATTGTGTTTTTTAAGACCCATTAAAACAAATTCAATTCTTAATGTCCTTAATCATGAAGTCAAGCTAGTATTTCGATTATTACATACTACAGACCCTCTTGATTCTTTGCATGTTTTTGATTGCAGGTTTCTTCTCATCATTGAAGGACTTCTTCGGGACAAAAGGCAAGGTCTTCAACAAACATCTTGTTGAAATGTAAGAGAAATATCCTCTCTTTTATATTTTTGATAATCTGAATGCTAATATCTTAGGGGAGGTGACATTCTTATGTCTATTTGTTTCTATTTATCTGTTGAGATACTAGGGAGATCTCTCTTGTACACAAGAGGGATTTATCCAGGTAAAAAATTGGCGACTCCACTGGGGATCGAACCCAAAATCTCTAGTTTCACAAATCATATATTCTGGGTTTGATCCATAGTGGAGTCACCAATTTGTTACCTAGATAAATCACTCTTGCGGACAATATCGATCTCCCTAGCATCGCAACATATAACTAGAAACAAACAGACATACGAATATCTCTTTCCCTAAGATATTAGCATTCATATTATCAAAACTAGAAACGAGAGGATAATGCTCTTACCTTTCAATGAGATTTTTATTGAAGACCTTGAATTTTTTCCTAAAGAAGTCCTTCATTAATGAGAAGAAACCTGCAATCACAAACATGAAATTAATAAAAAGCATGTTCAGTATGTAATAATCCAAAGACTAGCTTAATTTAATGATCAAAGAGATTAAGAATTGTAATAGTTTTAATGAATCTAAAAACAACGCAATGAAAAAAATTATCCAAACTTATTATTCAGGAATATGAAGAGAAATCTTACAAGTGAGCCTTGATGTCATACAAATTTCTCCCGTATGGCTTCCGAATATTCCTCTTTACTTTAGCAAGATTTCCACTCTAGAATGAACAACATAAAATTATCATAAGTAAAACCCTAATTATGGACATAATTATGTGCTCTTGTTATGGACCTTGTTCATATGCCTTTCAAATCTTCCTAACAATAACACATAATTATCCAAATGTATTATTGGGGAATATAAAGAGCAATTTTACAACCAAACCTGGATTTCGTACAGATTTCTCTCATATCCTTTCCCATTCTATTATGTTATTTGTCTTTCAACTACAGTAACAGGGTGGTTTCCTCCTCCCTTTCATAATAATAGTTAAAATAGTATCAGAGATAGAAAAATCAAGCTATCTGTTGCCCATGATCTGCCACTGAGAGCGGATGAATTAAAACCGTCTTCATTTTAAAGAGAGCCACACTCATCTTTTCTGTTCTGCGAAGACCAAGCCCTACCCGCTGCTGTGAGCCACCATCGCTGTGTCCGTGGAGAAGTTAGCGTGACGTGGGGAAGTACCAATATTTAGACTAAGTTTTCCATAATAACGATTAGGTGAAATGAAGCAAATTATATATGCAGAGTTGTTTATTTTTTGTCGGGGAAGCAGCCTGAAAGAGTGTTGAAAATAGGCGTGGACGTTGAATTTAGGGTGAAATGGCTCATGTAGATCTGTTTTTGGGTTTCTTTAAGTTGTTTTTAATTATTACATATCAATACTGAAAAAAAAAAAAATTAGAGTTAAAGGATGAGAAAAAATAGTAAGAAAATATTAAAATATTAAAGATAAAGAAAATTAAAAAAATAACAAAAACAGAGAGTTATCTTTATGGTGTAGAGTAATCGAGAAAATGAGAAAAATAAAAAGACATAGTTATTATTATGGTGTAGAGTAATAGAGAAACTGAGAAAAATAACAAAAACAGAGTTATTATTATAGTATAGAGCAATAGGGATAAAAGTCATGATTTTAATTTTCTAAAAAATTTTCATAAGCAAAAGAGCAAAGGAATTATAGGCATAGAATTAATTTTTATTTTTCACTTTTTTCTACATTATTTTCTTAAAAATTATGATTTTGGGACTATTAAAATGAGAATATGAGTATGTGTAACAGTTTATGGGATATTATGAAAAATGTGTAAGGAATATCATATTGTGTCGGTTTGAAAAGATTTTAAGTTAACAATTTATAAAATGATGAGTTAAATCAAAATGATGAGCATTAATCAAACAAAAATAATTCTATATAGACATTGTCTCAAACAAAATTGATGCCATATGGACATTGTCTCACATTCAATAGGGCTTGGATGACACTAATAACATATAGTAAAATCTCCTAGAATACTCATCCACATTAAATTAAGCCACAAATTTTTTTACATATATATATACAAAAGTGGTTGATAACATTAACATATATAAAATTGTGATGAACAATGCAGTTGAAGAAATAAAATAAGTAGTTTATTATCTGATGTAGAGTATGAACATGGTGATAATAGTGAAGTCCATTATGGATAAGATGATGAAATTGAAGAGGATGATGAAATTGAAGTTAAGGAACACATGGGCATTGTTTTTGTTTTTGCACTAGTAGTAAAATACTAGGAGAATTAGTATTGGAAGTTGTTGAAAGCATTATAGTGAATGTCGAATTTGATTATGAGAGTGAATTAGTAAATTTGATTGAGAATGAATTAGTATTTTTAACATGGAAAAATTATTATAATAAAGAAAAAATTAGAAAAAATGAAAACAATAATTAGAGTTGTTGAAGCCATTGCCGTTGAGATCAATTGATTAAAGAAGAAGTTGTTAGAAGTCATTGCTGTTGAGATTAATTGATTAAAGATGAAGAATAAGAAGAAAAAATGCAAAATATATCATTTGAAAAAAAAATTGTAATTAACAATAAGAAAAATTAAAATAACTGCTTAAATTGATTAAAAAAATTGTAACCCCGGGTAAGATTTAAACCAGCCAACCATAATGGTTGTAATGAAGTACTAGGGCTTGCCACAAGGCTTTTCACTGAACTTCATAAGAACACTTCGCTTGACGAAAGTACCCAATTCTCATAGTCTCCGCCTCGTTCAAAGTTGCTTCTGCGATCTGGCAATAACTCGTAAATCACGATTCCGTGGTGTTCTTTCTTTCGTTTCACTTCAACGTTCTCAATTGTGACATGACAAAAATAAACTAGTATATTTGAAATTGTTTTCCTTGAAATTAATTTTTGAAAGCTATCGCGACAGCGATCGGAAAAGAGATTGGATGTCAAAAATAAATGAAAAAAAGAAAGGGTAAAAATGCAGAAATCCACTCAACAACAAATGTTAAGTTTTTTTCAGAAGATTTCATAAATAGACCCTTCGTTACTTACAACTGATGTTCTTTTAAAAAATATTTTTACCTATATTGAAACATGATAATTAGAAATATGATTGTAGGTTGGTAGAAAGGTTAAGTCGTAACAATGTTCATAAATTTTTTTTACCTATATTAAAACAAGATAAACAGAACCATGATTGTTTGTTGACATCATGGTTAAGTCGTAACCATGTTCATAGCAACTGACAATAAATGAGTAAAAGTCAAATTCAATTATGACCTCAGTCCTATTACTTCGATTTCCAAAATGGACAATCTTGATAAGTTCAACCGGATGAGAAGCTTAACCATGAATTATAATCCACCTTTGGTCGATGATAAATTGGGGAGTCACCTTTAGTGTAGATATTTCAGAGTGAGTGGGTGATTTAGTAAAATAAAATAGAAGGGTGTGCATCGCCTTTTGTGTAGTCTAACACGACCCCTGATATAAATAACGTGCAAACTCAATAAAATGGAAATGGTCAACAATTATCCTCAGGCGCATTCAAGTAAAAGTACCAATAAGATATGAGCCCAGCCACGACGAAGAGATCATCAACACGGTCACCTCAGAGATCTGTTTCTCCAATCGCAGGTGTCCATTGCGGCCCTGCTCGGAAGAGTACCTTTTTCTTCACGTTAAACCCAAACAACATGGCAATTTCCTGCACCTCGAGAGATAATATCAAATGTGTCACCCCGTGGCCATGACCATGTCAATAAACGCCCTACAAAGATTCAATCACGACACGAAACAGATGAAATCACCCCGCAAATTGAACTTAACGCATGGAAAGACAGACGTGAAGCCGAAGAGTTGGGGTGACGACCATTCCTGAAAGTCTAATTATGATAAAAACTATATATATATATATATATATATATTCTAATTCGACTAGGCTGAACCTATATTAATAAAAGCCGTTATACATCTACAAACCCCTACTTTTGGAGTAGCCTCTACGATACATATGTCGACACGGAAACCTTGTGGGAAGGGCTTACACGTCACCGGCCCCTATCTTCGTTCTCTAATGGAGTTATCCTCTATATAAGCCCTGCGGATGCATAACAGTCTCATACATGCGTTAATCTTTCTCTTTGCTTTTCTCGTATATTTCCCAGCATTTCTCCACAATTTTGTACGCGCCTCGTTGTCTTTGACCCTGAAACATGCAATCCAACACTAACATTGTTCAACCGAAAATCGATGAGAATATTTGGGTTATTCAAATTAAGGAAGGCCTGGATATACTCCAACAAGAAGAGGAGGAGGATTTCTGTGCGTCCGTGTTTAATGTGCCCAAAGAGTTATTCACACTGAAGCCCGAAGCGTACATTCCTCAAACCGTTTCCATCGGTCCTTATCACCATTGGAGATCTGAGGTGTATGAGATGGAGCGCTACAAACTTGCAGCTGTTCATAGATTTGAGAAAAGAATCAACAAACGAGGCAAGTTTCAGTCCCTCGTCGTGGAGGATTTTAAGAAGCACGACTGGCAAATCCGGAGCTGTTATCACAAGTTCATCGCCTATAAGGAAGAAACCTTGGCGTGGGTTATGTCACTGGACGCCGCTTTCCTTCTTGAATGTTTGCAATTTTACATCAGACACGCCAACTACACGCCGGGCGCGGAGCTCAAGCAACTGGGGCGAGTCTTAGATTTGAGTGGCAACAGCGCTGCTCACAACTCTATTGTCAGAGATGTGATGATGCTGGAAAATCAACTGCCACTCTTTCTATTGCAAAAGCTTTTGGAATTTCAGATGGGTTCTAAAGTCAAGGCAGAGGAGAGGCTCTCGAGGCTGCTAAGGCTTGTTTGCCAGGAATTATCTCCTTTCACCTTCGAGCTGCCGAACAACTCAAATCTCCATATAAACGGGAGAGGGCACCTTCTAGAGGTGTTGTACTATGCCATCGTCCCTTATGTTTCCAACAATCAGAATCCAATCCCAAGTCATGATGAGGAAGAAACAGAGTCGCCTGACGCAGTAAACAGTTCAACGGTTAGACCGGCCTTTAGTAAACTGGTATGGAAGGCTCTCTCCACTCTAAACGTTCGCCCCCTTCGATTACTCACGGAGTTGCGTGGGCGACTGCGGAGCCTAAGATCCCTCAATCTTCTTGTCAAAAAGGATACCGTCCAATTGGCGGAAGGAAAGGGAGATCAAGAGGGCAAGGGCGAAGAATCTTCCGTTAAGTTCATACCGCCCACGCGACACGAGCTACCAATTCCGTCTGTGGCCGATCTATATTCTGTTGGACTCAAATTCGTTCCTACCGACGGCGACCTCATCACAATACAATTTGATGAGAAGACAGCCACGCTTTACCTCCCAAGAATAAAATTGGATGCCAACACGGAGGTAATTTTGAGAAATCTTGTGGCATTTGAAGCTTCGGCGGCGCCAGGTCCGCTGGTTTTCACCCGTTATATCGATTTCATGAACGGGATAATTGACAGCGCAGAAGATGTAAGATTGTTGAGAGAGAACGGAATTATCTTCAACAATCTGAAAGGCGACGGGGAGGTAGCGAGCGTGTGGAACAGCATGGGTAGGTGCGTTCATGTCACAAAAGTTGAATTTCTAGACAAAGTGATAGAGGATGTTAATACATATTATAACAAAAAATGGAAAGTTGTTGTGGTCAAGTTTGTGAAGAAACACATATTGGGCTCGTGGCAATTCCTAGCTCTCCTATCTGCGGTGATACTTTTGGGCATCTCTTGCTTGCAGACATTCTGCTCTGTCTATGATTGCAAAGTCTGATTAAACCAATAGAATCTCTTCGAAAATTGCTCACGAGAAAACTAGAGGCACATACCAGAAGGGAATGAGTTGTGAAAACGTACTCCAAAAATACTGGAAACTGCAAAGCAATCCAACCCAAATGGAAGTCTGCCACTTCTAGCTACGAGGTTAGATTTTCGTATGGCTGGCATTGTAAACCATGTCCTATCATCATTTGAAGCGAGTCGTGAAGAGTATAAATTAGAGATTTGTGATAATGATTTACCCGACCTGCCTTGATGGTTTAGAGGCGAAAGAACCACTGTCCTCGAAGTTTCATTACTGATGACGATCATGATGACTTCATCGTCGAGACAAATTGTATCTAAGAATATTTTGAAATCGGTTATATATATATATGTATGTTATATTTTAATCATTTATATAATATGAGATTATTTTTAATTGGATTTTATTTAGATGTTAATTTTTAGATATTATTTTGGGATATTTATGACAATTTTTATGAGAGGTAGTAATAATTCATTAGTTTTTCATGATTTTTGAATAATTTATTTAAGACTCATTGCATCTAGTGATGCTTACATGGTGAAAAAGTGGGATTAAAACTAGTGAAATGGATTACATAGCCTCAATCATCACTTGGCAGGTTTGGATCCCCTAATGAAAACTTCCCAAAAAATCACACATCCCAAAACTCCTTTAACTAAAGTAAGCTTAATACACTACAAAAACCCTCATACTTAAAATTAATTTTTTTGATATGTAAATTTTTTATTATTTAATTTTATATGATATGTTAATTGTTTTTTTTTAATATTTAGGAGATCAGAATTAGTGACTATCTCATGTAGAATGTGTTAATAGTAAATATATTCATTGTTAATTATTTTGTATAGACTATATAATTTTATATAGTAGTATTATTTTATAATTATTTGTACAAGTTGGTGAAGATTATGTGTGTCCATTTTTCTTTTAATTTTTTATTAAATATAATTTTAATAAATTTTTAATTACATATTTGTTACATAAATTTACAATCTTTAAAACCAGTTTTATAATAGTTATATTTTCGTATATTTTTTAAATTCTATATATATATATATATATATATAACAACCATATTATTATTATTTTTTTGGGTCATGTATGATAATTGGAATCCAAAAATTATATTCTTTCTGTTTTTATTTTTTGTTCTTCTCAATTTTCATAAAATAATGTAATTTAGAAAATATAAATAATATTTTTATATATTTTTAATTATTGTAAAACATTTTTATATAATTTTTAGTAATGTAAATTTTAATTAATAATATATGGATAATAATTCATGGATTTTTGTTTATCAGTTATTTTAAGTTATTGAAGTATAAAAGACACATGTTTTAGTAGTTTAATAATAATGATTTTTTTCAAAAATTTATTTACTCATATTAATAAATTTTTATTGTAATTTTACTTTTGTACAATTTTTTCAATTGAATTTAACCATGATTACCTGAATTTTAGTGCACATTCATAATTTTTATTTTAGTATTTTATTAATGTTCTTGGAAGGCCCATTTAAGACTTCCAAATTCCCTTAATAAGCTTTTTCCTTTACATTTTTTAATTAAAAAAATTACATTAAAAGAATATTTTTATAAAGTAGACAGTATGAACCCGAAAATGGTCAAACCAAATGGTTTATCGGCTAAACTAGCTTGTCCAATAAAAAAATCAAGTTAGAGGGCCGATTTGACCATTTTTTTTTACAAAAATCAAACCTTATCGAGCGGTTTATGGGTAAACCAATGATCTTCGTCATAAATCGACCTTTCCATTTCCACATCAGCCGCAAACCTGTGAGGATATTTTTTGCGGTTTCTAGGCCTCTTTTGAGGATTTTTTGGGTGGAGGAGATTGAAGATCCTTGGTTTGATGTTGATTTTGATATAGACATGGTGTTGGGGGGTGTGAAATAGATTTGGTAGTTGCAGCATTATTGAAACAAGAATTAGTAGCTCAATCAAGCAAAGGAAAACAACCAATGGAAGAAATTAGTCATGCTACTCGACCAATTCGTGTTTCCACTAATTACACTTATATTGCTATTGGTGGCATTGCTACTACTGAGGTCACATATGAGGATGAGGCATCGATGTTTATGTAGCTCTTGTCGACGATCCTATGTCTAGTAGTGGTGATGAATTTGATCATGATGATGAATGATCATGTTAGTCACCGATATGTACTAGTAGACTTGTAGTAGGCCAATAACCCAATTTCTTGTAACATTTCTTTTGGACTTTCTAGCCCATTTTAAGACTCATTGCTTATATATTTTGTCGATGATATGTACTGCACTCAGTCTCATTTTCATATATTCACCTTTACATGGTATATAGATGAGCAAACTTTGCACATTTTTTCTCTATTGGTTTGGTATCATGGTTTTAAATATAAAAAAAAAAAGTCATTAAAAAATATTTGTTTCATATATATTTTTTAAAATGATTTCATTTATATACTAGTCTCAGTTTGAAACCCGGTTCATTATTAGGTGGATCGGTCCGGTCACCAGTTTTGGTTTTTAAAACTATGATTAAAAACACTTTTGAAACACAAACCCGATTTATTAGGTGGATCATTTGGGTGACTTGTTTTGGTTCTTAAAACTATGATTAAAAGAACTTTTTAAAAGCATGGTCTAAAGAACCCACATATTAGCAAGGAAAATAATGGAAATTGCGGGAAGGCTATGACAAAATCCGGTATATTTTTTTGAAAATTTCGGATACAATTATCAAATTTCAGGTTCAGGATTTTGAGTGAGATTCTTCATATTGTTGAATCTACTTTCACCATTAAAAAAAACCGTTCAAACACTCCAACATTCTTTTTCTTTTTTTCTTATAAAAAATCTATTATCTAAACAAATAAGTTGCTTTAGACACATTTTTGAAAATAAGTTACATAAAAATGTATGAATCTTTTTGAACCATTTTAAATACCATTTCAAAGCCTCCTAGAAGGATGTTCAATTTCAACGCCATCCAAGATCACGTGCAAAGCATTAAAATCATGCATGTGTGCCTTGCTTTCTATTCATTTTCTCACAAAGAGGCAAAGCGATATTGTTAAAAGATAATGCGCTATTTCTTTAAGCGTAGTTTAACCGAAATTTGTTTGACTCTAGAAAAATATGATAATCTGACAAGTTCATGTCAATTGCAATTATGTTATTCCATTGTTAGGCATTTTGCGACTTCGCAATCTTTTGCCGTGAGATTGGTTTGTACATTTCTTCCTTAATTCTTGATAAATGTGTAAAGTCATTATAGGATTCTTTATATTGTTACATATTTCACTTTCTTTATATCGATTGATACGAAATCGAATTGTTCAGTTTAGGTATGTTAATTTATAACACAAAATTATGGTCATTAGTATTACCACGTAGAAGATAAAGTTTAATCGTAATTCCTGTGGAAAGGGTTTTATGTGTGATACAGTTGTTTATTTTTATTAAAAAAAAAATTACATTCATAAATGGTTTTACGTAAATGTTAATTAAAATTTTCAAATTAATTTTTTATATAAGAAACAATTAAAAATAAATTTGAATAATATAAATTTGAAATATAAAGAGTTTTAGGAACACTTAAAAAAGAGATATGGCAAATAGATGAAATTATAAATAAACCAGATGTATGGTAAATAAATAAAACTTCTTTTTATACTTACTCCATTAACCTTTTTATATTTACAAAAACTCAAAAAGAAGTTTTATTTAGGTGAAGCTTATGGGCCAAATACCATGGGACAAATTATTATTAATACCATGTGCCAAATACCATATTTATAAAAGAGGTATAAAAAAATGGTAAATAAATAAAAATATATCAAATAGGAGCAGAAATCAACATCTAATTATATTTGAAGTCTATGGATCAAATACCATGGACCAAATTAATAATAATGCCATGCAAAAAAAAAACATTATTAACCCTAACATTAATATTAAAATATTAATATTAATATTATTTTTATTTTTATTACTCAATCTATTATTGATATTAATATATTATAATATTTAAATTATTAAATTTAACAACTTTATATTAATAGAATATTAAATTTGTGATATATATATGAGGGAAGAACAGAGATATATGATAGAGGTGGAGAAATAAAGGGAGTGACAAGGGAGAGATGGAGATAAATTGAAGGAGAGGGGAGAGGAAGAATGAAGAGAGAGAGAGAGAGAGGGAGACATAAATATGGAGGTGGAAGAGAGAGAGAGAGAGAGAAGGAGAGAGGGAGGGATAGAGAGACATAGTTGGAGGGGTAGAGAAGAAGAAATACATAGAGAGTGATAAGTGGAAAGAGAGGGAGCGACAAGGTATAGATGGAGAGAGTGTGTGTGTATGTGTTAGGGATGAGATAAAGAGAGATAGGAGTTATGGAGAGAATGGGGGAGAGAAGGAGAGAGAATAAGAAAGGGATGGATATAGTAACATAGTTGAACAGAAATATAGGTTGATGGAGGAAGAGAGAGGATTTGAGGGAAGAGATTGAGAGAGAGAGAGAGCAGGGGGTGAAGATAGAGGGACACAGGTGATAAAGGGAGAGAGAGGAAGGACTTAAGAGAGAGGAAGAGAGTGATGGGGGGATATAGAGGATTGTAGAGGGGAGAGAGAGAGAGAGGTAGGAGAGAAAGGGAGAGAGAGGAATAAAAAGAGAGGGGACTTGAGAGAGAGGAGGAGAGAGAGAGGGATAAAGAGATGGAGTTGGAGGGGGAGAGATGGTGGGATAAAGAGATGGAGCTGGATGGGGAGAGCGGGAGGGGTAGAGAGATGGAGTTGGAGGGGGAGAGAGGGATGGATAAAAAGATGGAGTTGGATGGGGAGAGGAGGAAAGAAGAAATACATAGAGAGTGACAAGTGGAGAGAGAGAGAGGGAGTGAAAAGGGAGATATGGAGAGAGAGAGTATATGCTTGGGGGTGAGATAAAAATACAAAGGGGAAGAGATAGGGAGAATGGGGGAGAGAAGGAGAAAGAGAGGCATATAGTGACAAAGTTAGAAGGTGAAGAGAGAGAGAGAGAGAGAGAGACTATGGAGAGAGGTATGGAAAGAGAGATGGATATGGAGGGGCAGAGAGTGGGTGGTAAGAAGAAAGACATAGAGTGAAAGTTGGAAAGAGAGAGAGAAGCAATAATAAGGAAGATGGATGGAAAGCGAGAGAGGATAGTGGGAGGCAAGAGAGATAGAAGTAGGGGAGAGGGAGGGAAAGGAGGAGGGAGTGCTAGATAGATAGGTTTTAGAAAGGGAGTGTATATTTTGGGGTTGATATAGAAATACAAAGGGAGATAGAGATATATAGGGAGATAGGGAGATAGATGGAGATAGGGAGTGAGGGAAAAATATATTGATAAATATGGTGTGCTAGAGTGTGTGTGTATGTGGGGGCGAGATAAAGAGACAAAGAAGGAGATATGGAGGGGCATATAGATATATATGGAGGGGGGAGAGAGGGAAGAAGATTTCTTACAATAAATGCATTGATTTAAGTGTAGATGGTGATTTCTAATCCTATTTCATTGCTTGCACTAGATGCATTGATTTTAGTGTAGACTTTGATCTCTAATGATATTTGATTACTTGCACTAGATGCATTTATTTCAATTTAGATGATTTCGAATCCTATTTGATTTATTTCACTAAATGCATTGATTTCAGTGTAGACCATGATTTATAATCGTATTTGATTACTTGCACTAGATGCATTGATTTAAATGTAGATGATTTCTAATTATATTTGATTTCTTGCACTAAATGCATTGATTTCAGTGTAAATGGCGATTTCTAATCCTATTTTATTGCTTGCACTAGGTGCATTAATTTCAATGTAGATGTTGATTTGTAATTCTATTTGATTGCTTATGGTATATGCAATAATTTTAGTGTAAATGTTGGTTTCTAATCCTATTTTATTGCTTGCACTAAATGCATTGATTTTAGTGTACATGGCAATTTATAGTACTATTTGATTGCTTGCACTGGATGCACTGATTATAGTGTATATGTTGGTTTCTAATCCTATTTTATTACTTGCACAAGATGCTCTAATTTGTCTGTAGATGTTGATTTACAATCCTATTTGATTACTTGCATTAGATGCATTGATTTCTATGTAGATTTTATTTTCTAATATTATTTTATTTCTCGCATTAGATGCATTGATTTTACTGTATATGTTGATTTTTGATTTGATGTATTAGGTGTATGATGGTACATTAATTTTAAAGTCATTGGATTAATAATGTGCATTAATTTCTGTGTAAGCAAAAAAAACTATTGACAATGTAGAGTGATTTTTGTGTTATAGTAATTAAACCTAGATTTTAGAGAGCAAGAGAAACAAGGTATGACATTTACCAAAACAACTCGAGCTAAATATTTAAATGGTTTATGATTTATGATTTCTATTGTCTTCTTCATATACTCGATATGAAAATATGACAAAACTAACAAGGGTGACAATAAGAATAGTAGAAGAAAATAGTTTGAGATTGATCAATATGAAGGACATTTGTAATTGACTACATTATTATTATTCACATTTTCTATCATTCAATATTATTACATTGTCACTTTGCATTCAAAAATTTTATTTCATCAATTTTCATCATTAAAGATATTTTACAATATTATTATCTCAACAAACTGAGGTAACTAAGAAAATTTAAAATTAAAATGACTCGATAAATCTCAAACATATTTATCATATTTAAAATGGCTATATTAATATTATATGTATTTACATATTATTGATAAAATTAATCATATGTTTCTCATATTATCGATAGATTTTCCTTGGTTTCACATGCCTAAACGAGCCTAGATCCATCTTAACTAAGGATCTATCAAGCACAAAGAGGGATAAAATCTCTCGATGTGCAAGTCTTTCCTCACGTTTTTCACTAAAAAAAGAGGTTTACACCTCGAGAGATTTGATCCCTCTTAGCACTTGATAGATCCGTAGTTACGATAGATCTAGGCTAGTATCTATTAGAGAAGAGGAGAAGAAAAAAAAAATAGTAAGTTAAAATAACACTAAATTTGTGTCTTGGAGTATGTCTTAAAACCTTTTTTTCTTGGCTAAGAGCTTATGTTTCTCGGATGTAGGGAAACAATTTAACAACCAAGGACATATAGCAGGAGTGAAACACTATCCCTTCATAGACCACTAGCCACTAATTATAGGTGGTGGGGTTTTTCTTGAATTCCAATAATAAGTCAACCTAAATTTGGTGATAACAGCGAATGATGACTATCCATAGTCTGCATTGGGTGATAGAAGCCAGTGATAGCTATCCACCTCCACCGTGTTCGTTTGACAAGTGAGTCACGATAAGTTAAAAAAAACATTAAATTTTATTGTTATCATTCATTCATATATAGTTAATATAAAATTTATGACAATTTTATTTTATTAAAAAAAATTATTGAATATATTTTGAATAATTAATATATAAAATTTAAATTTAAATTATTTGTTTCCATTTAAATCAAATAAATTATAATAAAAATATTAGATCTATTAAATTATAATAAAAATATTAGATCTAAATGATTTTATATAGTCAAGTTGTTTTCAATATTATATAATATGAAAAGTTATTTTTATTTTATTTTATATAACATTTTATTTATCAACTTCTTAAGACATAAAATTTTCGAGGAACAAAATCCATATGCAAAAGAATTGTGAGAATTGTGGGAATTGAAGGAACATGTTTTTAAATAAAAATAAAATGGTTTTTTTCTTAAATGATTTAAATAGAGATTTACACCTCTTAATTTATAAGGGTAATATTGAAATTCCCATAATAATTTTACTATAATTGGTATAATAAGGATTGTAAAATTATCACAAAATTTATTAGGGATGCTCTTAAAAATCCTTTCAACTTCCGTAAGATAACTAGGTGCACATATATTATTAAAATGAAGAAAAAGTAATGTCTAAATAAGATTGTGCACCTATTTCATAGAATGTTTAGGAGGAAAAATCTAATCATCACAACTTATGGAAATGAATAGTTTCCCTTGAAGAATTGCAATTATTACCTTAAAGTATTTTACATATACCTTAATGTGATGGCTACCATTTTAAATTCCCACGTAGAGGATGTTATTCTTGCTGGAAGACATTCAGTTTTGGGTTAAGCGACTCGCTAATGAAAAATATAAAGATATTGAATGATATTAAGATGAATTTTTTAAAATTGTAGGGCTATACATATCCATCACACACACAATCTCTTCCATTTGGTAGTGAAACAAGACTTCCATGAGATTTCGGTGAAAAGACTCATTATACTTATCTTTAAAAGTTGGAAAAAAGGCATTCCCTCTAATTGTAGGAACATTATGATTAGGGAGGCTCTATTCAAGGTGTATAGAAAATTTTTGGAGGAGATTATTAACCTATCAGTAGAAAGCCATGATAAAAAAAGATAAAGGTCAAGCTAAGTTTAGGATATATCATTGAACTATAGGCCAAAAAAGAACATGGCAGAAGAATGTTGCAATAATAAATTTATCCCTTCTGTTGTTTTGTTGAATTTGGAAAACCTTTTGACACCATACTTACGAAAAAATTTGTGGAAGATGTTGAAAGGGATAATGGTTCCTCTCCAGTTGAGGGTTGTTGTGGAAATGCTATACAAGATTTTTTTTCCAAGTTTATGACCATTGAGGGTTTTTTGGAAGAAATTAAATATGATATCAGTGTAAAAAAAAGTTGTCTCTTATTCCATACCCTTTTTGACATATATACATTGATAAAGTAGCAAAACATTTTGGAGAAACGGGTTATGTTTGCCCCATACTCACTAGTATAGTCATAGCTCTTCTATTTTATGCTAATGGTATTTTTTTCGTATTAAGTTTCTATTAAAACCTGGGCAAGAAACAAAAATATTTCAATAAATATTAATCACAAGCGAAATTGGAATTATAGAATGTTGAAAATAATAAATGAAGTATGGGAAGTTTACTATAGACTTGTAAACTATTGCAAGTTAGAATATGTTTGGTTACGGAATAAAAAGAAACTCCTCTTTGAGACTCTTATCACTCTTATGAATGTGAGGTTTTGGGTTGCAATATCTCTATAGAGTCATGGAGGAAGATAGATTAGATCCAAAAATAGTCAATAGCCTACAATATCAATATTAGAGGAAGTAGTCAATATCCTATCGTGTTGATTGAAGTAAGTCTCTTCTCCATTGAAAGCATGGCTATGAATAGGAATCCTATGTATAAGAAAAATTAAAGAACATGGAAACCAAAAGGTTTCCTAAAATTGATTCTAACTATAGAATAAACCACACCTTGTGGGGCAGGAACAATAGGGGATAAATGAGGAGACCATTTCCTAGAATAAGGATGATATGAATAACAATATTACTTAAAAATGTAAGCAAAAATTGCGGGGTGATAAAAAGCTTGAGGGAAAAAAGAAAAATAAGATATCTTAAGAATAAAATCGACTCCAATATCCGAAATGAAAAGTATCTCTTCATCTTGAATAATGTTATGAGAAGGTTAACATTGCTAAAATAAGAGGAAATAGGGAAACTAGTCATTGGTTATTTCTAAAAGATCACGGGATGAAAGAGTTTGTCATCTTTGTGACGCTAAGAGAGTTGAATATAAAAATTACTTTCTCTTATATTGTCCAATTTATATACACATTCTAGAATAGAAATAATTACTAAAAATTCCAAGTAATCTCTTGCTTTCTTCAGGTTAAACTAGACCATATCAATTTTAATGTAAGTTATTCATCATTATTATTAATACTCAAATAAAATAGTAAAATTTTTGAACTAAGTATAAATATTTAAGTTTTATTATTTTCATATAATTTTATTTATAAATATAAATCTTTATTTTTTAAATATTTTATTAAAATAAGATATTGAAGTAAAAGTAATGAATTATCATTTATAAAGCGTGGTTTCAGTTGTAATAATATTCTTTAAATAACACATCATCCATCCAATAAATAACTTTAAAAACGTTTGCTAATTTTTCAGTTTCAACCCAATAAATAATAAGTTAAATTTAAATATCATATATTTCTCCAGTGTTCCATTTACTTTTATCCTTTTACGTGTATCTAATTGTTTTGAGTTTAGATAAAATTAACGACATTGTCGGTAGAATTACACTCACAGACAGGGGTCGACAAATATTTTATAGGCCCGATTGATGTATCACATTTGTTCGAAGGTTTACGGATAGAAATTATCATGACACATCAGATGAATAAGAATACAGTTGGAAAAGTTAGATTGATGGGCGCATTTGTATTTTTTTTTGGAGCATGACGAAGAAACTCTGTAGTCTTAAATTTTGATTTTGAAATTTGTTTGCCTTTCTGGTTTAACACTACGGTTTGTATATACAAATGATTATTACTTTTCCTTGGGCTCAAATTTTCTTTTACATTGACATATATTATTACATGTTTAATTAGCTAAAAATATGGTAGGTTATATTTTGAATGGGTGACTATCGTATATTCTATAACTTAATCACAATATTTTATCGAAACACTTACAACTACTTTTTTAGTTACTTACAAAATTTGAAGTTTGAAGAGCCACATTATGTGACAATATATTAGGTTATATGATACACTTTATTAACATTTTTTATTAAATGACTTAATGTAAAGACTAATTTTAACAATATTTATTATATGGAAAGAACTAATAGCAATGATAGATTATTGATACAAGTCTTTTCTGTCAACCAAATACTGTTATTAATATGATTATGCTAATTATATAAATAATGAGATACTAGAAATAACGTTTCAAGAGTTAATAATAAAATATTAATAAGAATTTAATCATTAAATCACAATACTTATAATACAATAACAATTGAAACATTCATACATGTATCTTTAAATTAAAATATTGTTTAAATAAATAGAACCATTTGTACATGTATCTTTAAATATTATTTTTAAATGTAAAAAATAAAATATTTTAAATAAATCTTTTTAGAAATATTTTAAATGATTAATCAATATCCACTTCCTTGTCTCACATTTGAATGATTCATGAAAATGAGTATATACCATACCATTTAATTATTATTTTAATAAGTACACACTCTCAATCACACAACATTAAATGATTTCTAGGTGGGTACTGTTTTTATGATTCATAAAGATGGTTGTATACCATAAAATTGAATTAATAAGGATAATAACCAGTGCACATCCTCTATTACATATCATTGAATGATGCCTGCATAGAAGGTGGATAATGTTTTCCTTAAAACTGTTTATGATAACAATCTAAAATACCCACCACGTTTTAATGTGATGTTATATAAGATATTTTGGAGGTGTTTAGATGAAATTTGTTGTTAAAAGTAAATTTGAACATTAAAATTGAAATTCTAAATTTTTAAATAATTAAGTTATTTTTCTTTATAATATGTGGTTTAAATTTTAAATGTGTCTAGAGGTCCTTTATAACTTACTGTATGGTAGATGTGTAGATGTAATGTAGTTATGTAAACAATTTTAAATGTTATCTGAATTAAAAAATAATAAAAAGTTTAAAATGATATAGAAATGAGTTTAAATATTTAAATATTGGTTCCATTAATAATAAAATGTTAAAAGTAATAAACAAAAATTTAAAAGTAATAAATAAAATGTTACTAACACTATAAACCCTAGGGTTGAGTGTAAACATTTAAAGGTTGGCGCTTTGTTATTTACTTCCGTATAGCTTACTTACACTAGCATGGGCCAATATAATGGCTTATTAATACCACATCCCTAAAAAACATAAATAATTTCATAAGAAAATTTTTTTATAACAATAAGACAAAATTCGTAACCATAGATATTAACCCTGTTTTTCCGTGGATTTTATTAACTTATAAATAAGCTTTGCTACAATAACATGAGCCAAAATCATGGCTTATCAGTGTCACAAAACCAAAATACATAAATTATTTCACAATCGAAATATTTTATAACAAGATGACAATATTCTTAACAATGGTATTCACCCCACTTTAACATGGATATTATGAACTTGTGAATAGGATTTGTTACAATAACATGGGAAAATACCATGGATTTTCAATACCACATGCCAAAAAATCATAACATATTTTCACAATCAAAATATTTTATAACAATATGACCATATTGTTAGTAATGGATATTCACCCTTCACTTACTATGCATATTATTAACTGAATAAAAATCATAACTTATTCCACAATCCAAATATTTTATAGCAATATCACAATATTCTTAACCATGGATATTCACCCCTCACTTTACCATGGATATTTTTGACTTGTAAATAGACTTTGTTACAATATCATGGGCCAATATGATGACTTAACACTATCGTTTTCCCAAAAACCATAAACTAGCAATTTCACCACACATTGCAAAAGAAACACCATCACGAAATAACATAGGAAAGAGTACCCTAGAATAAATAAGATGTTGCAAAAAAGGAGCCATCGTGGAGGAATGAAAATCAAAATCAAAATTTTCTTCCATGGAAGCATGTAGTGAAATATTAATGCAATACTGCTTCCTTGAGCCTTACAAATCACGAGGCCTCTTTTGAAGTTAAGTTAAATACCTTGTCTGATCATGCCAACATGAATGCCTCATGAATAAAAAAACAAATCGTGATTTTCTACCCTCAAAATCAAAGGTTGTTTTGGTGCAGTTCCTCCATATTTAATCTTGATCAATTCCTATTGAGGCACCTATGTATTATTTCCTTCATGATCTTTGAAAATATTCAAAATATGACATTTTTATTTACCAATAATGTCTCTAGTGTCTTCCATGTTCATTTTTTTTTTTTTTTCCAGTATCGCTGATATGAAGTTGGTTTTTTTGTTCTTTGTGCAAACAGTAGAAAAATGTATGGAGAGGTGGCTTTTCATCACTTCAAGAGTAGTAAAAATTAGGCGATTGAAAAAATAGCTCCAACACCGAGAGAGATTTGATAGCATTTATGGAGTGAGCGAACATGTCTTGTTCTGTGGTGTTGGATGCTTGGAATAGCTTTCTTGATCTTGTGTAGAAGAAATGAATTTTTATTTATCTTATATCACATTAACCATGAAATTTCCAACATTCATGGCACGCTTTCCATCACATTTGTAGAGAAAATTGTAACAGAGTATCACACAATTCTTATCATAGCTAAATTCTCCTATATGCAACAATGATGGATTTCATCACTTAAGAGTAGTAAAAAAAAGCTTATTGAGAAAACAACTCCAACACATTTGTAGAGAAAATTATAACATAGTATCACACTTTTCTTATAAGATCTAAATGCTCCTATATGCAACAAGGATGGCTTTCATTACTTCAAGAGCAGTAAAAACAAGTTTATTGAGAAAATAACTCTAGCACTGAGAGATATTTGGAAGTAACTATTGAATTGGTGAACATGTCTTGCTCTATGGTGTTGGATATTGGGAATAGCTTTCTTGATCTTGTATACAAGACTGTAAATTTGCATGTAGCTTATACTGCATTAACCATGAATTTTTCAACATTTAGGGCATATTGGCCATCACATTTCTAGAGAAAATTACCATAGAATATCACATTTTTCTTATCATAACTAGATGTTCCTATATGCTACAACTACTTTGTGCCTCATAGTTTAAATTTGTGCAAGGAGGAGGAGAGGAGGAGTGTCAAGGTGCAAGCTAGAATATGAAGAGAAAGAAGAATGTTGTTTGAGACTTGAGATAGACTCATTCTCTACACATCTAGAGTAAAGCTTAATAAAACAAAACTCATCATACTTTGAATTTTTTAAATAAATATCTTAAAAATTATAATATCAATTTAATACATTTTACTCAATTACACATTTAACAATATTCATTTAAAAAATACCAATAAAAATTACTATTTTAAATAAAAATAGTACAACACATTTAACAATATTCATTAAAAGAAATATAAATACAAATTACTATTTTAAATAAAAGTAGTACAACATATTTAACAATATTAATATAAAAAATTACAAATAAAAATTACTATTTTAAATAAAAATAGTACAAAGAATCAGATTAATTAACATGGTGGCTGGCCCTCATGTACCTTCCTCTTATTACTTTTTAAACACCCATGTTTGTAACTTATTCTTAATCAAATAGTGTCAATTTTGTAAAACTATAATATTCAAGTCTCACTTTTTATAGCTTTGGTGGAAGGATCTAGATTCCCTTACCTTTTAAGAATCATTCTCAATTATTGTACCACCCACCTCGATATCCAGTCTAGACATCTTAGGTTATTCTAAACTGATCAAGAGTATAGATTTTTGAGGGTGGTGTTCTATGTGCACTAAAATTTCCATGAGGTCCACCACTATGTATGGGGTTCATTGCAACCTTGGATATATTTTGTGAGTTCTTGTGATTTTTTTCTTGTGGCTACGACTGAGTTTTGGCTGTCACCTAGTTATCATGATTCAAAACTTTGTTATTATCTGAGAACCTTATAAAATTAGATATATTTTGTGAGCTAATGTGATGTTTTGTTTGTCACAATGGTTCAAAAATTAGTTTTTATACCACAATATTGACTTTCTGGTTGTCTATTTTTTTTATGAGCCCTTTAAAAGAACCAAAAGAACATTTTAAATGCTTGATGTTTGTAACCTATTCTTAATCAAATAGTGTCAATTTTGTAAAACTATAATCTACAAGTCTCATTTTTTATAGCTTTGGTGGAAGGGTAGATTATGTAAATTCCCTTACCCTTTAAGAATCATTCTCAATTATTGTACCACCCACCTTGACATCCAATCTAGAAATCTTAGGTTATTCTAAATTGATCAAGAGTATAGAATTTTTCGGGTGATGTTCTATGTGCACTAAAATTCCCATGAGGTCCATCACTATGTATGACGTTCATTGCAACCTTTGATATATTTTGTGAGTTATTGTGATTTTTTTGTTGTGGGTTCAACTTAGTTTTGGTTGTCACCTAGTTAACATGATTCAAAAATTTGTTATCATCTGAGATCCTTATAAAATTAGATATATTAAGTGAGCTAATATGATTTTTTGTTTGTCACGATGATTCAAAAATTAGTTATTATACCACAAAATTGACTTTCTCGTTGTCTGTTTTGTTTATGAACACTTTAAAAAAACCAAAAGAACATTTTAAATTATAAATACCCGATGTTTGTAACTTATTCTTAATCAAATAGTGTCAATTTTGAAAAACTATAATCTACAAGTCTCACTTTTTATAACTTTGGTGGAAGGGTAGAGTATGTAAATTCCATTACCCTTTAAGAAGCATTCTCAATTATTGTACCACCCACCTCGACATCCAATCTATACATCTTAGGTTATTCTAAATTGACCAAGAGTATAGAATTTTTAGGGTGGTGTTCTATGTGCACTAAAATTCCCATGAGGTCCATCAATATCTTCGGGTTTCATTGCAACCTTGGATATATTCTAAGTTCTTGTGATTTTTTGCTTCTAGCTACAACGTAGTTTTGGTTGTCACGGAGTTATCATGATTCAAAACTTTGTTATCATCTGATATCCTTATAGAATTAGATATATTTTGTGAGCTAATGTGACATTTTTTTTTGTCACAATGATTCAAAAATTATTTATTATACCACAATATTGACTTTCTCATTATCTATTTTGTTTATGAACCCTTTAAAAAAACCTCAAGAACATTTGATTTTACACTGTGATCTCCCCACCATGGGTGGGGGTTTCAAAAATTGGAGATTAAATTGAGCAGTTATTGTTAGAAATTGTTGTATAAGATAGTAAACTTGGATGGTTTGTAGACAATATGGATGTCATAAGAGATATCTATTTTGAAATTTTCAGTCTCTCTGGCCACCATGCATCTAATAGGATCCACTTCAACTGAGAATGTCAATAAATCACTGTGCGAATGATAAATTTTGAAATATCTAGCCATTTTCTTTGATTGTGGATCAAGTTATAAAATAATAACTTGTGAAATCCCTCGCCATTTTCTTTGATTGTGGATCAGATTATAAACTAGAATATAATCTCTCTTTAGAAGACTCTATAGTATATATTGGATGCAGGGAAATTTTTGATAAATATTGTACAAAAAAACCCTTACGGATGTCTCAACTTACTCTATTGTTAATTACATAGTGTCAATTTTGTAAAACTATAATCTACAGTAAGGACTCAGTGGATTTTTTCTTTTGTAATTTTTGTTTGGAATTGAAAAATAAAAAAAATTATAAAAGCTAAAATTATGTAGTGAAAAACTTTGTTTAAAAATTTAGAATAAAAATTTGAGTAGGTTTGACATCATATAATATGAAAATTGTTTATGATTATAAATTAAAAAAAATGTAAGATTTTTTATCTAGAAATAGGTAATTAAAGATATGTATACAATTTTTTTGAACGGAAGAAATTTGATATTCATTAACAAAAAAAAAAAATCTGAAAGAGTATGTATGTAGTTACAAACTATTATGTAGTTAAAAACTATTACAATTAAGTAACTAAAGGTAATTTTAGTGTTATTTAAGAAATGAGAATTATGAAGATTTATCATTATTGCTCAAGATAAATCATGTCATATGAAATAATTTGGAAATTTAAAAAAATTCACATATTTAAAAAAAAAAATCATTTTTAATTTAATTTTCTATATATTAAGAAATACTACTCATGAATAATAAAACAATTGTAACATAAATAATATATAACAAAAAAACCATGTATTTTTGGAATAATAAAATAGTTGTAACAAAAATAATATAGAACAAGAAAAACTGTGTATATTTGGATGTATGAAAATTTCGATACATTTTAATAAGTAAAATTTTAAAAGAATAATGCTTATAAACATTTAAAAATAGTTTTATTAGATAATTAGTTTAGATCTATATTATTTATCAAAGGGATCAATTCTCTTTTTACTCTGAAAGAGGTTTGCATATCAAGACATATAATCCCTTTTGGCTCTTGGTAGATCGAGAGTTAAGATTAATGAGAGTTAAGATTAATCTAGGACATCTTCTCTTTACAAGACTCTACAATATATATTGGATGCAGGGAAATTTTATGATAAAACTTGTACAAAAAACCCGTTAGGTTGTCTCAACTTACACTATTGTTAATTACATAGTGTCAATTTTGTAAAACTATAATCTACAATAAGGACTAAGTGGATTTTTTCTTTTGTAAGTTTTGTTTGGAATTCAAAAATAAATAAATAAATTATAAAAGCTAAAATTATGTAGTGAAAAACTTCTCAACTTACTCTATTGTTAATTACATAGTGTCAATTTTGTAAAACTATATTCTACAAAAAGGACTAATTGGATTTTTTCTTTTGTAAGTTTTTTTTGGAATTGAAAAATAAAAAAAATTATAAAAGCTAAAATTATGTAGTGAAAAACTTTGTTTAAAATTTCAAAATAAAAAGTTGAGTAAGTTTGACATCATATAATATGAAAATTGTTTATGATTATAAAGTAAAAAACATGTAAGATTTTTTAATCTAAATCAGGTAACTAAAGATATGTATATGGTTTTTTTTAAGGGAAGAAATTTGGTATTCATTAACAAAAAAAATATGAAAGAGTATGTACTTTGGTATTCATTAACAAAAAAATATGAAAGACTATGTACGTAGTTACAAAATTAAAGGTAATTTTAGTGTTGTTTAAGAAATGATAATTATGAACATTCATCATTATTGCTCAAGATAAATCATGTCCTATGAAATAATTTGGAAATTTAAAAAAGATCACATATTTTAAAAAATTTCATTATTAATTTAATTTTCTATATATTAAGAAATACTACTCATGAATAATAAAACAATTGTAACATAAATAATATATAACAAAAAAACCATGTATTTTTTGAATAATAAAATAGTTGTAACAAAAATAATATAGAACAAGAAACTATATGTATATTTTGATGTATCAAAATTTAGATACATTTTAATACATACAATTTTAAAAGAATAATGGTTATAAACATTTAAAAATAGTTTTATTAAATAATTAGTTTAGATCTATATTATTTTTCGAAGGGGTCAATTCTCTTTTTACTCTGAAAGAGGTTTACATATCAAGACATATGATCCCTCTTGACTCTTGGTAGATCCAAAGTTTACAAAAAAATCCCTTAGGGTTGTTTCAACTTACTCTATTGTTAAGTACATAGTGTCAATTTTGTAAAACTATAATATACATTAAGGACTGAGTGGATTTTTTCTTTTGTAAGTTTTGTTTGGAATTGAAAAAAAATAAAAAAAATTATAAAAGCTAAAATTATGTAGAGAAAATCTTTGTTTAAAATTTGAGAATAAAAGGTTGAGTAAGTTTGACATCATAGAATATGAAAACTGTTTATGATTATAAATTTAAAAAAATGTAAGAATTTTTTATCTACAATTAAGTAATTAAAGATGAAGAAATTTGATATTCATTAACAAAAAAAAAAAATCTGAAAGAGTATGTATGTAGTTAGAAACTATTAAAATTAAGTAATTAAAGGTAATTTTAGTGTTATTTAAGAAATGAGAATTATGAGCATTCGTCATTATTGCTGAAGATAAATCATGTCCTATGAAATAATTTAGAAATTTAAAAAATATCACATATTTTAAACTAGCAATTGCACCACATGTTGCAAAAGAGACCCCTTAAGGCAATAGAATAGGAAAGAGCACCACATGTTGCAAAAGAGACACCTTAAGGCAATAGAATAGGAAAGAGTAGCGTAAAAGAACTAAGATGTTGCAGAGAAGGAGCCATCATGAATGAATGATTGGAAAATTTTGCTTCCATGGAAGCACGTCATGGAGGTTTCAAATATGTTGATGATAAGAGTTATCACCCAGAAAGATAAAGTTCTTAAACTCCGAAGCCTCTTCTTGATTGAAAAAATACTAAATTGATAAGATATAGCAAACTTTTTGGCACAATATGTCAGCTTGCAACACGTCCAAATAAACAACTGAAGTAAAAACTATACGATGGTTTTTAATGCATTTATGTAATTAAAATAGAGCTAGGAACTTTTGAAGACTACTTCATTGAAAATTAGAAACATATTCATGCGTGTTGGAATCAACATAAAACTGAAATTATTAGCATTTAACGTTGCAGACATGGTTACACTTTTTCATGGATTAGGTGGTATGTATTAGCAAGAAAAGATATTAAATTATGTTCTAAGTAATGCAAATCTTACATGAACTATTCATATCCCTTAATGATATACTCAAATTTCTTTCACAATACTAATCAAGTGTGTAGAGAAGCCATCATCACTTTCAAAATCACATATTTAAATATACAAGTTGTAAAAATTGAATTTGTTTCATAAATTATAATAGAATCATATGCTCAGATCTAAGATATAGTTCTTAAACTCTAAAGCCTCTTCTTGATTGAAAACATACTAAAATCATCATATATAGCTAAAGAGAATGTATGTGTGTGTGTGTATTTTAATTTAATTTAAAAATAAAAAATTAATTTATTCGAAGACCTTAAGAAAATAATTTTTAATTTAACAAATAATTGTATCAAGAAAAGGAAAAGACCATGTTATAGTGAAATCTTACTGCAATATTGCTTCCTTGAACCTTAGAAATCATGAGGCCTTTGTTGAAATTAAGTTAAAGGCCTTGTCTGATCATGCCATCATGAATGCCTCATGAATGAAGAAATAGATCGTGATTTTCTACCTTCGAAATCAAAGGTATTTTTCGTGTAGTTCCTCCATATTTAATCTTTACCACTTCTTATTGAGTCACGTATGTATTAGTTTTTCATGATCTTTGAAAATATTTAAAAGATCAATGATCACCCTGGTGTCTACCATGTTCTTGTTTTTTCAATGTTGCTGATATGAATTTGGTTTTTTTTGTTCTTTGTGAAGATAGTAAAAAATATATGTCAAGGTGGCTTTCATCACTTCAAGAGAAGTAAAAATAAGGCTATTGAGAAAATAACTCCAACACCGAGAGAGATTCGGTAGCATTTGTGGAATTGACGAGCATTTCTTGTTCTATAGTGTTGGATACTCAACATAGATTTCTTGATCTTGTGTAGGAGAAATGAATTTGTATTTAGCTTATATTATATTAGCTTATTTTTTTATTTTATTTTTATCTAGTTAAAGTGTTCATTGCATTATGTGAATCTTTTTATTTAATTTACTTTTATTTTTATTTTTGGGTAATTTGACATAGTCAAAATGTTAAACATGGCATAAAAACATTTCTATCATACTTTGTTGGAGAGAATTGTGACACGAAAATGTAATATTTAAATGCATAAATAGTTATTTTCCTTTTTTATAGTCATTTTTATCCATGCAATTTAAATTAATTGGTTTGTGTGGAGTTTAATTTTATGATATAAATTTTATTTAAATCTAACAAATTTTTAATAACATCGTTTTAACTTAAAAGTCACCAAAACCTAAATACTTATCTTAATTTCCCCTTTTAAATAAACTAAATTCCACATAAATACCATGGGTCAATACCATGGGTTGTTTTTATAGCTTATTATTATTTTATTTTATTATTTTTAATTTTTATTGTATTTCGACCAATAGTTATTTTCCTTTTTTATAGTTTTTTTTATCCATTTATTTTAAATTAATTTTTTTGTGTGGAGTTTAATTTTATGTTATAAATTTTATTTAAATCTAACAAATTTTTAATAACAACATTTAAACTTAAAACTTGTGGATCTAATGGCCTAAAATGTTTCAATCATCTAACATTTGATCCAATGGCTCAAACATGGACAAATTGGTAGCTAGGGAAGTTCTTTTCAAATAAGAACACCTTAAGGCGTAAAAAATTCATTATTAATTTAATTTTCTATCTATTAAGAAATAATACTCATGAATAATAAAACAATTGTAACATAAATAATATATAACAAAAAAACCATGTATTTTTGGAATAATAAAATAGTTGTAACAAAAATAATATAGAACAAGAAAATTATGTATATTTGGATGTATGAGAATTTAGATACATTTTAATAAGTTAAATTTTAAAAGAATAAAGGTTATAGATATTTAAAATAGTTGTATTAAATAATTAGTTTAGATCTATAGTATTTATCAAAGGGACCATTTCTCTTTCTTACTCTGAAAGAGGTTTACATATCAAGACATATGATCCCTCATGGCTCTTGGTAGATCCAGAGTTAAGATTAATCTAGGCCATCTTAATTTCCCTCTTTCCACGTGAATACCATGGGTCAATACCATAGGCAGATTTTATAGTTTATTATTATTTTATTTTATTATTTTTATTGTTTATTGTATTTTGACCTAGTTAAAATGTTCATTACATTATGTCAATATTTTTATTTAATTAATAAATTTATTTATTTATTGTAATTTGACATAGTCAAAATGTTAAATTGAGGTTAAAATCTAATAAATTTTTAATAACAACATTTTAACTTAAAAGTCACCAAAATATAAATTCAATCTAGCTTATTAAAAAGAAAAAAAAACTAACATTACAAAAAACATATAAAAAGCTATTTACTTGTTGATCTAATGGCCAAAAACATTTCAATAGTCTAACATTTGATCCAATGACTGAAACATGGACACAGTGGCATTTAAGGGAGTTGTTTTCAAATAATAACACCTTACGGCGTATTATTATACAATCAAAATATTTTATAAAAAAAATTATTTTAATTTAATTTTATAACACTTTTTTAAACGAATATAAAACGAATAAGGTTATAATTACTTTTCACAAATTATATCAAGGTTTGAATAAAGTTAAAAATGAAAATACACAGACACAAATATATGTGTGTGCATGTGAAATTTTTATAATGTAAATAATATTAATTTCGAACTAGCATAGATCCATATTTACTAAGGATCCAAGCAATGAGAGTAAGGAAAGAGACTAAAAATAATAGAGGAAATATAATGCATGATTTTCAAAAGTTTTTCATTATTGTATTCTGTTTGACATGATTGATACAAAATATAGGTTTAGTATTTTAAAATTTAAGAGAGAGATGGGAGAGAAATGTGGGAGAAAGGGAGGAAGATAGTGAAAAGGGTAAATGGCAAAGTGATAAGGAGAGACATAGTGATGGGGGTGGTGATGGGTAGAGAGAGAGAGACAGAGACGGGAAAGAGAAGGAGAGAGAGGAAGGAAGAGAGAAAATAAGAGAGAGAAGAAGTATAGAGGGAGAGAGAGTGTAAGTTAGAGATGGATATGGAGGGGGAGCGAGAGGGGGAAATGAAAAAAAATACATAGAGAGATAGAGGTGGAGAAATAAATTGAGTGACAAGGGCGAGATGGAGAGAGAGTGAGGAGAGATGAGAGAAGGGAAGACAAGTAGGGAGATAAGGCGAAGAGAGAGAGAAAGGGGGGGAGTGACAAGGGATATATATAGAGAGAGAGTGAAGGAGAGAGGAGAGGAGGGAAGACACAAAATAGGAGAGGAAATAGATAGGGATAGAAGGGAAAGATAGAGAGATGGGGATACACAAATATTGAGAGGAGAGAGAGATGGAGAGAGGGAGGGGGATAGTGATATATTTGGATGGAAGAGAGAGTGAGTAAGTGATGGAGGGAAGATACAAAGGGACATGGGAGAGAAAGGGAGAAAGAGGAAGGAAGAGAGGTAAGACTCAAGAGAGAGGAGAGAGATATGGAGTTGGATGGGGGGGAGAGAGGTACGGAAGAATAGAGATATATAGCGAGAAATATGGAGAGAGGGAGTAACAAAGGATAGATAGAGAGAGATTGAGGGTGATAAGAGAGCAGGGGTGAGAGGGAGATAAGGAGAGTGAGGGAGAGAAGGGGAAAAGAGAGAGAGAGGGAGAGAGATAGATAGGTATGGAGAGAGAGAGTGTATGTTTGGTTTGTGGGATAGAGAAAGGGAATAAGAAAGAGACACATAGATAAAAATAAAAATATTATATATATTTGTATAACTAACCTAGATCCATCTTAACCCTGGATCTATCAAGTGCCGAGAGGGATCAAATCTCTCGAGGTGCAAACATTTCCTCAAGTTTTTCACTAAAAAAAAATTTCACCTTCAGAGATTTGATCCCTTTCGATGGTTGATAGATCTAGGGTTAAGATGGATCTAGGTTGGTGAGTAGCTTATAAATATTTATTTATACAATTCATCCTCCTCTATTTACTTTCAACACCCATTTCTTGTCACTATTCCTTGATAGATCTCTTGGAAATGAGACTCTAAAAAATTAAAATGGAATATCGAAAAAAATTAGAGTACGGTCATTCTATAATTACACATTGCTCACACACATTTCATAAGTTGATTTCCTGGTATTCAACAATCATAAAGTCTTGAAAGTGTCCCTATTCATTTCCATTAAAAATATGATTTTGTTGTACATATGTACATTTGGTAAGAATAGTTGATCTCGTTTCTTCCATCATCTCCCTCATAAGGACCTTCACCATTTAACTTGAAGCATCTCAACATTATCCAATTTATAGTATTTAGGTGTGTGGCCCAAAGCAATTAAGAATATGATTTAAGTGTTATCCAAAATAATTGAGATAATATTTTATCAGGTTATAAATTAAATTAGGGGTTATGTGTTTATATAGAAAAGATTATTCATTTGAAAATTATTATTGCATTTGTAAGATAATACTATAATAAGATGTTCTCTATATAATATAAGGCATGAATAATTTGAAATGAAATTTTAAGAGTCCATCTGAATCATGTAAAAAATTATTATTTGTATTTTTTGGTATTGTATCAATTATATCAATGAGGTATTTCTAACAATCATGTTAGTAATTTAATTTCTTTATATATGTATATGGTTGAAAGAGGCATTTTTAAGCTATGTTGTATTCTTGGTGGTTTAAAAACGGTATTTATCATTTTACATTCATATATATGTATGTGAAATAAGAAATTAAAAACAACCAAGAATATCATAAATGTAATGAAAAAATGCAAAAATAAATCTATATAGTTACATAGTTTTTTAAGATATTGATAGTTTAAATGTTTAACACATTTTTAATTACATACTTTTTTAAAACATTGATAGTTTGAATGTTTTACACATTTTTAATAATATATTTGAGGTAGCATATATATCATATTATTTTGTATTTTTTTTTATTGCAAATAATGACTTGAAATAAAATAGAATTGTGTTTTTCTTATTTTTAATTTTTTTTAGTTGTTATCCCTCGTTCAATTTAGTGAATAGTTTTCTTTAAGATTTTTTTTTTTAATTATAATTTCCAGAAATCGCTTGACTCTTCATGTATTTTTTGATTCTATGAAGATAGATTACTGAGTGATTGTGATTTTATGTTAAAAATGACTGCTTTCAAACCTAACTTCCAATCATGACCCAAAAAAACTGCATTTCACAAGATTTAAAAACATTTCGTATTAAAAAAAATAACCAACAACTAAACCATAAAATTATGACTTAAAACCCACTCTCACACAAAATTTACATAAACATTGTTAACAATAATAATCCAACCTCATACACTCCTACACAGCATTGAATTAATTGTACATAGCAGGTGGATAATGCTCACCTTCAAAAACACGTTTGCAAAAGTCAGTTAATATCCCATTTATCCTTACCTTTCTCTACGTTTGCAAATCATCCAAGTCAGTTAATATCCCATTTATCCTTACCTTTCTCTCGCATTTTTGGGTGAATTTGAAGAGTATTGGAACATAACAAGGTCCTATACGTGTATTAAAAATTAAGAAAGATAAACAAGGAATGTTGCAGGGTAGCAAGTCCCTTCTTTCAACTTGAAGAAAAGAGTTTCAAGAAAAGACAACAAGGGCCTACGTTGAGCTTGAAGAAAATATGGTGAGCTTATATTCAAATTTAAAAAACTGTGAACTTATATCTAAAGTTTCAATATTCAAAATTGTGGAGATCAAGGGTACAAGTTTGGTTTCAGATTTGTTAGTGGATCCACTAACTCAGGCTTGATTGGATATATGAGTTAGAGTTGAAGATACAGTTAAAACCAAAGTTGTATGTCTTTTAGAGGCTTATTTTCCATATAAGCCTGCTTACCAGCATGCGTTACCTATACCCTTGGAGGAAGTTACAAAATCTCTTGAAATCTTAGCCAAAATTGTTGAAAAAAATTCTGGAAGATCCTTTTATTGAACGCTCAAATCTTTTGGGAAAATTCCTATATCAGGTGTGAGAGGGACATTGCATTCAAGGCCCATGCTAAGTTCAATCTTCACAAAAATAACTTCCATAAATTTATGAGGAACTATTTTGTTGAAGACGCAAGCGAGTTCAACCCTTGGATCAAGTAATGAAACAAACACCTCATACAAACATTGAGAAAAAAAAAAGAACATATCCTTTTCCTCTAAAGAAGAACCTGAGATTGAAAACATTGCTATCAGGGCTCATACAAACATTGAGATCAACAAGAACCTCACTGAGAAAGAATGGAACACATCCTTTGCCTTTAAAGAAGAACCTGAGATTGAAAACATTGCTATCAGGACTCTTTTTCGAAACTATACAGATCGTGATCTACTTGTGCCTCCTCACTTTCATAACCTTGCTCAGAGGACCTTCTAGTATCGCTCAATAGCTCCCTTGCCCACCGGAAGACCTAAGACTCGTGTGAATGGTAAAATTAAATGAATTTGCCTATGTAAGATTTGTAGTTTGTAATTTTGTATATAAATAATGGAATAATGGATATACAACCTTCTCTAGGTTACATTTCTCAAAGCATGCTAAGCAGATTCTCCACATCTCCTAGGGAAATAAAACAACGAAAAACTTCAAGCTACTAAAAGATTCCCTTTATAAGGAATGCTAGAATATGTAAACACATATAAAAGTAAATATATAATGGACACAGTAAATTGATTTAATAAATTTTACTTGTTTTCATTGTCAAATGAGTTACATTCTGTTGGAGATACGGCAGCGGAAATATAAAACGAATGACACACAGAACACACATCATTCAAAACACAGATAAAGACAGAAGCTTTTGAACGTGGTTCACCCAACCAATCTGGGCTACGTCCACACAACATAGGCATCGGCAATCTTTATTATCAAACAGGAGATTACAAACTCTCACTCCCACAAACCATCCGTATGGATACCTGTTATATAGCAAAGAGAATCTAACTGCCTCATAAATCCTCTCACATCAAATTTAGGATGCATTAACTCCCTCCCAAGAAACTGGAGCTAATCTAGGAACTAATTCCTATTGTTGTCATCTACTGAGATTTTGCCTATTTTATTGAAAACAGAAAATCTCAACAATATCCACCTTGACAACAATTAGCCTGATGCCCTGTTATTATTATTTTATCTCTTCTGCAAGCCAAGAGAAGCCAAACACCAGCGTAGCTTCTCTAACAAAACTGGTTTCGTGAACATGTCTGCACAATTCTCCTTTGTATGCACCTTTTCAAGAGAGACTCCCCTTTCAGTGATAACCTGTCTTACAAAATGGTACTTGATAGGTATATGCTTTGATTTACTATGATAGGCCAGATTATTAGCCAAATTTATTGCACTTTGACTGTCACAAAATAACTTGATGTTGTCCTGCAACCTACCAAATTCACCAAACAAACCTTTCAACCAAATCGCTTCTTTGCAAGCATGAGAAGCAGCAATGTATTTTGCTTCAATAGTGGATAAAGCAACAATGTTCTGTAGCTTTGACATCTAGCTGATAGCTCCACCTGCAAGAGTAAAGACGTACCCTGAAGTTGACCTTATCTTATCCAAATCACCTACAAAATCGGAATCAACATATCCGCAAACAAATTCACTACTCTTATTGTAAGTAATACAATAACTACTTGTGCCTCTCAAGTACCGAAGCACCCATTTCACTGCTGACCAATGTTCTTTACCCCGATTTTCCATGTACCTGCTGACAACCCCAACTGCATGTGAAATATCCGGTCGAGTACAAACCATCGCATACATCAAACATCCTACTACATTAGCATATGGAATTCGAGACATATAATCCTTTTCTTCATCTGTATTAGGACATAAACTGGAAGAAAGTTTAAAATGGGAAGCTAAAGGGACTGACACAGGCTTCACATTTTTCATACCAAACCTCACAAGTATTTTCTCAATATACTTCTTTTGTGATAGCCACAGCTTACCACTGCTCCTGTCTCTGAAAATCTCCATGCCCAAAATCTGTCTTGCTGCTCCTAGATCTTTCATATCAAATGTCCTTGCCATCTGAGTCTTCAACCTGTTGATTTCTTCAATGCTTTTGCTTTCTAAAAGCATATCGTCAACATACAACACTAAGATAATGAACATGCCATTACTTAACTGCTTAAAGTAAACACAATGATCATATTCACTTCTTATATATTTTTGACTCAACATGAAAGAATCAAATTTCTTGTACCACCGTCGAGGCGACTGCTTCAGACCATACAATGACTTCTTGAGCCTGCAGACAAATTTCTTATTGCGATGCTGAACAAACCCTTCCGGTTGTTCCATATAAATTTCCTCATCTAAATCTCCATGTAGAAATGCAGTCTTAACATCTAATTGCTGCAACTCTAAATCAAACAAAGCCACTAATGCTAACACAATTCTAATTGAAACAATTTTAACCACTGGTGAAAAAATCTCATGAAATTCAATACCGGCTTTCTGAGAAAACCCTTTTGCAACCAGTCGCGCTTTGTACCTGTCCTCCGTATCATTCACACCCCGTTTCAGCTTGAAAACCCATTTACACCCCACAATTTTCCTGTCTTTCGGAAGCTCAACCAGATCCCATGTGCCGTTCTTACTTAAGGCCATCATTTCTTCCTTCATGGCTGCTTTCCATTTGTCACTTTTCGAACCTTCTATAGCTTCCTGATAGCACAGAGGTTCATCATCGTTAGCTGTCAAAGCAACTGAAGTAACATAATCATCATACCTTCTTGGAGGGCGTTTGATTCTTGTAGACCTCCTTAAGGATGTTTCTGGTGCTTCCGCAATTGGCTGACTACCATCTGTAGGAACTTCTTGCCGATCAGTATCTGAGACCTGTTCATGATCTAAACCTGAACCCTGTTCATGTTCTGATTCTGAAACTTGTTCATGACTAGTATCTGAACTATGGTCATCATGACTATCATTAGAAGTGTTGTCAAACTGAATGTGCTGAAAATCAAATACATCATCCTGTTTCAATTTACTATCTACATCTAACTGTACAAGAGAGGATTCATTAAACTTTACATCTCTATTGATGATGATTTTGCGGGTAGTAGGATCCCACAATCTATATCCCTTTGTTCCAACACCATACCCAACAAAGATATACCTTTTTGACTTTGGATCTAATTTAGTTCACTGATGTTTAGGCACTAGAGCATATGCATCACAACCAAACACTCTGAGTTTAGAATAGTCACAAGGATGTCCTTTCCATACCTCTTGCGGAATCTTGCAGTCTATCGCTGTCGATGGAGATCGGTTTATCACATAACAAGCTGTAGCCACCGCTTCTGTCCACAATTCCTTTTTCAAACCGGCGTTACTAAGAATACTCCTTGCTCTCTCCAAAAGAGTCCTATTCATGTGTTCAGCAACTCCATTTTGCTGAGGAGTATAAACAGTGGTCTTATGTCTCTCGATCCCTGCATCCTTGCAATAGTTCTCAAACTCCTTGGAAGTAAACTCACCACCATTGTCAGTTCTTAAACATTTTATAGTTCTACCAGCGATGTTTTCTACCAATGCTCTAAACTTCTTGAAAACTGTAAAAACATCAGACTTCCTTTTCAACATGTAGACCCACACTTTCCTAGAAAAGTCATCAATAAATGATACAAAATAAGACGAACCACCATATGAGGTTGTAGGGGCTGGTCCCAAAACATCTGAATGGATATAATCAAGTATGCCTTTACTAGTATGTTTGCCTGTTTTAAACTTTTGTTTACTTTGTTTTCCAAACAGACAATGCTTACAGAAATCTAACTTTCCAGACTTCAGATTTGGAAGTAACTTGCGATCAGCCAAAATTTTCAACCCTCTTTCACTCATATGCCCCAATCTTTGATGCCATAAGTGAATGGAACTACTGTCATGTTCAGACACAGTAGACACAAAATCTGGTCCTGTACCTCCTTCTAACTGAAATAGATTTCCTACTTTCTTAGCTTTCATAACTAGTAAAATGCCTTTGTAAATTTTCATTACTCCACCTTGAATTACAGTTTTATATCCATTTGAATCAAGTGCTCCTAATGAAATCAAATTTTTCCTTAAATCTGGTACATGCCTCACATCAGTTAATATTCTAGTTGTCCCATCAAACATTTGTAGTTGTATGCTCCCAATCCTCACAATATTACATGTTACATCATTACCCATGTACACAACTCCATCATTAATTGATTTATATTCCTTAAACCATTCTTTATGGATACACATGTGGTTTGATGCACCGAAATCTAACAACCAATGTTGACCATGATTTGACACATTAACTGATAATACTTCATCACTCATACCTGAACCAGATGTCGAACCTGTATCTGTCGCATTTGCCTCCTTCTTCTCTGTCGAAGAATCTCCTTTCTTCTCTGTTTGCTGTCTCTTCCAACAGTCCTTCTTCAAATGCCCCGATTTGCCACAAAACCAGCACTTTACTTTGCTCTTCTTCACTTTCGATTTTGAACGCGAGTCGCTGTGCTTACCAGAGTGTCTTTCTCTAGAACGACCTCTAGCCATCATTGCCTCTGATGTAGAGGTGTCAGCATTCGACCTCGTCCTTGTCTCCTCGGACAACAAAGCTCCAACGACATCATCAAATTCAAGGATGTCTGCAGTACTAAAGCTTATGGAAGTAACAAAGTGATCCCACGATTCGGGCAATGAACACAATAGAGTTATTGCCTTATCCTCTGAATCAAATTTTACATCTAGACTTTGTAATTGTACCAATAGAGTATTGAAAACATTTAGATGGTCAGTAATCGAGGTACCTTCCTTCATCCGCAAACCATAAAGCTGTCGCTTCAAGAGAATCCGATTTGTCAAGGATTTCGTCATGTAGAGCTTCTCAAGCTTCGACCACAAGCCTGCGGCGGTCTTCTCTGACACAATGTTGAACATAACGTCATCCGCCAGACATAACTGAATTGCGCTCAGAGCTCTGTCATCCAACTCATCCCATTCATCCTCCGTTATGGAAGAAGGCCTTTTGCTTTTCCCTAACAGCGCTTTCGCCACGCCTTGTTGAATCAGCAGATCGTGCATCTTAACCTTCCAGATCTCGAAGTTGTTTTTTCCATTGAACTTCTCGATCTCAAAACGGGCACTTTGTGTTTTTGCCATATCGAGTCACAAAAAAAAACAACCTCCAATTGCAACTTTTAATGAAGAATGCCCTTTTTTAATAAAATCGATTTAATTTTTTAAGAACCACCACTTCCAAAATCGATTTATTGTGACCACTTCATAAAATACCATATGCAAATGGCATTATTAAATGTCAAATCAATTTTAAAGAAGTACAAATCGATTTATTCTAATGGGCCACCCTTCTAATATAATCGATTTATTGTTCCTTAGTTTTTAAAGCCACTTCAAAATCGATTCTTCACAAATCGTTTTTTCCTTTTTAAAATATACATTGAATAATTGTGACTTCAATGCAAAACGATTTGAAACATATATATCCGTAGCATATCAAAATAGTTTAAAAAAAACTTCAAAGGTTCAACGTTGGCATTTTAATAATCGATTTAAAAAAAAATAACCTCGCAGTCACCATGCAACAAGTTCACCATTCACTGCTGCGAGTCCACCATTCAACGCTGCTAAAGACTTCAGCTCATGCACTAACTTCACAGCTCCGGAATCTACGCCGTTCAACGCTGTTGCGACTCACGGTTTGGCAGCTCTAGTGCAAGCACTTAGAATCGACCAACCTGCAATCCTTGGCCTTGAAACTCACACTGATTTTTGGCTTCTCTACGGATTTTCATGGCAAAAAGACTCCACACAGTGGCTCACAACTACAGCGTACAGTTATAAATAAACAGTTCACGGCTTCTGCAATCGGTTTAACAATCTCACGCAGCGGATCAGCGCCACGGCTCTGTGTGCTCTTTCATGCACATCCAAAATGAATCCGTGTTCTTCAACATCCTGAAGCTCACGACTCACGGCCTTTCAACACTTTGAAACGGCTCACGGCAAGCATAATAGTCCACGGCTCTCTGTGCTGCACTCTCACCAGCTACTCAAGCTCTGATACCAATTGTTGGAGATACGGCAGCGGAAATATAAAACAAATGACACACATAACACACAGCATTCAAAACACAGATAAAGACAACAACTTTTTAACGTGGTTCACCCAACCAATCTGGGCTACCTCCACACAACATAGGCATCGGCAATCTTTATTATCAAAAAGGAGATTACAAACTCTCACTCCCACAAACCATTCGTATGGATACCTGTTATATAGCAAAGAGAATCTAACTGCCTCATAAATCCTCTCACATCAAATTTAGGATGCATTAACTCCCTCCCAACAAACTGGAGCTAATCTAGGAACTAATTCCTATTGTTGTCATCTACTGAGATTTTGCCTATTTTATTGAAAACAGAAAATCTCAACACATTCCATGAACTAAAATTGTTTATTTTTTTTAAATATGTGAAAAATATTAAATTATTTCAACTAAACTTTGATATAAATTTTCAAGAAATTAAATATAATATAACTATAAAAAAAAGTCAAATATTTTCTCAATTGTTATATATATAAAAAATACAAATTCATCCATATATGCATTTTAAACCTTCATCCTTTTCTTTCTAAATGAAAAATCAAACTTTTAAGTCTTGCATATGTCTTATAGTCACATCTCAATTTTCTTTTCACTATTGAACAAATATATCAAAGAAATAAGTAACAATAATTTAATTTTTTCTTAGATAAAATTTGAGTATTGTCTGTGGGGTCTTGGTTAAACGGTGATGAGGCGGGCTGGTATAGCACTCATCACAAGTTCAATTCCCTTCCCTGATCGGGGTGATGTATCTGGACATGATTAATTTCTTATTAGGTATTAAGATGTTGGTAAAGATTTTCATCTCGTTATTAGAAAACCATGAATGCATTATTAAGAAACCAAGTAATAGTAGTAATTGATATCATTATCGTGAATGCATTATTAAGAAACCAAGTAATATTAGTAATTGATATCATTTCAAACTAGGGAATAACAATTATATGGTTTATCTTCCTCACTTAATAGAGATATATGTAAAGAAATTGTGAAGGAGGTTGAAAGAGTACTCTACCATAAACTAGATGACCCATCACTATATTTTTGTGGTGCATCTGACCTCACTTAATAGAGATATATGTAAAGAAATTTTGAAGGAGGTTGAAAGAGTACTCTACCATAAACTAGATGGCCCATCACTATAGTTTTGTGGTGCATCTGACCTCACTTAATACAGATATATGTAAAGAAATTGTGAAGGAGGTTGAAAGAGTACTCTACCATAAACCAGATGGCCCATCACTATAGTTTTGTGGTGCATCTGACTCATTTCATCTCATTGATTTTCTCAATCTGAAACTTTGTGATTATATAATACACCTCACTTTTTATATTTCACGATCATTAACATTCATAAGCTTAACACTTATTGAAGTGCATAGATAATATCCATACAATTACGCCTTAACACAACCAATATGCAAATTATATGAATGAAAGTAATATTATAGAATCAACAACCTAACAGGCCTAACAGTTGTCAAATATTCAAATGTGTTACAATCAAGTGAACTCTAGTCTTGTATAAAAATTTAAATTTTAAGAGGACACAATTCATTCAAACCTATCACCAAAATTCCTATTTCATTTACAGTCATGGATCGCAACTTTGTCACTTGATAAAAACAGTAAGTACTCTCATATGCATGAAATGTATGGGGAGTTAAATTAAGTGAAGGAAATAAATTTAAGTCTAATATTAGAAGTAAGTGAGTCAAATTTTAAAATTTAGTGCCTTGTCAAGAAAAGCTAGGTGAAAGAAAAGAAAAATGTCAATTTATGTTAAAGTGAAGTTCGAAAAGTTTAGTTAAAGCGTCAAGTCATAGTTTGCATGAAGAAAAGAAAGTTTGATTTTGCATGATTCCATATTTAGAAAGTTTAGCGCTTATATACTCATGGTTGGGTCATTTTAATGTGAAGTAAGAAGAGAGAATAACAACAATTTGGTGGATGTAAATGAGAGAATAATTAATGAATATAACTTATTTATTAAAGAAGAAGCTTGTGTACTTATTTGTCTTGTGTTTTCATGTTTATCTTTGCATCTAAATAATAAGTGGTATAATAGAAAGGTTTAGCAAGGTTTCAAAGCACCAAAAAAGTTAAGAAGGTCATGAGCTGCTTCCACTAAGAGCCTTGGCTATTGTGAGTAGTCTGCAAATCGAAGCTTACATACATTGGTCCATAAGTAGAAACTAGAGCTCGTTGAGAGATTGTAAACCCAACTACTAAAATATTAGGGTGAATAGCCTATAGAGCCACCAGCATATCAAGAGGAAAGAGCCATCACCAGTCATCAAAGGAGGAGTTTCCACTGTAAGTTGTAGCCATGAGCCTCCATAAGAATATGCATAGAAGAGCTTACAAAAGTTGCCAGTAGTTTTTGGGAGCCACTGTTAAAGTGAGGTTTAAAATGCTTATTTTTAAAGATAATCAAGTGTATGTGACATTAGTTTCTAGAAGGCTAACACAATAAGGAAATAAGGTAGAAGACAAAATAAAGACTATAACCATGGGTCACAAAGAAAGAATGAAGCAAACCGAGAAAAGAAATTAAGAGGAAGAGCCAAATTATTTTTAAGATCTCATAAAGGTTCTCTCCACAATCGAGGCATCTAAAAGACAAGTAGAAAAAGTAGAAAAATTCGAGGATAAATGGATCAGGATAAATCTAGTAACACTTCCAAAATTGACTAGTAAAAATTTATTTTTTAGGAACTGTCAAAATGAAAAATTTTCTTTGATGTAAAGAGTTGATTGAGTATCAATCTAATAAATCATATGATGAATTATGTGATATCTTAGTATTGGATCTTATAAAACATGCATTGGATGAGAAGTCCTTGTGCAAGGTAGCAAAAGCTACATCTTCCTAGGAAGCATTGAAGACCCTGGAAGTAGAATTTGATATAAAGGAAGTGACATAAAGCAACAAATTATATTACAATCTATTGAAGAATCAATAGAAAGTTAATTGCAGTTTTGATATTAAATGAGAAAGACTCTAGGAGGAAAAAAAAGCTTGGAGAATCCCACTCAAATGTGGATGATGGTCATAAAGACTATAAAAATGAAACCCATCATGCAGACATGCATATGGATGAAGAAGACACATAAAATATTGCAGAGTGAGAGGTTGAAGCCCCTACGTGTGAGGTACAGTAAGAGAATATAAATGCTTGAGAACCCAATGTAACATGGATGGTGAAGATGATGGTGAATCCCACTTTGATGAGACACATGTGGATGGTGAATGAAAAGTGAGTAGTGAATTGGTAAATCGAACAATAGTCCTTCTTGATGATGGTGAATCTTCCAATAAAGAAGTGAATAACATGTGTGATCTATTTGGTATGATTGTAGTTTATGATGGCCTCTTTTCATAAGAGTTTGAAGCATTTAATTTTGAGAATAACAAAGATAATTTTTCATATGAGGTAATTTTTTATAGAGCTGAATGTGCATCTCTCATGAATCCAACAATAAATGATGAATTTGGTGAAGTTAAAATTTTTAATGAGCAAATGCATTCTCAGATATATCACCACAAAGTGGATGAAAATTATGTTGATGAAATTTGTGGTCTCTTTTTGGAAACAAGGAATGATTGTGGAAATATGGAAACTGCCATGTTTGATGAAGAATTGAAGCTTGAAGCTACCATTGTCGCAGTAAGTTGTAGCAACCTTGGTAAAAAATCTGGATATAAAAGTTAGAAATTAATTGTGGTAAGTTATAAATTAAACAATTCGTTCAAGGAGCAGAAAAATTACGAAAAAGAAGAGGGGATGTAGACATGATGAGGGTTGCAGACACATGATTGTTACAAGCAGGTCAAAAGAGGAGCACAAGGTTGACTGGTCGACTCTTATAACGAAGCATTGTTACATATTTTTCCCTCTTAAATCCCATAGACAAGGCCAACCTTGACTCCAGTGATAGGGCCAACTTTGCCTCCTTTAAGGGGTTTTGATAGGGCTAGCCTTGCCTCCATTTGCAGGGGTTTTTAGGCTCTTCCATTTTCATGGTTTTTTAGGCCCTCCGTCATGCCTATGGACTCTACCATTGCATCTAAGAAATTGTGGAATGTAAGATTATAAGGAGGTAGTGCTAGGAACCTGGTAATAAGTTTGAAGGCAAAGGAGCTCCAAGGAGATGAATGCGATAAATGCAGACAAGTATTGTGACCTCATGGATTCATCACTTTCCATGCCAGTGGGCCACCACTAGCTATTCAAGAGCCTGCACCTAGGGCCAGATTTATGTGAGAAAATCATGAGTGATGTGATATGATGTTATTTCCCTCTATTGCCAAAGGCTTAAGTAGCTTTGGCTGTCAGTGTTAGGGGATGTGGATGGGGTTCATATCAGGGGACTTTTCAAGCATTTCCACAATATATCAGAGCTTAGCCCCTTTGATTAGATGATTTCCAATGAGAAAATGCTAGGAAATGCAATGAATCTTAGGTTTTTGCTTGTGTTATATTCTCAGAACATCAAGTGCACAATGGATTCGCAACTCCTAGAGGGAAGGTAGTGAGAGAAATTCATAAGGGAACCCCCAATATTTGTGATAAGGTGATTAGGGGCCCCATTATCACAACCCATAAGCCCTTAACCCATAATTAGTAAATTCCCTATCTCCTTAACACCAAATCCATAATCCCTTAACTCCTATAGTCATAACACACAACCCATTAACCCCTTTATCCCTTAAATGCTAAGCCACTAACCCCTTAATCCCTAATCCTTAACTTATAATCCCTGAAGCCCCTAAGCCCTAATCCCTTATCCTCTTAAACCTCACCCTTAACCCTTTATCCCTAACCCTTAAACCCATTAACCCCTAAACCTAACTCATTAACCTATTGACACCTATATCCCATAACCCTTAAGCACTTAAACCCTAAATCCCCTAATCCCTAAGCTCTTGGTTCTTATCCCTTAACCCTAAAGATTTTAACCACTAATTCATTAGCCTCTAACCCATACACCCCCTGTACGTCAACCCCTTAACCCGTAAACCGCATATTCCCTAACCATTTACCCTTTACCATTAACCCTTGACACCTAAACCCATAAACCCCTTAACTCCTAAAACCCCTAAGCCTTTCTCCCAAAGCATAGGTGCAAAAGCACAAATATTCTTGTTCATATTATGTTTGTGTCCACTAACCCCTCAAATGCGACCTCCAAGCACTACTAGGGTCCAAGGAAAAGAGCCATAAGGTCCCAAAATCCAAACTAAATTTTATGGACAATCACATTTCCCCAAAATATCCTCAATGAATTTTATTTCAAAGGGAAACAATATGTTCTTCTAATGTCCACAAATGCATCTACGTTCATAGGAATAAAGTAAGGTTCATATCCCTGCATGACCCAGTGTAATTCATGTCCCCTCAAAAGAAAAAATAGGATATAAGGATGTCTCTTTAGCTATCATCATCCTTTAACACCGATCTATTCTCTTACCAAATGTATGGGAAACAATCCCATATAAGTCTGCAATATTTCTCAAAGGTTTTATGCACAACATGCTTAAAACAACATTCAAATTCTCTTAGTTTGCTCGAAGTATATTTGAAACTGACTTAAGAACTCCTAAACTACATGAATGGAATAATCTCCAAGCTATCCATATCTAGGTTCATCCCCTTTTGACTCCCTGTTTTTTTCCTTCAATACAAAGCTCACCAAGATCATCTTACAGTTGGATCTCCATTTTTCATATGGTGAGAATGTTATCTAGCTCTTTAGGAATGGCTTGATTCTAAAAAAAGTACACTAATACTCTCAAGATATGTGGGGCTAGAAGATACATTAAGAGGAGAAAACATACGTCAAACTCAACCTTATTGTCAAACATAGCTTAACAATATATATAAAAATAAATAGTGTAATGTAATTCTTTAATTGTTGGATGGTTTTTATTAACTCCACCATAATATTTCCCCATCTCCATGGTAGCTTTTCATTCCATTAATTCTAAAACATCTGCTTTCAATTTTCCAAGTTCCTTGTCTTTTTTTTTTCAATTTCTCTTGGTAAATTCAGAGTCCAGTATTTGTTACCAAGCCATTAGATGAGGCAATTAAAACATTTTAAAAATGATCCCCTTGAAAATGACAAAATATAGAAGCTTGACGAGGTCATCACTTTTTGTTGAAGGCATTAAGCATTCATCACTCCTTGTCAGTGTACAAAGAGTGATGAACCTGCTGATATTTGTTTCCAATTGTAGAAAAATTGTTCTTCATCAAGGTGTCTATAAGGTAGACTCTTAATGGAAAATGATATTATAACATTAAGATGGAATTTACAGATTCATTATGTGACAGGACGGAATCAGTCAAATTAGACGAGAATAGTTTTTGACATGTCTTCTACGAAGTCATTAGATAAATTCATTTTTTTTTGTCACCAAGCTGAGTTGAAATCAACTAATCCTGAGTGAAATGGCCACGTTTGACCACACTACTCTATAGAAAGAAATGTAATCTTCCATTTATGAGATGCAAATGTCACCATTCCAATTATATTTTTTTCCTTCAAAATATAAATTTAACATGAAGTCCAAAATATGGTCATGCACATAGGAAGGGCCAGAAATATCTAATGAAAATTATCCTAGATGCCTTAAACACTCATTTTCATCTATTGGACTTCCTTCCTTCAGGAAACTCCTGCAAATGATAGCTTTGGTTATGTTCCGTGTTCTTTTTTTCTTCATCCATGACTTTCTTCCAATAAGAATCTTCATCTCCACTAAGATCCTCTCTGACATTTTTTGGCTCATCACCCATGGAAAATAAAGAAAAAAACTAAAATTAGATGGCTCCTAGCCATATAACTTAGGTCCCATTCACTTATAAAGGTTCTTCAAACTCAGACACCAATTTGGTTGATCATGCTCAGCTTGCAAATTTTGAATTTTCATTGATGATTGATTTTCCTCTCACTAGAATGCAAAAGGAAGATGAATTTCTTCTTTTTCCTCCATAATTCCACATTCAACATCTATTGCAGCTATTTATCTATGCTCATATGGAATCACCATAGGTTGTACTTTTTTTTTGCAATGGATTCTTGATGTTCATCTCCATGAGATTTATCCTCTTCAAAAAACATATCCTAGTTGTAAGCATGGTTGTAGGTATGTTGATGTTCAGAAAAAAACCACAACTTGTAGCCCTTGATATGATAAGAGTTACCTTGTTATTAACGGTGGTGGATTCATACTCCTTCTAAATAACCTATAAAGGGTCAAGAAAATTTACCAATATGTTGTCAAGTTTTATCTTAACCACCTTAGCCACATACACGCATGTTTCACACTTCAAAAACCTAAGATGTGCAAGAGAGGGCTTCTTTCCACTTCAACTTCCTCATGTGTCATGTCACCCAAAATTGAACTTGGTGACATATTAATCAAATAATTAGCTACAACAACTACTTCAGCTCAAAATCCTTTTCTTAAGCTAGGTTTTCAAGTTTTGTCTTATCCACTTTAGTCACATACATGCATGCTTCACACTTCAGAAATATAAGATTTACAACATAGGGCTTCTTTCCACTTTTACCTCATCTAGTTTCATGTCACCCACAATAGAACTTGGTGACATAATAATCAAATAATTAGTTGTAGCAATGACTTCAGCTCAAAATCCTTTGCTTAAGCTAACAGTATCTCTCATGCTTGATGCATTTTTTTTATGAAGGTCAAATTTGGTCTCTTAGCATGGAAATCTTTCTCGAGACCAAGTGGAGTTGTATTCAAGTGTGCAATTCCCCAATATTTACAAAATGCCTCCATTTCCTGGGAGAAATAGTCACCACCATTGTCAATTTTTAATCTTCTTCCACACATGTAGCATAGATTTTAATTGTAACTGTTGACTTTCAAAGGGATCCTTCATCCTAGAATATATGGTATGCCCAACATAGAAAAAATGTTCTCATAGTTGATAGTTTTTCATTGGTTATGTCATGAAAAATATTATATTTTACAATCCTGAAATGATAATCTAATACAATTTTCTTATATGCAGGTTTTTCTGCAAGAAATGCAGTGCTGCAATTACACTTGAATAGTCATGTGAGTGATTCATTTTTTGACTATTAGCAAACCTCCATCTACTATTGTAACACACATTGGGGATGTTGGAATTTGTGTAGGTGTTGTTGGATTTTGGTGCTAGAGTTAAGCGTGTAATTTATACATAAAATATTCTTATGTCGGTGTAGACGGTGTAAAACTTTCCTCCCATAATTTTTTGAACTTGTGCACATATCAACTATAACCAACCTCCAAATTTCACGTTAATAATTTTATTTTATTTATTTTTATTTATATATAAGCTTGGCAGGACTACATCTTCATCATGTCCAACATATCCTAATTTTCTATTTAAAAATACTCTTCTTTACCCGATTCCTCTAATATTTTCCACCAATTTTGTATTATAAGTTTCCAAAATTTTCCACCTCTACCAGCATGCTTATGCAATCTATCTCTATTTCAATATTTGGTTTTAACTTCTCACCATAATCAAGTTCATTGAATAAACAAGGTTATTGAATAAGGTTATATTAACCCATCCATCATCATATGGTATATCCACTACCCTTCATTCCATTACACTTCAAGTTGGAAGTGTTATTTCTTCATTAATGCCTAAACATCATTACACACTGATGGATTTCTTTTGGTGGAAATTATTCCCATCACAAATATTTTCATATATCTATATAACCCAATAGTCCACAACACAATTAAACATAACTAAAACATTCCCTACCGAAATCAACATAGGTCACACTTACTACAGTCAATACATCAACCAAGGCATCAAACCCTTCTTTATCCTCTAACCCCATTACCATCCCAATGTGTAATGAGCTTGGCACTTCATAATTCATTTGATATATCACGGTTTAATGGGATTATGGTTTCATCCTTTGCATCTATACGATAATTTTATACCACACCAATAACATCAACGTGTCATTCATTCAACCCATGGATGTATTATTTATGAGTATGGTATTTTATTTTCTTATAAGACCATATATCAACCTTGATTTAATTCAGGTTTTGTGAATATTTAGCACCATTTTTTACTCATAATGACATTATTCCTTGTGTTCTTAGTCATTATTGTTTAATGTATAATAGGTATCTCATATTTGATTTCAAGATTTTATTTGGGTTTGATTTTTGTTGATTAATATTTTTGAAAATACTACACAACTCATAATATATGGAATTATAGACATGTCACCAAAATAATTTAGTTTAACATGACATACTATTTGGTATATTCATAAACCACGTACATTATTTGTGCCTATGTGATCCCACATGTTTTGAAAGGGTGTCTAACTGTCTCATTTTGTTGCATCTTACGTGGTAACTGTTAATATTACTAACAGTTAAGATTTTCTTATAATTTCAGACAGTGGGGATTGTTTTTGGAACCTTGACATTTCTTCTTAGAATTTGGTTGAGTTCTTTGGTAATTCACCATAGTTCTAACCCAATTACCATGACTATTTGTTATACCAGATTGTGTCATGACACTATTTACCTTGGTTTATTTGATACCCTCATAAAATTTAATGTATTGTCAATGAGGTTTACCTTAGTTTATTTGACACCCTCATAACATTTCATGTATTTCCAATGCATTAATTGATGTGACGTGACCCTTAATGTTGGAAATTTATCCCATTTATATTAATTGATATTCCCTTCATATCTTCTGATACAATCACACCTAGAAAATTGATAGCATTGGTGCTATGTTGCCACACTCACTTACCTCACGTGATGAACATGTGACTCCTCAGGCCATGTTATACGACGAAGAGAGTAGGGGTAGAATTTATGGCGGGGGATCAAATCCTCCAACCCTAAAACATTTTTCCTGAAACCCTTGGCATTCTCTATGAAATTTACCATTACCGTCGCTCCAAGCGCTTAACTATTTAAAAAAGAAACCTATTATGGTTTCCTAAAACCCTTGGCATTCTTTATGACATTTATCATTACTGTCGCTCCAGGTGCTTAACTGTTTCACAGAGAAACCTATTATGGTTCATGGCACATTAGTGATGCTAGAAGACCATTCTGCGTTACTTGGCTTTCAAGGTACTTCCACTCATCATGAAATCTGAAGTTCAGGTACTTCCTTTACTTTAATAGTACCAGAGAGAAACATTGATAAATTTTTGCCAGCAACTCTATATAATTATTTCATTTTACACATTGCCAGGTATATCGTTTTTCTTATTTAGTCTAGGGGTTTACTAATGGGTTTAGCTCGAGGACCAAAATCAATGGCTCCTACATGGTTCTACACTTTTGTGCCTCGTGTGGGGATGTGATTCAGGGGGCTTTAGCTGGTAATTTACATATCTTTTCAATTATAGATTATATTTCTATATGTAAATAGAAACCATTGGTATGAGATACACCATTTTCCTAAGGAGATCGACGATATTAAAACAATAATAAAATTGGTGATCTTAAAATTGTCCATCCCCAGGGCATCATCACCATCCTTCCCCAACAATACAATTGGTGATATTAAAACTATCATTTTCCTGGTGGATCTACACTCCTATTATGACCTTGTCTATCAAGTTTATATCAAGGTTACCTTCTAGGCTTCTATAGTCCGTTGAATTATTATATTTTTAATCCTTCTGATCACCAACCAATCAACTCCTGTCGAAACTGATTTCGAGTTTTCTTGGAAGAAATTTGATGTAGTTGTGGGCGATACCACAATTTTCGTGAGTTGAAGTAGATGTGGATTTGACACAACCATTAACTAAATTAGGTGTAGTAATGGTGGTTCCTATCAAGGCATACGAAGCAAATAATTATTGGGCATTCATGCTGCCTTTTACTCAAGGAATATGGTCTACAACAATGGCATTTTTCATATCACAAGATTTGTAATATGGGTATTCGAGCATAGGGTAAATCTCGAGTTCAAAGGAAGACCCAGGAAAAAAGTGCTCACTCTACTCTGGTATTATTTTCTCTAAATATTTCTCTATTTTCTATGCACTTATGTCCTTGGTGTTTAAAGTCTCCAACAAGCTGACCTTTCTTCTTTTATATTCACTTTTATATACTAGGCTTTCGTTCTTGACACTGGTTTTCTCACACAGTAAGTGATTCTCCTTCCACTTGAAATGAATTTTTTTTCTCTTCTAGTTTGAAAATTAAAAACCAGAATGTCACCATTTACATGGATTTTATGAGCTTCATCCTCCTGACCTATTTACTGTACTGCATGGGAGAAGTTAGTTAGTAGTTTGTCTCAATTGGTGCTTGTAATCTGGTAATTTGTAGTTCTGTTTTTAACATATAGCTATCCGGAAAGATTGACGTCTATTCTCACTTTACAAAAATTGAACCCTATTGTTAAAGACATTGATTCTCTCAAGGCAGGTGGAGACGCAGTAGGGTATCAGATCGGTTCTTTTCAAGCTCAATACCTCGAGCCGGAGCTTGGCATAAAAAATCTTAAGACATATTCAACACCAGTTCTTTTCTAGCTCAATACCTCCAACTGGAGCTTGGCATAAAAAATATTAAGACATATTCAACACTAGAGGAAGCTGGATTGGCTCTCTCAAAAGGATCAAAGAATGGAGGAGTTACTGCCATTTTCGACGTGATTCCTTATATTCGTATTTTTCTAGCATCATAATGCAACTACACAATGGTTGGACCAATCTACAGGACTGAAGGCTTCGGCTTTGCAAGTTCCTTTAAATTATCCATAACTTATCTAAACTCTTTATGCATTTCACTTTTTGTTCAATGTACCAGTGGGGTATTTTTATGAGCTCCTGTAACGGATTATTTATACATGAATTTTCTAGCACCACAATGCAACCTCTTGGTTCGGTTCAGTCTACAGATTCCTTCACAAAATCAAGAAGCCAAAGCCATGGAAACAATGATTCTTATGGTATAAATTCAAGTGAGGAAATGCCGAGTGAGAGAAAACTGCAAGTTACCCCTCTTGTGAAGAAAAAAAAGGACCTAGGCACCTTTATTTTGGAGAAAATTTCTTCTAAACCTTCCAAAACAGGGCATCCTGCATTTAATTCCAATTTGGTTCCTGTAAGAGAGTCTTCTACTTCAGCAATTGCCACTACAGATGACGAGCAAGGTAATCATAATGCTATTGTAATTCTTAATGTTAATAGCTAAAATACTGTTTTTTAGATAGTTGAATCCACTCAATCAATGAAAAAGAGGAGGCAATCACCAAAAGAGAAGTTAAAGAGTTGGCCTTGACATGTGTTCCAAGAGAGGAGACTTACTAGAAGCGATATCATTAAATGAAAAAGCACTTTCAGAAGGTGTTGAACTCAACCAACACCACTACAAAATTTTCTTTTGTATATATGCTCTTCTGCTGCCATGGGTATTCTCGGGCCTGCAAAGAGTGGTAGTGAGGATAATAGTAGATATGAACAAGATATTTTCCCTTCAAATGGGGATCATGAAATGATAGAGAAGGATAAGGACGGTACCTTAGAAGTTGAAGCTAAGATAGAAATTACTAAAGAAATGATGGAATTGGCTCTGAAGAGAGGCTTTGAAATTTATCAACAGATGCATTCACAAAAAATTCCTCTAAATGAGGCCACTTTTACCTTAGTGGAAAGATTGTATGTGATGAAAGGGAATGGCGATTTGGCATTTGAAATGGTGAAGAAAATGACAACTTATAATGTTGTTCCAAGGCTCTGTTCTTTCACCTCGACATTTTTTGCTTTCTGTAAAAACATGGAGGTGGAAAAATAACATGAGGTAGATGCCAACATGGTAGCTTTTGGTATACAAACAAAAGAACCGTAGCTAGCAGCACTCTTAAAGCTCAACGTTGAAGCTAGTAGAGAAGAGAGAGTTTATTCTCTATTGCATATATTGATAGATATTATTATACATGTACCTCCATTGACTGCAAATGTTATAGAGCAATGGTTCAAGAGGAAAGTGGCAAAAGAGGTGGGTACTACTAGTTGGGATACTACAAAAATAAGAGAAGCCAGTGTAGCTATAGGAGGAGGGTGGCACGGGCAGGGCTGGTTGAATAAAGGGAAATGGAAAATTAGGCACACCACTATGACCCATAAGGGGGTTTGCATATGCTTCAGCGAACAATTAGTTACAATTGATATTGATCCATTAGAGACTAAAAAATTTGCCAAATCTATTGTAGCTTTAGCTCTTGAGAGGGAGGTCAAATCTGAGTTCACCACATATCAAGAGTGGTTGGATAATCATGGAACATATGAAGCTATTATTGATGGGGAAAATGTGTGCCTCTATCAAAAATGGTTGGACCAATCTACAGGAATGGAGGCTTTAGCTTTGTAAGTTCCTTTAATTTTTCCATAATTTATATAAACTATTTATGCATTTCACTTTTGATTTAAGTAGGGTTGTTATGACTAGTTTTGGTACATGATGCTTCAAATGGGTAATTACTACTGAAAAAATGATGAAATGCACATATGCATTGATACTTGGCAATAATTTTTCTTTTTTGTTTGTAGTATTCAATAGACCACATTGAAACAGGTTTAAATTTTTCATTTCAAAGGCTTTATGCAGCTCACCTTTTAGTCTTATGACTAAGAAAATATTGAAGCTCATTATGTGCATAATTTTCTTAGAGTATGACACATTATGTTCAAGGAAATTTTTTATTCTAAATTCATTTATCTAGGAAAATATTGATGCTTGAAGGAAACTTCATTCGAGGTTGGTTTGCATATTGTGCACATTTTAGTGGTTTGTTCTCTAGTTTTTTGTATCTTTGCTTTTTGTGCTCTAAATGTTTTTTATATGTCAATTAATTTCTCTAGTTAATATTTAGTGCTTCATTTTCTTGTGTAGCATCAAATTGATTGCATAGATATAGGGTTGAAGGCTCCAAAATTTTTAAGGAAGCCTTTGTTCTTAAATGAATTATCCAAATTGTGGAGCAAAGTTGAGGCCAGAACTTCCTTGGGAAGAAGGAGAATATGGACCGTGTAGCACCTTATTGATTGATGAGTGTGAATCTCTCCCTTGAACTAGTATTTACAGAGTAAAGTTATGGAGCTATTTTTTAATTTATTTTGCTGGCATGATATACTAACATTGGAATTCTTATTTTGTTGTTTTTATGTTTTAAGAGCCACACATTGCAATTTTTCCTGATCCATATAAAGTTACCAATGAGCTTCAGTTTCTGAGAGTAAAACCAATATCATGATAATTTTTTTCATGCCACGGGGCATAATTTGTAATTACTAATCATTCAGATACATCTAACATCGTGAAAGTGAAAGATCTCCATGTCGGGTATTACTTTGAATTTTTCTTATTGAACTTTATCATATTGTCTAGGAGAGGATTTGCGAAAATATTTAGAGGGATTTTAGCTGCATCAAATGTTTAGCAATATGTGGAGCATCACCAGTTTGGATAGTCAGAAATCAACACATAAAGCCCAAACTGGCATTTCTACTGCCAGGTTATTACGGTCAGTGAACCAATACAAAAACATGGTACGGCTAAGAACCAGCGGTGTCTTTTATGAACTCCTATAACACATTGTTTATACTTGTTCATACTCACATTTTATGATGATTGAGCATGGTCCTAATCTTTTCTCATTTTTTTAAAGAAGGGTTTCCGGAGAAAAGAATATTCTCTAGAGGTGTTTGTTATGCCTCTAACTCATTTCTCATCTGCATAATGTTAAGGGTTAGGTTACCTAAGAGCCCCCCTCAACAACATTTTATACAATTTCCATTTTCGTTCCTTGGTCTCAACAAAAATTATACAATTTCCCTTTTCATTCCTTTCTTTCCAAAGTCTAATACTATAGTTAACGACTGAAATTTATTCTATTGAGAGAAGCGTCTCACTATAGTCTCCTAGTTTTGATTCAACCCGCAAAAGGTAACAATTATGTCGCTTTGGTCAAATGTTTTTATTTTCCTTGGGTTTTAAAATCTGAATGGAATTACTGAACTAATCCCCCTCTGGGGTTGTCTCTCCTTGCCTGCAAGTTTGGTACATGCCAAAATTTCATTTCCTGTGTTTCTTGGCTCACCGAAATTAGTTATGGCAGAACTGACTAATGTCTTCCTTCCAGGTCAGTTTCCAGTTAGCTATTCGCACTTGTCCATGTGGGGTTTATAATTTTTTCCCTAAGTAGTTTATTGAGTTATTTTCCAACGAACTTGTTTTATACGATATTCGTCTTTAAAATCTAATTTTATTTCAGCTCTATGTTATATTTGTTGGAGCTATGGTTATAACTTAGTGGCATGTTTTTTCACTGATTTTGCCAATACTTATAGAGCCAATCACAACTTAAATTTACCCTATAGAGATTTTATGACTCCAGTTTAAGAATTTTTATGTATTTGATTATATTCTACATTACTCTTTAGTTTTGAAAGCTTTATATGCTGGAAGAACAGGTTTGCAGAAATTTTACAATAGGTATTGGATATATTCTTGCAGTTTTGGAGCATATACCCTATAGAGGATGAATCAATACTTATTGTTGTTTTTTTTTCTCTATTTGAACACATTTTATTTACAATGATATGTTTTAAATTCCTAACAGCACAATTATCTATATACATGAAATTATTTTCACTTTATTCTTTAATTTAACATCATTCTTAGCTTATCAATTATTATTAAAGTTTCCACATAATTTGGATGATTAGAACCGACTCCTTAATATCTTCTTTTGCTCGATTTTTGCTTTCCCTAATTATTTCAGGCATAATATTTTTGGAGTCCTAATCTTAAATCATGATGAACTATTGGTGTTCTAACCTTACTTGACATCTTTGCGAATTAATATGGATTACCTTTTTTGGTGACTACTATACATACCGATGACTCGTATAAATAGTATCTTTCATTGACCATTTACACTAGAACACATTTGTGTACGGATATTATTTATCTGATTACTGTACATATGTATACACAATGTACATCTAGCTATTAAATAGGATTGAACGTAATTAATTTCCTAAACAGAGCATCAAAATACCTATCTGTCTAGCTAACCCTAATTAGGCTTGCTAAATGAACATCATGCCTAAGATAGGTATAAGTTCTGTGTTATTTTATTTAATATCTTCCTTTACATAATGTACACGTATGTGCTAAAAAGCTATAAAGTTCCCCTCTCACTAACCACAGTCCTGTCCATGTGCATCTATATATTTTCTATCCCATTTTTACCACCTCATTTATATACTTCATTCATAATGATAAGACGTAACAACCATTCCTTTCTTTCCTATCATTCGGGTAGTATTTAGGATAGTCATTCCCTAATAAATGAATTTGTCTACTTTATCAATAGATTAATGCAATAACCTAGTTATTCTAGAGATCTAAACTTAAATATTTACATAAAATCTATTATACCTTAATTACCTCGACCAATTTCCATAAGAAAATACAATACAACTAGTTTTTATAAGTCCAATTAGTAGATGGTACATTCACATGGTCAGAATTCAAGTTTGTATCTATACGTATGACATAACAGGTAACTATAATTATCCGCACTCCCAAATCATTTATTTTAATTAAAAAATTAACGTCATAAAGTTAATTAAAGCATCATTCCCAAATCATTTTGGGAATAATATTATTTATTCATAACTATTCATTTACATATTATTCCAATATTTCTTATGGATTTTCTACCATCTTATTTAATGTAGTTCAAACTAATCAAAAGAGTATCGTCACAATGAAGGGATATTCAACGACCTTTTGACTTGGTCAAATACTTGATCCTATGATCAAAATTAATTACATAGGAGGTGTTGGTCCCCTTCAACTAAAAATTTTGTAAGGGAAAATACATCTTATTTCATAATGCAATATTCCATTTTTTTTCCAACAAAATTACTCTTAATTTGAGAAAAACCAACTATACCGAGTTGTTTATTACTTTTCTTCTTCAAAATTATTTTCCCTCAACTTAGTGTCAACCTTTGTAGTGATCCCCTCAATAAATGTAGGAATAATTTCATTTTGGTCCCAATTCAATACCTATGATTGAAATAGCTTTAAACAAATTTCTTTGAACACAAGATGAATGCTTGTGTGTTGTGACAAGGCTAGCCAAAACTTACTATCTTGTATTTTCTTTAAAATGGTGGATGCCTATATTTGATAGATTTTAGCTTTTGATCCTTCTACTTGAAGCTCACTTTTTTAATGCAAATTTAGACCTTGTCCTCTTCTTGGAATTGACATTTCAATTTTATGTAGTTCATGTTAGGCGTCCAGCCTTGAAAGGCCCTTCCACAATGTACCATTCCACAAGTAACCTTCCAAGCATGAAAACATGGTACTTTCAAGCCTTCGAAGGCTTTCCAAATGTATAGGTGATGTTTTTAAGTGGACTACCTAGCGGCTAGCCTTAAAAGGCTTGTAAAACATGGAATTTATACCCCCAAATACTCCTCCATGAGGGCAATGTGGGATTTGTAGCCTTCCATGTGACATTCCAACATGACGCACACCATGATTCTGAAGTCTCTTTAAGGTGAATGTTTGGGGTTTCTGAGAATGATTGATAACGTTTCCAAACATTAGGAAGACTCTTCAAACAACCCTGTGCTCTCTTTGATACATGAACGTGAACCTTCAAACAAATTAAATTCCATCAAGAAAACAACTCCTACAAAGGTTGGCCCACAATTAAAATTGTTTTCAAATACCTTCGAAAGGTTTGCCTATGCACAATTAAGTCAGGATTCACCCAGAACATAGATCGTTGCATTCAAAACCTATATATATATATATATATATATATATATATATATATATATACAGAGAGAGAGAGAGAGAGAGAGAGATCCTCCAAAACCTCAAATAAAAGTGAAACACAAATAGTTTGATTCTTTTATAGCTCCAATGTGTTTGTGTGTGTGTTGATTCATTTATTTTTAAACCTCCCTTTATACTTGAACTCGTCACAGGTTTTCTTAGACCATTTTATTTACAGTCAGACCAATGTCTTGGGTAGTGTTATTTGCATTTTTTAACTCAACCTGCTTTTAGAAGTTGTTGAAATTCATCCCTTTTTTGTTACATATTTACTACAGGTTGGTATTTTTCAGTTATATCCAAACATAGGTATACCACATAAACAACTTCAAGTAATGAGATAGTTATACAGATGTATTTCTTACTCAGGAAACAACACTATGATGGATTTAGAATAAGTTTCAAGATAACGTTCGCCCTTGACTAGGATTTGTTATGCATTCCCCACAATAATTGTATAGAACTAGTAGCCATCTAGTGCCTTATAAGTCATGAAATATCCACTTCAAATGTTTCCTAGCTTCTGCAACTTCCTAATATCTCCATCATCCTTGTGGACAACACTATTGTAGGGTGACATCTTGGTTATACATTTCAAGTAGCACCCTAGCACTTCTCAATACAATACCATGTCTACTCTTCACACTAGGTTACACTTCGTTTTAGGATCGTCACTTATACCAGGTGATATTCCAGCCATGGGATTAATTATCTTAGTTATCTTCTTCTATATGAAATCCATATGCCCATAAGATTCTGTCAAACCATAGCCTCGTCTCTAACTTAGGATAAATCCCACAAACTATCATATCCATCGTCAGAGCTAATAGAGGCTAATCATAGTAATATAATTCTAAACATTTTATCGATCTGATCTGTCCACTAATTGTGGGAGAATTTTGAGGGAAAAATTTCTTATGGTATCCTCATGCAAACCAGGGGTTAACATCTTACTCCTGTTGGGCACACACGTCCTTCTTGGGATCACTTGAGAAGTTGCGACTTAGTTGAGAACCCAAAACTCTCAAGATAAAGTTGCAAAAGTGAAGTCCATAATCCAAAGTAACCTATTTCTCATCGTGACTGCAATATCCATTTCCACAGTGTTTGATCATTGTTGAAAATAAAGACATTAAAATCCAAATGAAAATATGTTGGGATCCCCATTACCTTTAGACTGAATGGTCCATTTTCAAAAACTCTTGTACTCCCAACCATTTCATTGTATGCAACAACATCCTAAGAATGCCCATTTTTTCCACAGAGAATAGAGATGGAAACCAATATCTCATTGTCTCTTTGAGAAATTTCAATGGACTATTTTATTAAACACAATTTTCTCTTCACTAAAATTTCTAGTAATATTTGTTGTCAAGCCATCTATGATACTAATAACTAAATAGAAACAAATTCATCCCATTCACCCTCTCCTTTTACCTTATGGTTTGCTGTGAGAAAACCTTGCTCGCACTTTCAAGAACAAGAAAAATCCTATCATTACATGTTTTGTTGTGCTTTGTACTTCAATTTCCCTCATGCATATCATTTAAGGTCTCCAAAGCTTGATTTTCTTCATATTTTTCATAACTCTCATCAAATGGAGAGGTAATAATTTCATCATTACAAAATGTAAAGGTGGAATTAAGCTCTCATAAAATTTTTGATCTGAAATTCTCCCTTCAGCAATTGCTCGATTATCCTCTTCATAAACATCCCTGTCATTCTCTTCCTTGGTGTTGGGTTGATCACACATCACATTAGCAGTGTTGACATTGAGTTCTGGGAAAAGAAAACAACTCATAGATGAACCTGAGCTTGTGTTATTTAATACCATTTGTATCCTCATATTCATCATAGATAGGACTAGATTCCAAACACACAACATATGATATTCCTTTTCTTCCTGCAAATAATGAATTTGGATCAAGTCTGTATCAGGGAAATTGTGTTATTCTTCTTCTGGATCAAGTATGTATTAGGGCTATTTTGGTATTCTTCTTTTGGATCTGTAGTAGGCTAGTATCCTCTTAAATGATGCCAACAATGCTAAATTCCTCAAATTTTGAGCTCAACACTTTATTCATATGAATAAAAACATCATCATAATATATATATTCACCTTCTAAATTTCCTTCCTTATCTGGATGTCGATGCTCCCTGAATTCCTCAATGTATAACAACTTTTTATGATTGTTTAAATACATATTGTCTCTCTCAAAAAATTAAAATACCCCATACAATTAGATGAAAAAAAACAAAGAACCAAAAAACCTCATAAGTGAAGTTGAAGGTACTAGAATTCCTCAATGTATCCTGTACAAATGACGAAAAGAAGAATTTCCCAGGTACCTTTGATATGCCTTGGATAGAAGATCTACAACTCGATTTTTTTCCCTGTATACAATTTGAGTGGGCCTAATGATACAGTTTCAGTGGGCCTAATGGTTAAGAGAATGTGTTTGCTTCTAAGAAGTCACATGTTCAAAACTAATAGGGGTAGAGTATATATGTCTTTGTGGACTTAGTAGTCGTCATGGAGGTGGGTCCCTTGTCTCACAAACAAGGGGTCTCATACCCAATTTGGTGACTGGATTGGCTGTGACCTTAAAATTAGATAATAATAATGATAATAATAATAATAATTGAAAAGATCTTCCCAAATTGAAAATATGTATCATCCAAATTGTGACGATTTACGAGGATTGAAATTGGAATGCTCCTTTACCCAGTTAATTATTCCCTTTGCATCTCCTCCAAACACATGAAGTAACTCCAATCCTAGCCAACTATAACATATAAAGAAACCCCAAATAGAAATAATTTCTTCCCTACACTATTAGTTCACTTTCTTCCCTCCCACCAGAAATGAGTTACACATACAATTCATAATCTCATACTTTAAATTGTTTCTCCTATTTTTCACGATTTTTCATCACATGATGATGTGTTTAAATCAGAGTGATTTTATGTAGCTATGATAGAAATAAGTCATTTTAGACCAGTCTCAAAGTGTGTTGTGTGGATATTGTATTTAAATGAGATTGATTTTTTCACTGGGATGAAAATAAATTGTTTATGCAAGTCTAATATTACAAAGTGTGTGATAAAAATCTAGGAAAAAGGGTTAATACCGTGGATTTATTCAGCACAACGTCTCACCATAATCTATTTGCAGTTGAAGAAATGGGTAAGGGTTTTGCACTTGATAAGAAGATTTTTTCATGTTTGTTGGAACTTGCTAGTCATGATCTATGTAGGGAAAATAAGTTATGTATGGTAACTACATTTTATATTTTTATACCTTTCATATTTATATTTTGAAATATTTTTTTTCGTGCTTCCATTATCCTTTGATCGATTATTAACATACCTTTGAAAAACAATGACAACTATTTGATATAGTAATGTCTTGATCTACAGTGATTGGGGTGGATGAGAGGATGCTTTTGGAAATTCCAGCAATGATGGTCCAACCATTGAGATTAATGAAGGAAATATTTCAGGTGGTTGTGTTTCCATTAAATTTCTTTGTAAGGAACCTCTTGATAAATTTCTACCATGTACACCTTGTTGATTCTCTATTCTATCTGCAATGCCTTCTGATTGGCTTATGATTTGGGAGAGTATTTCTGTTATTATTTATTTCTTTGGTCATTCATAAAAAAATTTGTATGTAGTATTTATGATTGTTTTTTCTGATATGTATGTAGTATTTATGATTGTTTTTTCTGATATGTGCTTGCTAATCTGACTACTCTTCTTTTTCTGTATTTAGAATTTTGGTTTAAACTTTGCAATTTTCAGATGGTTTTCCTATATTTTAATTCTTTTATAATATATCTTAATTTCATTGAAGGTATGATTGTCACTAACAGGGTGGATGGTGGATTTTACCAGGGTTTTGGGCATTTTAAGCATGGAAAAACTGTCAACAACAACGTGCTAAATATTTTTTCCGTATTGTACATTGAATGGCCAAGCATATATTGAAGGCATGTTTGTGACCAACTGGCTAGATGATGGATTTTACCAGGTTTCAGGCAGTTTAAGCATGGAAAAACTCTCAACAACAACATGCTAAATATTTGTTCTCATATTGTACATTGAATGGTGAAGCATATGTTGGTTTTGGACTAACCTTCTCTTTTAGGGTGCAAGTTAAGTATGAGGACATTTTTGACTCTCATTTTTTATCGTTAGTAGCCTTTAATGATAACTATTTTGGATTATCTAAATTCTTGCAAAAATTTTAGGGACACATAGGTGGATGGCTATGCCAATTTCTTTGTAACTTATTTTGTTGATATGAGAAATTCCTTGAAAAAATTCATATTGCTGGAATATATGAAGAGTGGAAAAATGTTAAACATAAACCATTTAATATTAGATATTAAAGGCTTGTGATCATTCTAGTTAGTTTTTTCCATGACTAGATTAATTAGTTTGTAAATTATTGTATATTATCTTGTTGTGTTAGTCATGTTACATCGGTGTGACATATAGCTAACTCCATTGAGTTATTTTTATCAAGTTAAAAATAGGGGCTGCATGATTTTAGATTTTACAAAGATTATGCCATTATGTGTCGAACATTTATTTTAAATCAATGCATAAATATATAATTTCAAGGACTACCGTAACTCTCACATAATTCTTTAAAGGGTGCTAACTCAATGGAAGAGAAACTTATTTATAAGCAGGAGGCCGTGGTTCGATTCCACTCTATCCTAATATGAATTAATCAATGATATTCCAGTTTAGTTTTAATTAAATATTGTCAATATTGGTTTATTTCAATGGTGGGATATTTTTCTAGATTGAGTATTTTATATTTCTCTAAAGAGACAAAAGTGATGGATTATCTTTGAATTTAATTTTTTATTGTCTCTAGAGAGACAATAGTTAGGATCCCAAATATTATCTCTGGAGAGACAAAAATGAAACTGTCTCTGTAGAGACAAAAATGAAATTTTCTCTGGAGAGACAGAAATGCTTGTGTTATGTATTGTCTTTATAGAGACAACATTTTAAGACAATTTAATTTGAGACACCCGCTTAAAGTCAATACACAATTTTTCTTTTGTCTCAATTTAAGACAATAAAAATTTGTCTTAAATATTGTCTTAAAACACCCCTTTATGTTATAGTGTCCATATCCTCGTCTCATGTGCCATACTGGACGATTCTTATATTAGGCTTTTCACCATTTTTATCTTCTCCATAATCCCAAATATTGATGTACAAGAGCTAGAGAGGCAGCGAGGATTCATCCTCGTTTACTAGCTTGAGCCTTCTTTCCTTTTACACACTTTATTAGTTTCTTTTATATTGACGCAATTGAGTGAATCGGTGTGAAAATTTATGGTACTCGTCTGCCTAATCAGTTTTTTTCTTTGCAGTTGAGGATGAATAGTTCGAAACATTAGTTTTTTTAGTTTTGAATTATTGTATTAAGATTATGTCATAGCAACTCTAGAAACAATTGTAATATTTTTTTTGGTGAGCAGTTTCTAATATTTATTAGTTTATGAGTTTGATTCATGAATGTGAAAATTTCTGGTACTCATGTGGCTAATCAGCTTTCTTCTTTTCTTTCTACCCAGTAACCATTGGATTTCACTTTTCTTCTTTTGTTTCACACCGTTAGCCACTGTATTTTAAGAGAAGTGTCACACAAGTTTGAATGAAATTTCATTTCTCTTTTTTCAATATTGACATGTAGATCTCTTTTTCTTTTAACGTAGATTTGAGGTATCTAAGAACATATTGACATAGGAACAGAGAGAGATTGATACAATCAAGTGTTGTTTTTTATTTTTAGATTTTTTTTAATCAATTTCTAAGTAGGATTCACTTTTCAATCTTGATTTAATTTTAACTTTAAAATTAGTCTTTTAACTTAGAAAAAAATACAATCTTATAATGTCGTGAAACTTTAACTTTAACCTTAGTCTTTTAACTTTTCAAAAAATCCCATTTTTAAGTATAATATAATTTTTATGTCAATATAATCATTTGAAATTGTGAAGTATCTTTTTCTTTCCAATACATTAATTTTCATCAATTAAAGTCATCGAAATTGAATTTTTAAAAAATATAACTTAATCGTTAATATTAATATAATCCTTTGAAATATTAAAGTGTTTTTTTAGTTTTATATTATTAGTTAAAATTATTTTTATATAAATATAAATAATAATCAATTTTCTCTTTTATATATATATATATATATATATATATATATATATATATATATATATATATATATATATATAAACTTTAACTTTAGTCTTTTAACATAGGAAAAAACTACAACCTTATAATGTTGTGAAACATTAACTTTAACCCTAGTCTTTTAATTTTTTCCTATCCAAGCTTTACATTTTTATTATCCTTTCAAACATTAAACTCTCTTTTTCATTTTCAATGCATTTAAAAAAAAAATTTAAAACTTTAAACACGTGAGGAAAAAATCCCCATGTTTAAGTATAGTATAATTTTTATGTAAATATATTCCTTTGAAACTTTAAACTATCCTTTTACTTTCCAATACATTAATTTGCATCAATTAAATTCATTGAAATTGGAATTTTTTAAAATATAACATAACTGTTAATATTAATATAATAGTGTTTTCTTTTTTTCTAATAATTTTACATATTATTAGTTAATATTGTTTTTATATAAATATAAAAAAATAATTAATTTTTTATTTAAATTAATTATACATATAAAAATATATTATCTTTATTCATAGTGTTCATAAATATCATTAAGAAGGATTTTGACAAATATTTTGAAATTGAGATCTAACATAGTATATGCTAGACATTGTGTTATTTTACATTAAATTTTCAATATTATTACTTTAATTACATAAATATGTGGCTAGATTTAATCATTAAAAAAAAACATATTATTTTTATTTAGAGTTTCAATATTATTGCAATAATAATAATATTGATGATGATGATGATGCTCATAACAAAAATATTAATGATGACATTAAAACTAATGGTGGTTTATGGGGAGAATGACCAAATTGTGGAGTCATAAATCAATTCAGAGAGTCTTAATTGCTTCCAAAGGCAAATCGAGGAGGATGATGAAATCTCTAGCACTGTAGTTGGGCTTGAACATGAATTTTCTCATAAAGAATTAGACAAAAGACACTTGTTTATTTCAACCAGTTAAATAAAATGGAGAGGAATCTGTTATTTAAAATGTCACGAAAAGAAATTTCTTTGAAAACTAAAATGTACTATCACCAAGGAAGATGGTTATTACACTTAAAAGTTGTTACCATTCTTCTTACTAGCATATTTTTGTTACTCTTTGTTAGATGGGAAAATAAATGATTTCTGAATTTTTTCTTAGAAAAAAGCTAATAAAGAAACAAAATTACATAAATTTGCAACTTCTTTCCTATACTATATTATAGCCTTAACCTATTTCCTTTGCAACCTTTAGTACAATTGCTAATTATGAAATTTTCCAAAAATAAATTAGAAAGGAGTCAACCCAATACAAGTAATTAGCACTGAACAATAATATCAAAAAACTTTTCTAATCACTTTGTGTCATATATTACTTATACTATATGTAAATTAATTTAAATATTAGATAATATATATTATATAAATAACCTCCACCTATGTAATATAAAACTAATATATAATATTACGTATTACAATAGTATCTGGATGTTTCTGTTATACAAACATTTATTTTGAAATTTTAGTTTCTGCTGGACAAACACTTTTTGAAATTTTTGGGTTTTATATAGTAAAACATTGATGTTTTCTCTATTACGTATATTATATGTAAATTAATTTAAATATTATATAATATATATTATATAAATAAATTTCACCTAGGTAATATAAAATTAATATATAATTACACTGTAAACCGTTTTTATTTGAAAAAAACTTTCCTTATTGTACACCATTGATGTTTATGTTAGATGATTAAAATAGTATGAACCTTACTATTAAATACTATTATTATTAATCATTTACAATTTTTTGTTTTAAAAATAATCAAGTACATTCTCCGAACGATACACAGTACACGGAGGCTATCCTGTTCGCACAACATAAACACTACCTTGCACAACCAACAGAAGTAGAAAACCATATTGTATGTTGAAGAGAATTAGAGTGTGAAAACAACTTTAAACTTTTTTCAGATCAATGGATTTCATGTTAAATACCCAAAGAGATTCAGTTTCAAATCCTCTCCCAATGAACAACAGCTCGTCTAGCTCATCAGATCCACATGTTTATTCTTTTGGATTTCACAGCACAGGGAATCATCCTCAGCTGCTTGATAGTTCTATGCAATTGCACCAGAGGAAGAAGAGAAAGTTAGCAGACAATGAAATAAGCCATGAAGAGTCACCGGGGCTCATGAAAGGTGCTCAGGAACTTCATCATCAAGATGTCTCAGCACCAATGTCGAGTGATTTCAGGTTTGCAAAAGAAACATTGTGACAACCGTGGAGCTACAGTCTCCTCCCACCGCCACTCTCGGTATTGTGGCGAGTCTCTGCGAATGGAAGCAGAGCCGCTGCTGCCAAGGTGGGTAAGAAACGTTCCAAAGCCTCCAGGAGAGTGTCGACGATGCTATTGAACACCGACACTTCAAATTTCAGAGCCATGGTGCAGTGCTTCACTACTATTCCTAAAACCCCCTTTGGATATTCAACGTTGAACCGTAGTTTCCCTCCAGGTCAGCAGGACTGGCAGCAAGTGGGTAAACCCTTACCTTATAAGGAAGTACTTGACCTTAATATGAACTCCGTCTCCCAGACAATTCCTCACCTGATAATTATCACCCTCAAAAATATAATAACACTATGTTTTTTCCCTTCCAGTCTCTCCATGATTATATAAATATCAGTAGCCCTTTAAATTTGCTTCCCAAAGCTCATCAAGGGAAAAAATCGAACACAACTCTCCTAAACAATGTGGGATTAATCAATTCAGCATCCATTTTTCCCACCCTCGCTATAATATTATCATCAGACAGAAGGCCTGGATACCTCCTATAAGCGCTACCTCCAGATTCCATTTCTGGCTTCAAGGTTCCGATAAGCACAATTATTATTTTCAACCCCCCACTTTTAGCCATAGTAACACGGGTACTGCTCCCAGCCATTGGAGAGCACGTACCCCAGGCTCCCCCGCTCCTGGGAGCTTGGGAGCTTGTAGGAAAATTTCCAAAATTGTTGGGAGATTCAAAGGGTACTTTGGAGCTTTTTGGGAGCTTCAATACTACAAATTTTGACGTTTCTGGTACTTATTTTGAGCAGATTTTCACCTTTCGAGTAACTATTCTAAGCAGATTTTCAACTTTTGGGTACCTATTTTGAGCAGAGAGGGTACCAATTGTTTATTTCATAACTAATACATTATAGGTTAGGGGATTGGACTGCATGGGCTCTGTAAAGCAACAGAGATGTGGAGATCTACCAAAGATTTCAACAAAATATATACACTTGCTAGTCATTCCTTGGCAGCTTCTGTTGCAAATCTTGAAGTTCAACAATTGAAATAACTCTACTTTCTTGAAGCCTATCTTGAAGCTTTAATGATAAGATTCAACAAATTACAATGATGGCCAGAAAGAGAAAGAGTAGTGTGTTAATCAGTTTCATTCTATAAATTTCCAAACTTGAATTTCAAAATTGAATATAATATAGTGTTACATGAAATCACATAATAATCAAGTAATAATAACCTCTCTTTTTTTGTTTAGGAGTTCCACATGTTTCTTCACTGGCAAGGAATTTCATTGGCAAGTTGTTGATGGATTGATACTTTGATTTTTTCTGGCGGTGTTTTAATGTCCAATCTTTTACATATTTCAATGCAAGATGGAATATGCATGGTGGAATTTAATTTGCACCTTTAAATTATTTTATTTTTATTTTTAATATATTATATTATTGCAGCTCCCAACTTAAAGTTTCCTGTAAATTTGAGCAAAGCTTCTAGCCGTACCGGATACTCGTTTCCCCGTACCAGAAGTACCCACATACCGGGAACTCGTGCAACATAGCTTTTAGCTATTGTTTCAATTAATGTACATGAATATACAAATATGAGTAGATTGCTCTTATGTTGCTTAGTTCCCTAGATGTGCTTGATTAAACAGAAACCATTGCTCATTAGCCAGGATTTGGTTTCTGTTTAATGTGATGATTTGGCTTCTGTTTAATGTGACCTCCTGGGTGGAGGTTAGTATCAACAGAATCAAGTTTATTCGAACTATCATAACAATGTAATTATTAGTCAAGATTTTGGTTTTTTTTTAATGTGAAGATTGATTTGGTTTCTGTTAATGTGTTTTTTTATGTGGAAGTTAGTATCACATCAACAAAATCAATTTTACTCCAACTACTCTAACAATGTAATCATTAGCCAGAATTTCATTTATGTTTAATATGAAAATTGATTTAGCTTTTGTTTATAAATATCATATCAACAAAATCAAGTTTACTCGAACTACCCAACAATTTAATCCTAATATAATTACACGCTTCCATTTTGAAACAGCTTCCTGGTTTCTTGGCTTCCTGATGGCGACTATTCAGACTAAGTAGATGATGTTAATTTATTGAGAAATTTTTTTCTTATTTGAGTTAATGATCGTGCCATGTTTTAGCAGCTGGTATGAAGGAGTGTGCATGTGATATTTAAATGAAGTTGTAACCAGTTCTGAAATTTAAAAAATATGAATAGATTTTCCCATCAAGATTGCACGAGGCATTGGTCTTTTCCTTTTTCAAATCCAATCATGAGTTTGAATGTGTCTTGATACTAACAATTCTGAAAAGTTCAGCAAATTCCGAATCAGAAATCTTTAGTTAATTGTCTCTTGATTTAGACCAATATGAATAAGAAATGGTATTCAATGAGTTGTCTCTTAATACAACTGTTTTTCTTCTGATTAGAGTAATGGTTGTGCTGTCATTGATTCTTGAATTTTGACCATGAATGTAAAGTATCGAAGTTAGAAGTGTAAAGGCTAAGTGGAGGTTTAATTTTATGATCATATTATTGTTCTTTTTAGCAAATAGTAGTTAAGAGAACCTTGAAATTCATCTCGATAAACCCGTTAAACCACAGAACCCTCTTTTTACCAAACAGTTGAAAGAATGAGTTACCTCTTTTTCATTTTCGGCTTTCAAGGAGAAATCCAAATAAGGAAGTTAAGGAAAGCAAGAGGAAACACAGGAAAGAATTGGTTTCAAAAATTGCACAGGTGGATATTGGGAGGAAGGTGAGGTATTCCTGAATTGGAAAAAGGGCAATTGGAAACTTGAAGCTCTATTTTGACTCGGGATAGTTGTTCTCGCAAGAGAAAATGATGTGATTTCTCTTTTTTGGTTAGGTAGTTTGGTTGGGTGGTGTGGTTAGTGGATGAATTTAAAGATGAGTTTTTTCTGGGATCTTTATAGTTTTGAGAGAATTTTAAAATTCGGAAATATTAAATTAATATTTATATCATTTTAGTTTTTTTTTTAATAAAACAATCAGCTTATATTCATCTCAGTGGAATTTTTTTCAGTTGTGGGGTTCAACTTCAATGTTTCTGAGACATTCTTTATTTTCGATGCATGGTACTTTTTGTCTTTTTCTAAGAAATTTTATTCTTAATCTCTCTTAAAATTTGGATTGATAATTTAATAAAAATCTAGACAAATCAATGAATTTATCACTTATAAATAACTTTTTTAGATAAATAAATAATTTAAATTTTTAAAAGCTTTGAGGTCATGTAAATAGGCATGTGAGGATAATAAATACAATGGGAGGAAATTAGTTATTATGAAAAATTGAATTAATTATTAAAAATATTAAAGTTAAATATTACTATGGACTTAAACAATTAATAGTAAAGACACGAAAGCCTTATGAAAGCCATAATTATGAAAACAATTAATGTTAAATTAAAGCCATACTTATGAAAGCCATGCTTTCAAGAAAGATAAATAGAATAGGAGGAAATTAGTTATTATGAAAAATTGAATTAATTATTAAAAATATTAAAGTTAAATATTACTATGGAATTTTTTCCTATGCGTTTCAAACCAGCTAGTGTGGCTTCATCAGGACAAGATGAAAAATCTGGTTTTTTGGTTCAGATTTCTCATCTTGTCCTGATGATGAGCCACACTAGCTGGTTCGAAACGCGTAGGCAAAAATTCCCTGCATGTGATTTTCACCGAAAGAATTTCTTACACAATTTATGGATCATAGAAGAAAAATTCCCAATTTATTACTATGGACTTAAAAAATTAATAGTAAAGACACGAAGTCCTTATGAAAGCCACACTTATGAAAGCAATTAATGGTAAATTAAAGCCATATTATGAAAGCCATGCTTTCAAGAAAGGTTGACTTATGAAAATTAGACACTTAGGAGACTTAGGGAATCCAATTAATGGTAAACTATTAGTTTTACTTTTTTATTTTATCTTAATTGACCTAGTCAGAATATTTTATTTTTTATTTTATCTTAATTGATCTATTCAAAATATTTTATTTTTTATTTTATCTTAATTTATCTAATCAAAATGTTTACATAATATAACAATATTTTATCTTAATTGATTTAGTCAAAATATTTTACTTTTTATTTTATTTTAATTTATCGAGTCAAAATGTTTACATAATATAACATGACTTTTTTTATTTTTTATTATGCTTTCAAGCAAGCAAAGTCATGCTTTCAAGAAAGCCAACCTAGCAAAGCCATGCTTTCAAGAAAGCAAGACTTATCAAAAGCTAGACACTTAGGAGACTTAGGGAATCCAATTAATGGTAAATTATTAGTCTTACTTTTTTTTCTTTTCTTTTTTTATCTTAATTGACCTAGTCAAAATATTTTACTTTTTTATTTTATCTTAATTGATCTAGTCAAAATATTTTATTTTTTATTTTATCTTAATTTATTTAGTCAAAATGTTTACATAATATAATAATATTTTATCTTAATTGATTTAGGCAGTTTTTTTTTAATCTTAATTTATATAACCTAACTTTTTTATTTTATCTTATACTTTCAAGAAAGCCAGATTTATGAGACTTATGAAAGCCATGCTTTCAAGAAATGTCATATAATAATTTATTTTTTCCTAATGTCATATAATAGTTTAATTTTAGGTTAGTAATAAACTAAGGCAACAAAAAATAGTGAAAAATATCCTATATTTGTTTTTTTGGGGTCACAAATGCCATAACCAATTTAACTTTAAGAGTTTTAGAATTGGTCAAAGGAATAACAAAATGGTAAAACTTCAAAAAGCTTTACATGGTTTGTAATGGTTAAAAAAAAAAATATATCAAGATGAAAATTATACAAGGAATGCTATTATTCATGAAGAAAATTAATTTTGTAGATACTATTATTTAAGGAAAAAAAAGATAGAAAATGGTCCAAAATTATCAAGCAATTTTTGAATTAATTGCACTAATAAATTCAATGTGAAACCATTTATACTAACATGAATACTACATCTGAGATCAATTAAGATCATCACTAAAATTGTTTTGATCATCTAAATCTTGGAGATTTCACTAATGTTAATTCAAACCAAATATTTTTACAAGAAAGAGCATACTTTTAAGAGCATACATTTTTGTATATATATTGCACATCTTTTTGCATTTTAGAATATAGTTTTATTAGTTTAAAAGTTGTATGTTTTGATTTTTTTTAATTATATTTTTAAAATTTTATTTAATATTTAGTTAAAAAGTTTAATTAAATGCTCTCCCAACTTGCTACTTAATTTAGGACCAAATAAATGATACTTATCTAAAAATGATATTAACATATGTAGTTGTGACCAAATTATATAGTCGAATAACTAAAAATAGTATTAATATATGTAGTTGAAATAGCTCAATCTTGTTGTTCAATCTCTCTAGTTGTAGCTATGGAATAATTCATGTGAGAGCATTTCCTCTATACTACTGTTTCCTATGTTATTGCTTTATACTATTTCTTTTGCAACATATGGTACAATTGCTAGTATTACGTATTACAATAGTATCACAGATGTTTATCTTGTACAAACAATTTTTTTGAAATTTTAGTTTGGGCTGGACAAACATTTTTGAAATTTTTGGGTTTTATATAGTAAAACATTGATGTTTTCTCTAGGATGACGTTACTGGGCCGCCACCGCCACCATCAGAGCTTCAGAGGCAAATGAATGGCATCTACCATTTTTGGGTTTTATATAGTAAAGCATTGATGTTTTCTTGATGCTGACATTACTGGGGTCGCCACCATCAGAGATTCAGAGCCAAATGCATGGCGTCAGGATCGGGTAACTGGTACTTGATCAGCTGCAGCAGCTTTGAATAAAAATGACAAAGTGAATCTTATGTGGTGCTGAGAGCGTAAGACCAACAATTCATGCCTTGCAACGTTCTTGTAGTAAGGCCATGCCATCATCCATTTCATTATGCAGCAGCTACGTGGGATTGATCAGTGGGCGAATGCGTGTGATATTTATATATAAATATGGGCATCGACCGCCTTTTTTTTACGAAAATAGGTGAATGCCCTACAGATAAACATTTACCAGGCTAATGCTCGGACTCGATGTTGATATGTAATATAAAACTAATATATAATATTACATATTACAATAGTATCCAGGATTTTCCAATAGCTTCTGTTGTACAAACATCTTTTTGAAATTTTTTGGATTTATATAGTCAAAATTTGATGTTTTCTCTTAGCTGACGTTACTGGGGCTGCCACCATCAGAGTTTCAGAGTGAAATGCATGGCGTCAGGATCGGGTAACTGGTACTTGATCGGCTACAGCAACTTTGAATCGAAAGACTAGGTGAATCTTAGTTGGGCCTGAGAGCGTAAGACCAAAAGATCATGACCTGCAACGTTCTCGTACTAAGGCCGTGCCATCATCCATTTCCATTATGCAGCTGGGCAGGATTGATCAGTGGGCGAATGCGTGTGGTACACGCATTTATTTATGGATATGGGCATCGACGGCTTTTTCATTATGAAAACGCTACATATAAATATTTAATAGGCTCATGCTCGGACTCCATGTCTCTTAGCTGCTGTGTAGGCGATGTGTCCCCATCTAGACTTTTCCGAGAAAAAACCATCTTATTTCCCACAGTTACGTGTCGATCTGCTGGTTAATAATTTAGGGAATTTAGGGTTTATTCTATCAGTTGTTGACGCTTCACGGAAATGCTCAGCGGTTTTTTAGTTAGGTTTCTTTTCATATGTAGTTGTATTAATGGAGTGTTAGTAATTTAATTTGATTTTTATTTTTTTAATTATTTGTACAAGTTTGTGAAGATTATGCGTGTCTAACCATTTTTATTTTAACTTTTTATTCAATATAATTTTAATAATTTTTTAATTACATATTTGTTACATCCAAAGTGATTTTTAAATACACATAAACTTATAATCTTTAAAACCAGTTTTATAATAGTTATATTTTTAATATATCTTTTAAATTATATAATTATTAAAAATTTAATCATATATATATATATATATTATTATTATTATTATTATTATTATTATTGATGATGATGGTTAACATCACTAATTTTTAGTCTATTCAAAAAAGTTATTTAATTTGATTTCAGATTTTATTCCTATGCTCAAAAATCTTGGAGAGAAGCTTCCCAAGCTCATAATAATTTTGACATCTTAAAAGGCTAAGAAAGTCAGTATTGCAACAAAGATTATGAAATTGAGCTCTAATGTGGTTGTAGGGGGTTCTCTAAAAGGAAGTGATTTTCATACTTGATGTTTATATTCTCATAGAGATGGCAGATCTTTTCCATCCATGGTGTTTTAGGAACTGTCCAATGCCCTGTTTCACTATAGAGCTCATGAGAGTTCATTCTAATCTTTGGCTATATTAATTTTTTTCTTTGAGCTAGTTAAAACAGACAAATACTTTTGATCTTCTAAGGTAGAGTTGATGACCTCCATATAATACCTTAATTTTCTTTTAATATAATCATCATCATATATATACATATATATGTATGTATATATATGTATATATATATAATCAAATTTATATATAATTAACAATTTCTTTTTAATAAACATAAATATTATATATGATAAAAGCATAGATATAATAAGAACAACTTTCCTCAAGGTTTCATCACTCTTGCTATTACAATTATGTTTCTTGTTTCATAATATTTTAACACTATCATTATAATTTATATTTTAAATTTACAAATAGTTTTATTTGATAGAGTGTTTATTGCTTTGTTTAACATTTTGAAAATAACAAAATTTGTTGTTTGGACTTATTATTAGGATAACCTATTATTAAGCAAAATATTGATATTGGTTAATCTACCAGCCTAGATCCATCTTAACTCCGGATCTATCAAGCACCGAGAGGGATCAAATCTCTCGAGGTGAAAACCTATTTTTTGAGTGCAAAACTTGAGGAAAGGTTTTCACCTCGAGAGATTTGATCCTCCTTACCGCTATGCCATTCCGGAGTTAAGATCCTCCTGGCGCTTGATAGATCCGGAGTTAAGATGGATCTAGGCTGGTTCCAGTCGTGTGCGACAAGGAAAATCTATCGATAATATGAGGAACATATTCTTAATTTTATCAATAATACGTAAATACATCTAATATTAACATAACCATTTTAAATATGTTAAATATGTCTGAGATTTATTGAGTCATTTTAATTTTAAATTTGATTAGTTACCTCAGTTTGTTGAGATGATAAATATTGTAAAGTAACTTTAATGGTGAAATAAAATTTTGAATGCAAAGTGACAATGTAATAATATTGAATGATAGAAACTGTGAATAATAAGAATGTAGTCAATTACGAATAGTCTTCATTGTGATCGATTTTAAACTATTTTCTTCTACTAAATTCTTATTTTCACCCAGGTTAGTTTTGTCATATTTTCATATTGATTATTTGAAAAGGACAGTTGGAATCATAAACCATTTAAATATTTAGCTCGAGTTGTTGTAGTAAACATCATACCTTGTCTCTCTTGCTCTCCAATATTAGTAGGTTGAATTACTATAACACAAAAGTCAATGTACATTGTCAATATTTTTTTGTGCTTACACTGAAATCATTGCACACACACTATTAATCCAATGACTTTAAAATTAATGTACCATCATACATCCAATTACATCAAATTAGAAATCAACATATACATTGAAATCAATGCAACTAATGCAAGAAATCAAATTATAATAGAAAACAACATCTACACTAAAATCAATGCATCTAATGCAAGTAATGAAATATGATCTACACTCAAATAAATGAGTCTAGTGCAAGTAGGAAAATAGGATTTAAAGCCAACAGTTACACTAAATTCAATGCATCTAGTGCATGCAATCAAATAGGATTAGAAATCACCATCTATACTGAAATAAATGCATTTAGTGCAAGGAATAAAATAGGATTATAAATAATCTACATTTAAATCAATGCATTTAGTTAAATCATCTACATTTAAATCAATGAATTTAGTGCAAGCAATCAAATATAAGTATAAATCGACATCTACATTGAAATTAATGCATCTCGTGCAATCAATCAAATAAGATTAGAAATCACCATCTACACTGAAATCAAGGCATTTAGTGAAAGAAATCAAATAGGATTAGAAATCACCATCTACATTGAAATATCAATCCATTCAGTGCAAGCAATCAAATAGGATTAAAAATAATCTAAATTGAAATCAATTCATCTAGTGAAAGAAATCAAATATAACCAAAAATCAAAATCTACATTAAAATTAATCCATCGACTGAAATCAATCAAATAGGATTAGAAATCATCATCTACACTGAAATTAATGCATTTAGTGCAAGCAATCAAATAGGATTAGAAATAATATACCTTAAAATCAATCCATCTAGTGTAAGTAATTAAATATCATTAGAAAATGCATCTACTGCAGGAAACCTTCTTCCCTCTCTCCCCCATATATATCTATATATCCATCCATCTCTCCTTCTTTTTCTCTTTATCTCACCCCACCATACACACACACTCTCTCACTCCATATCTCTCAATTTCCTTGTCCCTCCCTCCTTCTCCCCATCTATCTTTTTTTCTCTTCACCTTACATCTATATCTATATCTCACTCTATCTCTCTATATCAACTCCAAAACATAAACTCTCTTTCTCCAATCTGTCTATCTATCACTCCCTCCTCCTCCTCCTCCTCCTCTCTCTCTCTCTCTCTCTCTCGCTTCTATCTCTCTTCCTTCCTGCTACCCTTTCTCCCTATCTCTCCATCTTCTTTATCACTCCCTCTCTCTCTCTCTCTCTCTTCACCTTTCACCCTCTATGTCTTTATTCTTACCTCCCCCTCTCTCCCTCTCCATCTTCATATCTCTTTCCCTACCTCTCTTCACTCTCTCTCTTCCTTTCTCTCCCCCCCTCTCTCTCTCTCTATCTTCACCTTCCAACTTTGTTACCATATGCCTCTCTCTCTCCTTCTCTCCCCCCTTCTCTCCATATCTCCTTATTTGTCTCTTTATCTCACCCCAAAACATACACACTCCCTCTTCATCTCCCCCTTGTCACTCCCCCACTCTATCCACCACTCACTCTCTATGTATTATTCTTCCCTCCCTTTCTCCTCATCGAGCTCCATCTCTCAATCCCTCCCTCCCTCCCCCTCCAAATCCATATTTCTATCCCTCCCTCTCTCCTCCCCTCTCTCCTCCTCTCTTTCAAGTCCCCTCTCCTTTCCCTCCTGTCTCTCCCTTTCTCTTCCCCCATCTCTCTCTCTCCCTCTCTCTCCATCTCTCAATCCCTCCCTCTCTCCCCCTCCAAATCCATATTTCTATCCCTCCCTCTCTCCTCCTATCTTTCAAGTCCCCTCCTTTTCCTTCCTCTCTCTCCCTTTATCTCCTACCTCCCTTTATCTTCCCCCATCTCTCTCTCTCTCTCTCTCTCTCTCTCTCTCTCTCTCTGTCCTACAATCCTCTCTTCCCCCATCACTCTCTTCCTCTCTCTCATCATTCCTCTCTCACCTCCTTCTATTTGACCCCCCAACTCTCTTTCTTTCTCTCTCTCTCTGTCCTCCAATCTTCTCTCTTCCCCCATCACTCTATCTCACTCTCCAACTATCTTAATATTTATATGCCTTTATCCTTCTCTCCCCCGTTGTCTCCATCACTCCTCCTTTCTCCTTCTCCCCCCCTTGTCTCCATCACTCCTATGTATATTTATCCCACCCATAAGCATACACACTCTCTCTCCATCTCTCCCTTGTCACTCCCTCTCTATGTATTTCTTCTTCCTTTCCTCACTTCGCCTCCAGCTCCATCTCTTTATCCCTCCTTGTCTCTTCCACCTCTCATTCTTCCTCTCTCTCCCTTTCTCTCCTACCTCCCTCTCCCTTTCCCCTTCTTTCTCTCTCTCTCACTCTCTACCCTCCAATCCTCTCTCCTTCTCCCTCCTTCTCTCCTTATCTCTCTCCCACCTCCATATTTATGTCTCCCTCTCCCTCTCTTACCCTTCTCTAACTCTCTCACTCTTCTCACTCTCTCTCTCTTCATTCCTCTTCTCCCTTCTCCTTCAATTTATCTCCATATCTCCCTTGTCACTCCCCCTATTTCTCCACCTCTATCATATATCATGATATATTAATATATATTACAATATAATAAATTTAATATTGCATTAATCTAAACATATTAAATTTAATAATATTAATATTTTAATATTAATGTTAGGGTTAATAATGTTTTGTTTGGCATGGTATTAATAATAATTTGGTCCATGGTATTTGACCCTTATACTTCATATATAATTAGATCTTGATTTCTAATTGTATTTGATATATTTTTATTTATTTACCTTACCTCTTTATACCTCTTTTATATTTACTTATTTACCATACCTATTTTATAAATATATTATTTGGCCCATGGTATTTGCCCATGGTATTATTAATAATTTGTCCCATAGGCTTCACCTAAATAAAACTTGTTTTTGAGTTTTTGTAAATATAAAGTGGTTTATTGAGTAAATATAAAAATCAGTGTTATTTATTTACCATACCTCTAGTTTATTTATATTTATATTTATTTACCATACTTCCTGAGTAATATAAAAAGAGGTTTTATTTATTTACCATACCTATGGTTTATTTATATTTTTGCGTACTTACCATATTTTATTTATTTACCATATCTATTTTTTGAGTGTTAGTAAACTCTTCAAATTTTAAGTTTATATCATTTAAATTTACTTTTAATAAATTTTTAATTGTTCATTTATATGTTTATGTAAACTATTGTTCAAGCCGACATTTTTTTTTGGCTTCCGACATACTTACACATCGGGGTCATACTAGGCTGTACAGATTTAAAACGGTTTACAGTTTTACAAATGGTCTTACAATAATTTATTTAAAGTTATTATAAATAATATTAATTTAGATAGTTTTAAAATATATTATTTTTATAAAAATAATTATTAAATTATATATATTAAAATTTGAAAGTATAATATTTTCAGTATGTCTAATATATTATTTAATAAATAATTCAACTCGTGATTTCACATGGAATGTGTATCAAGATTTTATAGACATATTATCATATCAAGAATTTAGGTGAGGAAGGTAACCAATTTTATTTCTAGGCATATAAAATAAATGCATTTAACGTTTCTTACATTAATTTGTGAAGAATAAAATATATTATTTTTATTAAGTAAAATGTTTTTTTTATCTTAACTTAAAAAATAAAATTATTAGAATTGATTATTTATTGAAACACTCATGAGTTAAATCCTTGAATATTTTATAATTTTTTTCAATAATAGCATTGAGAGTAGCTACATAATTTAAAATCTAGCATAGAGGATATGTTGTCTTAAACTAACATGATATAATATTGTATTTAAAAAATGGGAATATATTAAATAGATGATGGTGATGATTAACCTACACTAAGACCTATAGCGTCTATTTGATCTTAAGAAGGTAAGACATTGATGAATTACTTAACTTTTTATTTCAATACACAAAAGGAAGTGAGTGAAGTGTTCCAAAATCACCATAGTTTTGCTGATTTAAAAGGTTAATAAGGTTGCTTGTGTGACAAATATTTTGAAAATTAGATTAAATGTGAGTATAAGATGGATAATTTAATCGAAAGTGCTTTTCATACTTAACTCTTTGAACATCACATACATGATATATTCGTCTATCCCATGACATTTGAAAATTGACCAATGCCTAGTTTCACTATGAAGCTCATGAGAATTATACCTAATCTTAGTAATATTCATTTTCCTATTACACTACTCAAGATAGAAAGATAATTTTGGTTTTAAAGTTAATTTTGGTTTTGAATTTTGGGGTTGATCACCTCCTTATACTATCTTAGTTTTTTTTATTCTTCTCACTTTTTAATAACCCCACAATATTGCCTTAAATTTGGAAGTAATAGTATTTTTAATATTATCTAGATTCAATTAGATGGCCTATTCCATTTTTCCCTAATAGCCCAATGATGATTGGGAATCCTTATTCCCCCCTCACTTATCCAAAATGGGGGTTTTTCCTAGAGTTAAAAGAAATTTTAGGAAACCATTTGACATCCTCATTGTATAAATTCTCCTTATACATAGTATATCTAGTGATAGCCATGTCTTCAATGGGGTAATGATTTTCTTCAACCAAGATGATATGACACGGAGTATTTCCTTTAATGTTGGTCTTGTAGGTTATAAACTAAAAACTCTTTAAATATACTGAAACCCAAAACCTGACATCCATTTAACATAACATGAGTGATGAGAGCCTCAAAGAATATTTTTTTCATATCACACATCCAAATATCTACTTACTTACAATTGTTTTCAATCCCATAGTAAAATTTTTGACCTCTATTTATCCATTTTTCAATGCTATAATTTCAATTGAGATTATTTATTTATAAAAAAAGAAATAATTAAGTATGTATTTCATAGATATGGGTTATAGATCGATTAAGAGAAATAAAAATAATAATTCTATCTCCTCTTTAATTTTTTTAAGGTTAGTTAGTTGCAAAGTTGGGTCCAACCATGAAATTTCTAATGAGAAATTTCACAGGAGTGCAACAATGCATGCTACCACCATCTATTTTATGTTCCATAGACTTTCTATTTTCATTTTTGATAAAGTCTATTTTTATTATTTTTTTAAGAAAATTAAATATTTGTTAATTTTGTTTTATTTTACTTTTATACCATCAAGCTATGTTACAAGTAGACCACTAGGAGGAAGAGGGATTACATTATATTTCAGTGCATTTTGTTCCATAAATTCACAAATTTGTTGAGAGTGGACACAGAGAGAGAGAGAGATTAAAAAAAGAGAGTTTGTGAATTGTCATAGCCTGCACAACACAAGAATCACTTATTTTTACTTGCATATATTTTCCATTCAAAGAAAAAGAGCACAATAACCTCACTTTTTAGCCTTTTTTCTCTGCTGAAAGGGTTTCCTAAGTTATATTTTGTGTTAATTTTTGGTTTTTGAGTTTTATTTTGACGTTTTCTATTTTCTGCATAATTATAGTTTGCATGCATATGAGATAAATAGTAATTAATAGATCCAAATATCTAAAGATAAATAAAACTTCATAGTGGAGGTTTCATATTTCATAATATGTTAGTAGATATGTTGTGACAAATTGTCTATTGGAATATCTGCGATAGTTTACAAATAAATATTGGTATGAGAAGAGGTTTCTTTGGGTATAATGTGGGTATTTGTAGGGGATAAATATTAGTTAAGCCGAAAGTCACAAAAATATAATCATGGCTAATGAAGATATGAATGATCCTCATGATCCTACATAAGGAGGTTTATGGAGCTTGAAACACAAGCACAGGGGCTTCACTCAATGAACCTCTAACATATCACATGAGATCATAGAATATTAAATAATACCCTTAATTTGACTACATTTGGAAAATACCTCTTAAAATAACATTATCTAACCCCCTACCAATCTTAAACCAATACACCTTCCCAATTTAAAAAGCCCCAACTTGCATTATATATTGTAGGTATCCATTTTTTTGTTAACATGTTTCATACCGCTTTATATTTTTCATTAATTTCTAGCTCCATTTTTAATACCCTCTAATACAAAACCCTTTACCCTCTATATATCCCCCAATATATTATGTCATTTTTTCTCATTATATATCCCCCAATATGAACCCACATGCTATGGTACTGCTCCTGCACTGAAGCCCCTGTGAGCACAAGTTGCATATATAAACCATAATGTGAGGCTCCTCATGATGGATTTGACAAATAATATCAAGCTATTTGGAGAAGATTAAAGTTCTAATGCATAGGTTGTATCAGAGGGGAAATTTATATAGTGAGAATAATTAAAGAGGGAATTTAAGAAATACCAAAAAAAGAACAACCTATTTCAATTTTGTGAACCATTTACAATACCTATTCAAAATGGAATTGAAAGTTGACATCAAGTTGTATGAATATGAGATTGAATATTTGAAGTTAAATAATCATTTTCATCAATTAGAAGTTTATTTTAGTGTTCATGTTTTAGAGGAAAAATAAAATATTTCATTTTCTTTGTTGAAATTAGAGGACCATACACTGACCTGGTGGGAAATCCACATGGACACCTTGAGTTTGTAGGGAGATCATCTAATGACTAAGTGGGGGGATTTCAAAACTCTCATAAGGACGTAATATTACCCTATCAATTATGTAAAGGATTAGTGGATTGGGTGGCATTAATTCATGAAGAAGGAAGGACAGAGTTTATAAGGATACACCACATAATTCAGAAACATGGCGATATGTTTAGCATCTCTCTAAAGAGCCTAGATTTAATCCCCCGGTATATAAGGGGCATACAAAACCATATGTCAAAATATGTGATGTTTTTCTGGCTAAAATTAGTGGATGAGGTTTGTGAACAGGGACAAGACCTAGAGAACATAGGTAGGAAGAAGGGGTAATCAAGTGGGTCCAAGCATAAAGAGAATAGAGAAGCTTCCAAGGTGGTAAGAAGAAGTGGAAATGGGTTAAGGGTAAAAATATAGCAACCACAACACACTAATGCAGGGATCCCAAAAACCACTACAACCACTCTAAAATTGATGTTCACATAGAGGAAACGTGTTGGAATTTGCATGTAGAACTCTACTCAAATAGAAAAAAGGAAATATAATAAGAAGAAAAATCTAATGGCCATAGATTAGATCAATTAAGTTGAAAGCAGCTTAGAAGTGGATGATATTTGTTTCTATACATCAACATAGAAGGAGGTGAATCTAGTTATCATTCAGAAAAAAAACAAGAAAAAAAAGGCCAGATTCTTCCATATAAAGATATAGGTAGAGAAAAATATTCATGTTTTGTTTGACTCATGAATATCATTACAATAGATTTTTTCAACAAATTACGATTGGAATTTCCTGGTCATCCAAGCCCATATCCATTGGGATGAGTAAATAAGGATACAAAAACAAAGGTAGCCAAATAGTGTAAAATCACTTTTGTTATCACTGCTAATTTTAGTGATCAATGTTGGGTATGTGTTATATTGTTTCCACGAATAAGCATGTGTGGGGGGGGGGGGGGCGATAGCCCCCCCTTTGCGCTGGGCACAATGGAGGGGGTCACAGAGGGGGCGTTAGCCCCCCCTTTCGGGGTCCAGGGCAGCGCCTAGGCAAAAAATTTTGGTCCTTAATTTCCAGTCGGTAGTCCACGCCCATGGTTTTGTGCATGGTTTTGCACATGGTTTTTGGGTACCATGGTTTTCGGCCCCTGGTATTTTTTTTAGATCCAGTCAGGGGAACTACGATTATGTTCTAATCCAGGGTTGATGGATTGGGGTTTATTTATGCTTCGGAATGTATATATATGTGTTGTAACACTAAAAGGAATATAATGAAAAATCAAGCTGGTCGTCCTGATTTGGGATATAGGGGAAAATCTCTGTGTTTATCTGTTTTATGTTTTATGCTCTCACTATTGTTTATTTTCTGTTATAAGATTCGTGGGTAGATAATTTATGTTCAGGGTTAAAACCTACATTTGGTATCCGAGCTGTTTCATCTTCAAGGGGACGGCTTTGCTGTTGAGGTTTTTTTTCTCAGGCCTAAGGTAGACCCTGTTCAGTGGGAGATCTGCGGGATCGATTCTTGCGGTGAAAGAAGACGGCAAGCGGCGGAAAGATAGAGATCGAGAAATTTAATGGTCAAAGTTTTGAGTTGTGGAAGCTCAAGATGGAGGATCTTCTGGTGGATAAAGATTAGTGGATCTCAGTAGATCCAGGTACTAAACCAACGACAATGTCAGATGAAGATTGGAAGAAGCTGGATCGGAAGGCAAAGAGCACAATACGATTGTGTGTCTCAGATTCAGTATTGTTGAATGTATCTGGGGAAGCTATGGTGAAGAATTTGTGGGAAAAAATTGGGACTTTGTATCAATCTAAGTCTCTGGTGAATAAGTTGTTCCTGCAGAAAAAGATGTATAACCTGAGGATGAAGGATGGAGACTCGGTGACAGAGCATTTGAACGCCTTCAATACTATGGTAAGTCAGCTGTCATCTGTTGATATTAAAATCTCAGATGAAGATAAGTGCATCAGTTTGTTGTGTTCTCTACTAGATTCGTGGGACAATCTGGTTATTGCAATAGGTTGCAATACAACGACCTTGAATTTTGATGACATTTTCTCAGCCTTGTTGTCGGAGGAAATGAGATGGAGAAATATGGAGGGTCAGAATGGAGATGCCTTATCTATACAAGGAAGGTCCGAGAAAAGAAACAAGAATAAGGTTTCTAGTGGGAGATCTAAATCTAGAGGGAGATCTAAATCTCCTAGAAAGTTTGTAAAGGTGTGCTGGAAATGCGAAAAGTATGGGCACTATAAAAAGGACTGCAGATCTAAAGCTCCTGAGAAAGGAAAGGGATCTGATGATGCTCCTTTTGCAGAGGCAAAAACCACCTCGGATGAAGGTGGGGATGTCTATTTGGCTTCTTCTTCAAATACACATGTAGATCATGAGTCATGGTTGATTGAATCAGGTGCATCCTTTCACTTCACTCCCCATAGGGAGTGGTTCTACGAGTATGAAAAAGATAATGGTGATGTCTTCCTAGGGGATGATAGAAAGGCCAGAATCGTCGGACATGGAAAGGTCAAGCTGAAGCCGCAAGGTGGAAGGATTAGAACACTTCCTGGTGTTCTGCATATTCCTGCATTGGCAAGAAATCTGATTTCTATAAGCAAGATGGATGATGCAGGTGTAAAAATAGTGTTCGAGAAAGATGTCTGCAAGATGGTTCGGGGAGCACTGGTATTAATGTGGGGAGTTCGGACTGGAACTCTGTAAAAGCTACAAGGTAGCACTGTTATTGATGGGTGTAACAGATATGTGGTTCCTAAAAGTGGAGTGGAAAGCCTAGTTGTCTCTGGAGAAAATACCATGTTATGGCATCAAAGGCTTGGACATATTGGACAGAAGGGCCTTTGGATAATGCATAGAAATCGTATGGTAGAAGGTATGTCTAATTTCTCTCTGGATTTTGATTTCTGTGAACATTGTGTATATGGGAAGCAGAATCGGGTGAGTTTTCCTTCTAGTGCTAAGAGGGCGAACAAGATATTAGAACTTGTGCACAGTGATGTGTTTGGACCTATGTCAGTTCCATCACTGGGAAACTCTGTGTACTATGTTTCATTCATAGATGACTTCTCAAGGAATACATGGATATATTTCTTGAGGAAGAAATCTAAATCTTTTGACAAATTTAAAGAATTTAGGGCTCTGGTGGAAAACTAGACAGAGAAGAAGATAAAGGCGCTGAGGATAGATAATGGTGGGGAGTTCTGAAAAAAGGAATTTGAAGAGCTCTGTAAGAAGTGTGGTATAGCACGAAAAAAGACTAATCCATACACACCTCAGCAAAATGGAGCTGCAGAAAGAATGAATAGAACACTAATGGAAAAGGCAAGAAGCATGCTCAATGGTGCCGGGTTAGGACAAGAATTCTAGGCAGAGGCAGTGGAGACTGCATGCTATTTGATTAACAGATCACCTTCATTGGAGGATAAGACTCCACATGAGGTATGGAATGGTAGGAAACCCTCTATTTCACATCTAACGGTATTTGGATGTGATGCATATATACATGTTCCAAAGGAGAAAAGGATCGAGTTGGATAATAAATCTGAAAGGTGAATCTTTATTGGGTATAAGGATGGTTTAAAAGGTTACAAGCTTTGGAACTCGAAAACAAGGAAGGTTGTGTACAGCCGAGATGTGGTGTTTAGAGAGGTGAAAGATGTTGTTGAACATGAAATCATACAAAATGAACTTGAGAAGATAGACTTTGAGCTAAAGGAGTATGAATCAGACTCTACAGCAGAAGAAGATTCAGAAGAGGAAGAGCCACAAACTCCATCTTTGAGAAGATCAGTTCGAGAAAGAAGGCAACTAAAAAGGTATAGTCCATCTGATTTTTGTTCAGGTTTTGCCTTAACTATAACTGATGATGATCCCAAAACTGTCAAGGAGGTAGTAGATTCAGAGGATGGAAAACTCTGGAAGGAGGCCATGGTTGATGAAATGGCATCCTTGCACAAAAATGAGGCATGGGATTTGGTGGAGTTGTCGGCTGGAAGGAAGCCCATCGGGAGCAAATGGGTGTTTAAGAAGAAGATGAATGTAGAAGGCGAGGTGGAGAAATACAAAACTCGGTTGGTAGCAAAAGGTTATTCTCAGGTGCTGGGAATTGATTTTGGTGATATTTTTTCTCCTGTTGCCAAGGTTACTTCTATTAGATTACTCTTATCTGTTGCTACTGCATTTGTTTTTGAGATAGAACAGATGGATGTGAAGATAGAATTTCTTCATGGGGATCTAGAAGAGGAGATATACGTGAAGCAACCTGAAGGCTTTATGGTGAAGGGTAAGAAAGAACTAGTATGCAAGTTGAAGAAGTCTCTGTATGGGTTAAAACAGTCACCAAGGATGTGGTATCAGAAATTTGATACCTATATACGGGGACTTGGCTTCACTAGAAGCAAGGACGATCACTATGTTTATTTTAAATTAATTGGTGACCGTGTTATTTATTTGGTCTTGTATGTGGATGATATGTTGTTGATTGGAAATGAAAAATTAAATTATCCAAGATTTGAAGACCCAACAATTCTCCAAATTTGACATGAAGGATCTTGGTGTTGCAAACTATATTCTGGGCATGGAAATTAAGAGAGATCAGGCAAAGAGGACACTCTAGTTAAACCAGAGGAAGTATGTCGAAACTATATTGCAGAGGTTCAATATGCAGGATAGTAAACTAGTGAATGTTCCTATTCCTGTAGGTGTAAAGCTATCTGTTGAACAGTGTCCCAAGACACAAGAAGAAGAGGAGTATATGTCTCGTGTTCCATATGCAAGTGTAGTGGGTAGCCTGATGTATGCAATGGTCTGTCCTAGACCAGACATTGCACATTCAGTGGGAGTATTGAGCAGGGTTATGTCAAACCCATGAAAGGAGCATTGGATAGCAGTGAAGCGGGTTTTCAGATATTTACATGGCACTGGTGATTATGGCTTGTGCTACCAAGGAAGACCAGGATTGGAAATAATGTTGGACATTCATGGTTTTTTTGATATAGACTGGGCTGGAGATCTAGACCAAAGACGATCTACAAGTGGGTATATGTTTAGCCTATTTGGAGGCACAGTCAGTTGGATGAGTAAAAGACATTTTGTAGTGGCTCTTTCAACTACAGAGGTAGAATACATAGCAACCACTCATGCAAGCAAGGAAGCAATTTGGTTGCAGAGATTGTGTTCAAGTATGGGGTTGGTACAGTAAGCTATAAGGATAGACTATGATAGCCAAAGTGCAATTTTCTTGTCTAAGAACCCTGCTTATCATTCAAAGACAAAGCACATTAATGTTAAATATCACTTTTTTAGAGATATGGTTGAGGCTAAAAGGGTGTTGCTGGTAAAGGTGGAAACTTTGAAGAATGTTGTAGATGCATTGACGAAGTCTGTGAGCACTCAGAAGTTATCTTGGTGTAGGGAAACAATGGGTGTTGAATAATTGGGCCAGTGACTAAGATCTCTTGTGGCCCCCTGTGGAAAGAAAACAACAAGTGGGAGAATGTTGGGTATGTGTTATATTCTTTCCATGACTAGGCACGCGTGGGGGGTGATAGCCCCCCTTGTCGGGGTCCGGGGCAGCACCCCGGAAAAAAAATTTGGTCCTTAATTTCCGGTGGGTAGTCCGCGCCCATGGTTTTGTGCATGGTTTTGCACATGGTTTTGGGGTATGATGGTTTTCGGCCCCTGGTATTTTTTGTAGATCTGGTCAAGGGAACTATTGTTATGTTCTAATCCAGGGTTAATGGATTGGGGTTTATGTATGCTTTGACATGTATATATATGTGTTGTAACACTAAAAGGAATATAATGAAAAATCAAGCTAGTCATCCCAATTTGGGATCCAGGGGAAAATCTCTGTGTTTATATATTTTATGTTTTATGCTCTTGCTATTGTTTATTTTCTGTTATAAGATTCGTGGGTAGATAATTTCAGTTCAGGGTTAAAACCTACAATCAAGTAGAACTAGATGTAGTTCCCCTTAATGTTTGTGAGTGGTGTTTGGATGTCCCTATATGCACATTTGATATGTAATATTCAATTGAATATCCAACAATTAAGGCCTCATCAATGATGGAAATTATTTCACCATCAATGCACATAAGGGAAAGTAGAAAATTTCACCCATAAGTGCTAATGAAGCCAAGAAACCAATCCACTCTAGAAAGAAGTATATTTAATTATTTTTAAGAGAAAATTATTTTGTAGAAAAGTTGGTTGGAGTAAAGTCATCCCTAGATCGGTGTACTAGGGAATATAAAAGACAACTTGAAGAGTTTCTATGTGATAAAGGGGTGTGTTCTAGGAGCCTAAGCGAATATTTCCTTAGAGGGAAGTGGAACACAAGATCTTTCTATTGAGAGATTCCCCTTTTCCAAACAATTGGCAATATAGACAATCCATTATAAAAGCAAGGAGGTGAAGAAATAATTATGACAACTACCATAATAGTGTTTCATTCAACCAAGTACCTTTCTATGGGGATAATACATCACCAATGTGCCAAATAAGGATGGGACTTGGTGGATGATTATTGGCTACAGGGAGTTAAAAAAATTACACTAAAGCCCAAGTACTCCCTACCGAGAATAAATGATTTTTTGTATTAGTTGCAGCAATCCAAATAATTTTCTAAGCTAGAATTAATGCTTGTATTTTTCCATGTTTGAGTTAGAAAGGAAGATAGCTAGAACACTAATTTCAAAACTAGGAAGGGTTTGAATGAGTCGTTTTTCATGTCAAATAGGATAAGAAATACAAAAAATATGTTTGTGAGGTTAATTAATCATATAATGTGTGATTTTATACTTTCATTTGTTATTGTCTATTTAGAAGATATGATGGTAGGGAGAACTCTTTTGACATAATATGATGTCTCCATTTCTTAAGAGTTTGTATGATGGAATAAAATTTTGTGTCATAAGAAGAATATTTTTGCCTGGCCTCATTATTTTTTTCGCTGAAGTAGGCAAACAGTTTTCCTTCTTGACTTAAGACAACTCCTATTTCAATTCCACTGGCATCAATCTCAACTTGAAACAAATTATTAAAATATGATAGTGCTAAAATAGGTTTTTCTGTGATATTTTTCTTTAATAATTAAAATTTTTATTAGCTGCTTTTGTCCAATGGAATGGATGATTTTTCTCTATAATAGTTTCCACAATTGGAGCACATATGAAAATGAATTTTTTGATAAAGTTCCTGTAAAAACTTGCCAATCCACGAAAAATTCTCGCCTCTGATCTGCTTTTTGGAATTGGCCAATTGATTATGGCCTTCACTTTTTTCGGATCCATCTTCAAGCCTTCTCTTAAAATTAAAAAACCCAAGTAAAATAATTTTGTCTTTATGAAACTACATTTCTTTAGATTGATTAGTAATTTCTCTTGTTGTAGTTTCTTCAAAACAATCTTAAGATGTCTTAGGTGCTTTTATTTTGATTGACTATAAATTAACATATCATTGAGATCAACAAATTTTCCAATGAATTATTTTAAGACTTCATTCATTAATATCATAAGAGTGCTAGGAGAATTGGTAAGTCTGAAGGGCATTACCAACCATTCATATAAACCAGTTTTAGTTTTGAATGTTGTTTTCCATTCATCACCTTCTCTGATTATGATTTGATGATATCCATTTTTTAAATCTATTTTAGAGAAATATGCAGCACCACTTAGACAATATATAATATGATCAATACGAGGTAATATAAACTTGTACCTGATTGTGATTTTGTTGATGGCTCGAGAATATGTGCACATTATCCATCCACAATCCTTCTTTGGAGTTAACACTGTTGGAACAACACAATGACTTAAGCTTTCTCAGATGAGACCTTTATCCAACAATCCCTGCACTTTATTTTTAATCTCTTCATTCTCCTTTGGAGTCATTGTGCAAGATTCTTTGTTAGGAAGGCTAGCACCTATAATGAGATTAATATGATGGATGATACCTTTAATGGGAGGAAAATCATCAGGAAATTCATCCACTACAACATCAATAAATTCATTCAACATATTTTTAATTTCTTTTGGAAGATCATTCAATTTTTTATCCCCTCATGCTTTATTTCTTGAATAAATTCTTTCCCATTAAGTAACATTACCTTAGATTGGTCTTCTTCTGATACTTTTTCATTCTTCAAAGGCAAAAGTACATGATTTTTACCATATTTTTCATAAGTGTAAGTATTTCTTCTTCCATCATTCATTTCTTTACTGTCATATTGTCATGGCCTTCCAAGAAAGATATGACACACATCCATAGGAATAACATCACAAATAAAATTTATCCTTATAAAATCCTATTTGAAACTCCACTTCACATTTTTCATTAACTACCATGAAACTTTGTACGGAGTAGGATGTTTAGTTTTCTTTAAATTCAACTTTTCTGCCATTTATGTGGATACTAAATTATCAATACTCCCACTATCAATAATGATTTCACAACATTTTCCTTCTGCTTTACATTCAATTTTGAACAATATTTTTCTTTGTGTGGGTTCCTTTACTTCTTCAAAAGTCTTTAATAAAGTTCTTTTGATCATCAAATATTCAATAGTTTCAGATGAATTTTCATGTGTAAAAGATTGTACACTTTCTATATCAGTTTGTGTTATATGTGTTCTTCCTTAATTATAAAATATTTATGCACGTTCATTAGCTTTATGACTTCGTTTGTTAGATATATAACATCTTACCACAAAAGATCGAACTCTACCTCTTTGATATGGTCTTGGTCCTCTGAAATCTCCTCTTGATGATTCTGCCTATTGTGAACTACTTCCTTATTCTCTTTGAATGGGAAATATTCCACTTGAATATCTTATGCTTTATTATCCCCGAGTTGATGTCCTCTGCTTCTTATCATGCTTTTCCCTCCTCCTCTTTGAATCTTCTTTCTTGCAATTTTTTCTTCAATCTTAACAGCTATCTGGTAACTTTCTTCAATAATTTCTAGAGACAAAATATTCAATTAATGTTGTATTTCAAATATCAGTCCATTAATATGTCTATCTATTTTTTATTCATGTGCTTCCATATGACAAGATCTTATACTCAATCTATAAAAATATTATTTATATTCTTTTAAAGAAATAAATTTCTGCTTGAGATTTTTCATTTGGCAAAAAAGATTCAATTGATAATCCCGAGGAAGAAATTTACCTTTGAACTTGGCCACCATTCGATACTAACTTGTGACCTTCCCTTTGTTTCTATTCCTCCTTTTGCCTTTCATGCTATCCCACCATAGTACAACATGTCCCTTTAATCTGGTCACCATAAACTTAACTTTATTCTCATCAACTACATTTTCATAGTCAAAATACTTATCCATGATGTCGATCTAGTCGATCAATTCTTCATGATTTAAATTTCCTTCATAAATAGGCACGTCCAATATTAGCTTGAAAATTATTCCCACGATCATCTTGACCATTTTCTCTTCTGGAGTTTCTTCAGCTTCAACTTCTTCTAATATTTTTTCTGCTTCACGAATATCACCAATGTCGAGATATATTTGACATGTGGTCTCCAATACATCTATTATAGTTGTAATATGTCTTACCTCATCAAGAAAGACTTGATTTGCAGTTGGTCTTCCTAATCCAATTCTAGCTCCTCTGGCTCCTCTAGCTCTATGGGCCATCTTAATTGAAATATAATAATCTTTCCAAATTATTTTATTAAAGCCTCCTTTAATAATGACTTAAATAAAAATTTACCAAAATACCTCCTTTTTAATATAAATACTACTCCCTGGAATGAATAGTTTTACAACTTCAAAATATTTCATTTGATTTTATATGCATCTTTACCTTTATTACCCCTTTATATTTCAAAATAAAATATTTTTGAGCTCTTTTTCTTCTTTTTTTTATGGCTCAAATCACTTCATATATCATTACATACATATATATAATATTCTCCAAAAAATAATGTCCTAGAAGATAAGGACTTGGAAGTGTAATGCATAAAAAAATTGTTTCGTCAAATTTTTTTTCTTCCCACGATTACGCAAGATTATTTATTCACAGCCCACCAATCACATGCTTACAAGCTTATTTCTTCACAACGGACCAGTCACATGCATATTTCTTCACAACAGACCAATCACTTGGATATCTGCTAGTGGAGGAAACACATCACAACTCAAAAATTTCTTTGATGTATGTTGTGGGAGGAATGCTTCACGACTTGTAGGCAGCGTAACCATACCACTTTCAAAACTCTCAAGAAGTGCAGGAATATTACTGTCAGAATTGCATCAGTCATTCATTTTTTAATATCAAATATATATATATATATATATTTGGTAATTTGTGCTAGTCTATTAATTCGAAAACATATAAGTACATAGCTTATAAACAAGGTTGGTAAGCTACGCTTAACCAATACTTGCCCTTGTTACACTGATTCTGGGCTGCCACGAGGGAGGGGGATGGCTCAAACAAAACTTGTGAGAAAACATTATTGTGTGCGCAGTTGCATTGATACATTTAGGAGCATGAGAGAAGTACATGACAGTGTAGCCCTGTGGGCACAAATGAAGAAAAACAAAATAGGACTGAAAAACATCAAAAAAATTATGCATCCTCATCATCACTATGATGGGGAGCTTCCTTAAGAATGGTGTAGTTAGGGGCCTGCACAATGGTCGCTTCCCTTATAGCTTCCACTTCAGCAGCAGTTCATCTAGGAAGATTTGACGAAGCACAGAGGATGGGGGAGTCCAGATTTACTCCATCTGGAACCTTCGTCCAGACACCTTCAGAATCCATGATCCAAATATCCATGTCTTTGTCTGCCTGCGCAGGGCTATTCGAGGGTGCTGGAATGCATTGTGGCGAGGGAGCCGTGGAGATGGAGGTGGACCTCCTCGCACCACGTCTTCCTCTTTGCGCCTAGCTCCTGGCTAATTCTGTGCGCTACTCAGGAACAGAAGGATGGCTAACATAGGAGTTTGACGAGGAGCCCTAAATCCATTCGATATGATTGTCCTCGTCGTGATGGTAGTGGCCTGGGAGAGCTCCACGTTGTCCACCGCGAATTATGCATTGGCGTAGCCTGAGATTCATTGCGCACTTGGGAGGGGTAGCAAGGGAAGCACGAGGGCAGGAGAAACTGCAGAGGCTGGGGTGCAGGTGCTTACGATGCAATGCACTAGGAAAAGGGAAGCTATGCAGCTTCACTCCAAGAGTTGGACTTTGTAGCTGATTATTATTAACGAGAATCCAAATTAGGAGATCGGAATGCAGTGTAGAGAAGATGATGAAGGGAAGGGGCTGAGAATGGGAGGATATATAGGATTGCGGATGAGGCATGTCAGAGAGGTTATGAGTGATTTACGTGTGAGGCTCAAGCTGTCAGGAAAACACAGAGGGATAAGAAATGTTGTAGTACTGATTATACTGCATGGTTATTAAATGGAGGTAAGGGTGAGGTGATGGTCCGGGTTAGGAGACACCAGGCCTATCCAGTCTGCGTGATTGGTGTTTCTACGAGGACAGTGTGTGGCGATAATAGTGATTAGATCCACAATAGGTGGGGAATTTATTTGGAGATCTCTACAATCTGCATGCTTTCAGCTTTTATTTCCACCCGTGTCAAGCATGTCACCCACATCTAGGAGAAGCTGGTCTTTCTGAATGAGGAGGAGAAAATTCTATTTCAGTGCCTCATCTTCATTCTGCTCAAGGGTGGTGTCATGCAGAGTGCAGTGGCTTTCCACTCCTTTGTTAGCAAGCATTTCTACCATCGCATTAGCTTTTCTGTGCGCATGACCAAAGGTCATGTCTTTGTGATTGTGAGGTAGGAGTTCGAATGCCTTGAGCTTATGAGAAAGCCTCCAGCTGTTCGAGACTTTCGAAGAAGCTATGCCTCGAAGGATATAGGTGGCTGCCATGGTTATTATTTGCAAGTCCCCTTCCACTTCCAGAGGGAAGTAGTGGTGGTCTATGGTGATTTTAATACCTTGTATCATTCCTTCCAACTGAACTGAATTGTTGTTGTCCCATCCAATGTTCCCATAGTAGATTTTGAGATGATCTCCCTTGGTGTTCCTGATAACTCCTCCAATGCCTGTTGTGCCAAGGTTACCTTTAGAATCCCCTTCATAGTTGCATTTGAAAAACCCCAGGGGGGAGGCGACCAAGTATCCAGGGCTGGAGTTCTTCCTTTACTTATAGGAGTGATTTCCATAGGAGTGTTAAGACTCATTTTCCAGTTGTTCCAAATGTGGCATTTAGCTGCTTTGTTGGGTAGGTCCTCCTTACTCCACACATCTAATTCTAGAGTTTCCGTGAGATTGTCGTGAATCCTGTCACAAATCTGTTCAGGTGTAGAAGTTTTGTCCATGAATATGCGGCTATTTTGCTCCTTACAGATGTTCCAAATGAGGATGCCCAGAGTAATTTTCCATAATATATTCAACATGTTACTGTGGAAAGGATTATCCTACCAAATGTTGATGGTTTGAATGATGTTGCACCTAGCACGGTTGGACCGTCGGTAAAGGATGGTTATTCTGTCCCATAGGCAGCTCGCATGTGGACATAGGTCAAGTAGGTTTTCAATGGTTTCCGAGTTGCCCTGACAGAGAGGACATATGGAGGGCCCTACAAACCCGCATTTCAATAGATTCTCCCGAATGAGTATACGACATTTACTAAGTAGCCACAGGAACGAGGCTATTTTGGGCCATAGATTTTCTTTCCAAATCTTTTTCCAGATGATGTCGATAGGCTTGGGGTCATGTTGATGGAGGAGATGGTAGGATTCCCTGGTAGAGTAAGTGCTGCTTGGCATGTGCCCCCAGCGAAGGATGTCTGACCCTGTTTTGATTTGGATTTTTATTTTTGTGCATAGCTCCTCCCAGATGTCAGTGTGGCTTTCATTGTTCTAGTTGTTTTGCCATCTGCTAGTATGTATCGATTTCCTATATCCCTAAGAGTTGTCTTCTATCCAGAAGTCCTGAGTTTTTTGTCGTTGTTGATTTTGGAGTGCAGCATTCCATAGAGGTCTACAGAAGATGGAGGAGAGGCTTGGAATTTTTTGCCACGATTCTTACCAGAATCTATCTTGGTTACCATCTCGAAGCTCCCAAAAGCTGTAGTTTTGGATAATGCCCGTTTGAAGACTGACTGCTTTCCAGATTTGGGAGGATGGAAAATGTACGTTGTATCTAGGCCAGTATTGTGCGTACTTGGCTATCTATGAGTTGGCCTAGGGGGTGTTGGGATTGGAGACCCATTTCCACCAGATGCTTGCTCACATTATGTTGTTGTTGTGTTCAGGGTCCCGGAGACCAAGACCTCCCTGATGCTTAGGGGTACACACATATTTCCTGTTGACTAAGGCCCATTTGTTAATATAAAATATATATTAAACATGTAGCATGCTCTAATAAACCATATGGTAGCACATTGTGCATGTATGTCAAAATCTATTGTCTTTCTGTGCATTAAAGTAGACATCTAAAACAATCTACGTATCTCTCTGCGTATTTAGGTAAAAATTTACCACACATAAACGATAATCAAGATGCAACACACTATAAGAAACTATAAACAAGAAAAACAATAAACTATCATAGCCAACCTGCAAATTTTGTGGCAACGTAGTGGACGAAATACTATTTCTGACTCCCTTCTGCTGGACAGGTTGATGGATATCGATGCTTCTTACTGGTGATTCCCACATGAAATAACTCCAACTTCAAATGCTATGATTGCATATTTCGTGGCCAACGCTCACTTTTTCGGATTGATAGATATCACACATCCTAAAACTAAATTCACGGACTTATATGCTCTGATACCAAACATTCATGAAACTCTTGCCAAAAATAAACACATAAATTTCACTAAATAAAATCACACTCCAAAGCTTGAGAATTTCAAACAATTACATGGTTATTTATTTAGGATGGAAAAAATATCTCGAATCTCTTCAAGTGAAACTTCTTCCCAGATATTTGGAGGAAGTTGAGAATTATCCTCTCAATTTTAGGAACTTATAAAAACTTCCTAATCTCCTAATTAATTCTACAATTACAGACAAAATCTAGAAAACTCTAGATTTCTCAAATTAAATGATTACAGCAAAATAAAATATGTGATGCTACTGCATCCAAGTACCATGTAGGAATTTGATTGTCCTAGCAATATTCAACCTTCTAAGTTTGTTGGATAAAAAAATAATGCTTGATACCAAATAGAATTCTTATTACAGTAGTTTAATAAAATATATTACTAGTGTCCATACCTCTGCACATATTGTGTAACACCTCTAAGCCTACACTCTTGGATTGGCATATTTATGTTGTGAATTTGTTGCCAATATATTCACGCAACAAAAATTCTATTTCTATTTGGTGGAAAATGAAAAGTTAATAAGTTGGGACAATTTCTAGAAGCATGGTTGTGTTGAATTGGGACAATTTCCTGTTTGTAAATCCAATTGTGAATCTATTGACGGTCAAAAATGTATCACCAACAGTAAGTGGATCTCCCCGGTGCAAAATCCTAATTAGAATCTACACCATTTGGTTTAGGGATCCCATTAAGTATGTAGGCCCGATTTCCATTAAGTTGGTGAAGATGGTTTTTGGACAGGGAGGGGACTCACTGAAAAGGAGAATGCATGTATGTTGAATGAACACAAGTCCGTGATTGAGGAACGCCCTGTGAAACATGATACCATGAATAGAAAAGTGGAATTTAAATCATGAAACTTACGAAAATAATTGTTAGAAAAAATTTACCAAGGTCATACTTATAACAATACTCACTTAACAAATGAGAAATAGTTCGAAATGGCTAAGAATTTCATTTATAACCTATGCACATTCCAAAAAATATTTAAGGCAAATATCGACAAAGAAATTCATCAACATATCTTTGAATTTATAGCATCATATACCACCCATGTGTTGTAAGGAAGCTCATAACACAAGAGAATAAATGATTATAAAGGTGCACCAAATATTTAACAAGCATTCATTCATTTGAAGAGACCATATTCATAACACAACCACACACGATACATATTTAATAGTGACATCCAATACACTTCTTTTTATTCATCAAAAGGCATACATTAAATAAGCAACAATGTGTCTCTCTCAAAAGTAAAAAACCCTCAAATGCCCCCTACAAAATCCTCAGAAGATGTACATATAGGACGAGATGACTCTTGGGTTACCCGTGACCTTTGGTCTTCTCCGACTCTTGGGCTTACTTACGAGTGAGGGGAAGTTGCAACTTTAGGTGGATTGCGACTTGGGGAATTTGCGACATAGGGGAAGTTGTGAACTCGGGAAGTTGCGACCTAGGGAATTTGTGACTTGGGGAAGTTGCAACCTAGGGCAATTGCAACCTGAGGGATCTTTCATGCTTCCGTTTGAAATTTTAGTCAACTTCCCCTAGGTTATCATGTGGTGAGAAAAGGATGGCTTCTCTTGCATATCAATATTTTTCCGATGACCGAGTGATTGATAAGGCTAGGGTATCAATCTATAGCTACTCCTTGAGGTAGGTCTGCCAAGCCTTGTAATTGGAAGATATCAGGGCCAGCGGAGGCATGTCTACCAAGTGTCTGTGCAGGAATTACAGGGTTTTTGTGATCAATGTGCATCTCTTAGTGTAAGTCTAGTTGGATAAGGTAGCCATCTTTGTATATATCCTGATCGGCCCCAATATGTACTACATGATGCTTTCCTTGGTCACTTGTAGGTCATTCGAGCTAGAGGCTTTTTTGATCTGGTCGATAAACATTTGGATTTCCCACAATAGTTCTTCCCAACTCTTTTGGTATTTCAATGTCCCAATGGAGGGTATGTGGTGGACGTTGGCCATCAAATATATCTTGCTAAGGAGGTGGTATTATGCAGTCATCACTTTGTCCACATCATTGGCTAGCTTGTCCCAGGATTGGCTCTTCATGTCTAGCTTCACCTTATCATTTTGGATGGTGATCCAATCTCTTTTAGGCAAGGTGTATGGAGCCCTAGGATATTTTCCACACCACTCCAGATGTTATCTAATCATGTGGAGGCTTATGTCAATTTCACGAACTTATTCCTCGTATATGTTTGTATTGCAGCTATGGGGGCGACTGTTTGACGTATTTTCATCATCTACTCATAAACCAAAATCACGGTTCCCCCAAAGATTCCACCTTGTTTTTAATGGAATCTTCTCACTCACTTGCATTAGTGGGCACTAGTCATAGTGCCTTGTTCTCCGCCTCTAGAGGCTTCTTCTCTTCTTCTTCTTTGGCAACTTTATTTTTAGTAACGCAGAATCTGTTCTACAACTCTTCTATCTATATGCTCATCCTTCCTATGTTCACCTCAATTGCAGCTATGAAACCAGTTCCAACCGAAGCTATGATTTTCTAGTGTCTAGAACTATGTCCTTTTTGGTCATTAATACTATAGGTTTGTCTCGATTCTTGGAAATGTATTTTCTTCTTTCCTGCCTGATATTATGGTTGAAATTTTCATAGGATAAACGTGTTAAGTCTAGTACCTCATCTTTCCATTCCTTTGAGATGCCTAGCTCGGAGAGGGGCATATGACCACCTGTGATAGGTGTAGTAGGTTATTCTCCTGGACCTAACTGCCTGTTTTTTTTGTACCGGTTCCTCACTTCATCTTCTTGAGTTGTGTCCATGTGTTGATAAGACCAATTGATGTTGGCCTTCTTGCAGTGAGCCGGTACAATTCTTTCAGGGTCATAGGACCAAAAGTTTAGGGGTACGAACCATAATCCTTTCATCTATTCAGCTTCAAATTCAACCTCTTTAAATTCTTTCACTGTGTAGACTCCAATGGTTAATGGGATGATCTACCATGGTTTCTTCTTCCCTTTGCTCAACATCTTATAGAATCTGCTAGTCATCTCATAACAGAATTCTTGCATTAGCATATTATCAGGCACAAACCTTGGCAATGCATGGGGTACCTTGAATGACCCAAACACCCTGATGTAATTGCCTTCTTGTATGGGAAACTGATGTTCTAACTCAACCACTATCTCCATCTCTCTCTTTGACATGCAACGTGGGTCATCTCAGTACAACAACAGGAAGAGTGAGGTGATAAAGGACTCTAATATTATGTCGAGGTCTTGCTTGTATCGAGAGTCCCAAAATATCTTGAGATCCTTGTGGATACGGTCCTCTAATAATGGGTCCCAGTTTTTGGATCATCGGTCAAAACAACATCTATCACAAACACCATCCAATAGATATGAAGCCATGTAAAACCAAGATGCTAGTCCCTCTTCAAGAGCTTCTGATGTTGATATGTTTTCCCTCAGTGTCGATGTTAGTAAGTGGGTCTAATTGAAAACCATCCCATGGGTGGTGACCTCGTGCATTTTGGGTACCTATGTTTCGCTAAAGGTGCTAGCGTCTACTCTCCCATACATCCAAAACATCATGGCTACAATGAGTTGATATATTTTCTTAAGGCCCTCCATTTTGTATTCTTGGTCCTTCTTTCCCTTGAACTTAGAGGGATCTTGCCACCAGCCCCTCACCATGTCCTAAAAAGGGACATTGTGCATTTCCAACCACAAGGTATTGAAATATCGTTCCTCCTCTGGAATCTCATAATACACTTCGGTATATGAGGTAGAGATGTTGGTGAATGGTTTCCCAGCATGATACCTTATAACCCAACAGTTGGAATCCATTTTTTGCAAGATCCAATCGATGGATTCCATGCACAAGAAGATCAGGGGTTGGGGGGGGGGTGTGTGTTGCGACATGGTACAGTATTAATCTCTTGAATTTTATGTTTACTGAGAAATCCACTTGGTCATCCGAAATGTCCTTCCTAGAAAAATAATTTTAGACATAATATCATGTCATCTTGATTTTCCTACTGAAAACAAAAGTTCTGTCCCTATAGATAGGTGTTGGTACCGGGGGTGGATAATTTTTCAATATACTAATTTCTATGCTCTTGTGTTGTCTTCAAACTATCGGAGGTGCCATATATCCTGAAGTAGAAGAGATTGAAACACAATCAAGCTCAGCTTCTACATCACCTGGCATGTTCAAGAAATAGTCCCACCATAAGACATACGACATGGATACAACAATATGATAGTGAAGGTAACCAGTCTAAGCTGCCTAGTGGCCGAGTAGGCCTTGTTCACTAAGTTACCAACAAGAGAGGTCACACAGAGTAGTTTTGGGAAATTGCGACATGCACTACCTTCGTGGTTGGTCGCAATGGTTGACAGATGGAAATTTTGCGGCTTTTTGACTGGGTTGTCAGGTCACGCAAGTTGAAATGACCAAAAAATGGAAATTTTGCGACTTGTTGTTTAGTTTGTGGGGTCACAGGGTTGCATAGGTCGAAGGTTTTTGTCAATCATGAAGTCGTGAAGTCACGAGGTCATGCTAGGGAACTTGTCGCGAAATTTTCCGGTGTGACCTGTGCGCGAGGGCAGAAATGATGAAGAGAAATGGAGAAATATCCGTGACTAGGTGTGGTCTCGGGCTCTGGGAAAAGTGGAAAAGTAAGGGCCAAGGCTAGACCAGAGGGTTTTGGGAAAAATTGGGCAGGAAAAGGAGGCCTAGTGAAAGAATGGGTAAAAATGGAAATGAGATGGCTCAAGGTAAGAACAAAAGGTGTTAAAGGGTAAATAATTTGCCCCCAGATAGGGTAAGGAAGAATCAGGTGTAGGCTAACGCATATGACAGTAAAATAAAATTACTGGAGGTTACAATGACTTACTTGGATGAAAATGCTCTCGAATTGGGTAGTAAGACCACTTTGGAAGCTCCATTGTGAAATTAGAATGAGAACATCATGACCCTTATATATATAAAAAGGTCACAAGTTCGAGAAATAAATGTGGTCATGGGGGTCGTTGGGTTACTAGGTGACAATACTCGATGAATTATCCAGGTGTGACCTATGCGACTGTTGCGACTCCACGACCCGGGGTCGCTAGGTTGCATGGGTCACACAGTTGTTTTTTGAAAGGGTGTTGGAACGTTGTGGCTTTATGTAGGTCGCAAAGTCGCAATACTTGAAAAATACTTGTTTAGAGGGGAAGAGTGACCTTAGGATTTCATTGGGTCACAAAGTCGCAAATGGTCGAGTTTCATGAGGGTTGCGACTCTACAACTAGACTTAGGCAAAAAAGGAGGGATAGACCAGATCAGACCATTAATGATGTTATTAATCGCTTTTGAATCAAAAGAGACTAGGCGAGAGGAATGCCTTAGGCCTATGAAGGTTGCCTAAGGGGTGATCACATTATTATTGATATCTGCAAAAGTGCAGGGATTCTAAAATTTTTCATTGGTACCAAATTTTAGAAGGTAGTTGTAGTGGCTACAACGGTTGGGGATTCACTGGTAGAACCTTAGAAACTTTGCATGCACTTTATATTGGGTGATGGTGGGGTGGGGAGGGGGGGGGGGGGTCTTAGCAGGTTTTCCTTCCATTCTTGTGGGTCCCACTGGCATTATCTCTGACCTTCGTGGGTTGGCTTACCCAAGCCGCATCAACTCAGATTGCTACACTCTATGTTTTAACATCCTGACGACTCGACAAGGGGGTCTAAGTAACAACATGAGCTTTATATAATTCAGTATAATTTATTTGTCTCTTGTATTACTTCACTGCCAGCGAACCTGAGTAGTACCCCAACAGATTCACTGCCAAGAAATCACAAGCATTGCTCTCCTGCCAGTGAGGCTCAACAGTACCATGGCGGAGTCATTGCATCACCTCTCTACACACAAAGCCTTTCTTGATCCTTTACCCCTATTTGTTTCCTGTTCTTATAACACTTATTTTTATGCACTCATGGCACTTATTCTTTGTGGAAATTATTGCCTGGGTGGATTAGGGTTCCAGACTTATGTTACTTTGCAAGAGAGGTTGGTTATGGATTTCTATTGAGAGATTTATTTTTTTCCCCCACAAATTTTCATTGGTCGGCATTAGCTCTTTCCCCTTCGGTTAGTTTCCCATATCATCTATTCATTTTCAAAAGAAATTTTGAGCCAATGTGCAGGATTGGTCATTCACACTAGGATATCATGATTCAGCTGAGTTCCCCACAAGACGCTATTCATACTCCTACTTAGGCCACAGGATTTTAGGATCGATTAGTTGCAAGTAGAGATCTAGGCATGGTTTCACCAGTTGAGTAACGATTGCATCAACCTTTAGAGTTTCTTAGGCATTGGAGAGAGAAATTCCTGAAAACCTACTTAAGAGAAGTTCCTTCTTGAACAAAACGGGAACAAAAACAAATGTAGAAAACATAAACATGAAACAAAACATGTGAGAGACATGGGGAAATGAAGGCAACATATGTGAAATAAAATGAAAAGACTATGGTACAGGGTGTGGAAACAACCCAAGGGTCGTTAAGTGAAGTGGTGCTTGAGGTGATGGTTGTTTACCAGGAGAGTTTCAATGCTCCCTCCCAAGGCTTGCAGCCTGCACGTATATTGGCCAATATTTTCTTTAATTTGGAATGGTCTGGTCCATAAGGCTTGGAGCTTAGTATGATTCCCCTTGTCCTCATGGAACTTGTCCCATTTGAGGGCTAAGTCGCCAACTTCAAACTCTTTGTTCCTAGAAATTTTTTTGTCAAGCCATCTTTTGATTCGGCTTTGGTCAATGGAGAATTTCTCCTTGGCCTTGCGTCTTTCCTCCTCTAGCTTAAGAAAGGCGTCGATGCTGGCCTGCAATATGGGGCAAGGAGTGCCATGTGATTCTTGAGATAATTGAAGGGAAGGAAAATAAATATTAGGGGACAAGATGGCTTATTTCCTGTAGACTAAGAAGAAGGGAGAGGTTCCAAGAGAAGTTTTGGGCGTGACTCGGTCCTCCCACAGGGCGTTGTGGAGGGCATTGTGCTAGTTTTGTTGTCAGGATAGAAAATTCTTCTTGATGATACGCATTAGGTTCTTGTTGGTTGACTTGGCTAGCCCATTACTTTTTGGGTAATAGTTGATAGAATGTTTCAAAATGATACCATTTTCGAGAGAAAAATCATACAGCTTAAACGATGAAAAATATGTAGCGTTATTGAAAACGAGAGAGGTTAGAACGTTGAACCTGGTCATGATGTGCTGATTAATAAAAACTATTACCTGTTCATCGTTGATTTAACGTAACGTACTGCCTCAACCCACCTTGTGAAATAATCCGTGGCTGTAAGGATATATCGATGTTGTTTTGAGGAGTGCAGTAGTATCACTCTGATAACATCTAGACCCCATTGTTGGAATGGTTCCACTACTATGATAGACTGCAACCTCTGAATTCGGCCTCTAAGAAACACATCCCGAAATCTTCCTTAGAAAAGATCAGGGGCTCGTTTGTTGCTTCAAGGTCTATGATAGCGTATTTCATGTACGCCTCACTATTGACCCTCATCTGGTTGTTCCTTCCTTTGTACGAGAGCTACAAAAGAGGCCAGTTGGTGGAAAAATAACCTTGAATCTTGCTTGACCAATATTGGCTTAGAAATATTCCATACATTTTCGAAATATCAACGATGACAACTTTAACGCACTAGTGTACTCTAGAATCTGATAATAACTGAATTAGCACATTCTTTAATTCTACCATGGCAGGGACCTAGGATCGGTCCAATTGGATGATCCTAGCATCAGTTTTCTCTAGTTGGATATTCAACTTCTTGCAGATAGAGAGGGGCGTGATGTTGGTTGATGCTCCTAAGTAAACAAGGGAGTTATGAAAATTTAAATTGAAAATTTCGAATGATAAGAGAAATAGGGGTGTGGACCCCTGTGAGTTTGAGTTTACGACATTGAGAATAGACTAGAGGTTAATTGTGGCTTGGGATGGTTTTGAACCACTTTCCTTCGAAGAAGGGGATTACCTACTTGTTAATGAATGGGTAGAAAAAGATTTAAGAATCATATCACATTGGTTGGCTACCCTAGAGAGCTCATAAAGTGAAATGTTGGCCCGCATTTTCTTCATATCTTCGCTAATATTATATCTGGAATCCGAGTGTGTGGGTCCTTATATGATCACCTGATGCGAAGTGGGAGACTGCAAAGATTTGGGCATGCTCCCAGTAGTGGTGAGGCTGGTATTTTCTGAACTGTTGGTCATGGGTTGGTTTGACTTGTTCGGAGGTAGGATTTTCCTAAAGAACTATTTTATTTTCTATTCAAAGGTGTGGTCGGCTACTTGGCCTTTTCTCCTAAGTTTGTAGGGTCGTGGAGGTTTGGGCTGGAAGTTTTGGGCCATACTAACCTCTACAAAGGATTGTGATTTCTCTCTGTGGACATCTTCGAAGGATAAAACAATTGATCATTGATTTTCATCAAGAGGGGACATCTCCTCCTCAAGCATGTTGGCTTCCTCCTCGAGGTCCCCCACCATTTGGTCTTCGAGAAGTTGATTAACTACAATGGTCATACTATTGATCCACTAGGGTAAGGTCCTCTCCAAGTGAGATGGTTGGTGGAAAGAATAGAAATTATCCTTTCTGATCTCCTCGACGTTGAAATTTGCATTGGGGTTTTGAGGAGGTCGATTTGGTGTATTATGTTTCCTTCTGAAGAAATTTTTTTGGGGCTTTATACTTGAGGCAGCGTCATTGTTCTACCTTTTTAGATATGCAACTTCATTTTTTAATATTTTAAAAGACTTGGAAATATTTCTAAGTCAAAGGAGTTCTTATCTTTGTCTCCTGACTTACTACTTGAAGTTTGCAACTTCTTGTTGGCAGACTTGGGGTCATCGCGATTGTCATGATCCAGGACCCCTACGGAGAGCATATATTTCACGAAGGAAAGGGTTGTCATGAAATTTTCAGGTATGGTGACCTTGGATTCATGTTTATGAACACATCAATTTCCTGTGAAATATCCCTCATATAATAGTCTATGGTGATGGAATCATCGAGGAAAATGTTCAGGGGGGAATTATTCAGGATAATAGTAAATTGCTAATTGAAATATTTAGCCTTTTCCTTCTTTTGGAATTTCAATGTGCTCAACTAAATGAGGAGGATAGAAGAGGTCTTACCCTCCAATGACTTCTCATGAAAGGTCTGTCAGAAATCTTCCCACATCCAAATGGAAGCAATGGGTAAAGAGAGATATCAGGCAATGACATTGTTTTTCAAGGTCTGGGGAAAGAGCTTGCATGCTACATCGTCATAATGTACACTCATCATCTGTAGGGAGAGGTAGAAGTTACTGATATGTTCTTTAGCTAATTTCCCCCTCTCAGGGTCGAACTTGGGCAAGTGAATCTCAGGGTGCTGGGGCATGTTGTGGAGGAGGCCTCGGATGCCCAAAGGGGACTGTGCCATCCAAGACAACTGCTACACTTGGTTAGCTTTAAGCATGGGTTGAATCATGAGAGTTTCTACTTCACATTCAGATTCACTTCCAGAGCCTAACCTGGAAGCGTCACCATCATGTTGCGAATGCCTATTGTCATCTCGAGGAACCCTTACATTTTTAATATCTGTATAGTTCCTCAGATTTCTGAAACCATCGAAATTCCTATGGAAACGAAATGCTTGCTGGTTCTAGGTTTGGTTGAGGTGGTGGGTTTGATTTGTATTTTGATCGTTCCTATGATTTTTGGTTTCCTGACCCCCTATGGGGCCCCTCCTCGGTGGGTTGTTTGTTCAGATGTCTTCTAGCAATGGTTGGTTATTTGGGGGAAGGATATTTTTTCGGATTGAGTTGGGGACCATAGTAGCAATGCTCCTCAGACCCTCCCTTTCAACTGTGGAGGGGATTTCGTGACCTTCAACTGAGAGTCACTCGACTGCATCTGTGTAGTTTTCTAGCATTATACATATGTGTTGGGGTACCGAATTTACTAGGACACCCTGAAGGGTGTGCTACGGATAAAAGGTACGTGGGATGGATAATGAGATTTTTGTGGGGACGCTCTGGAGACCCTTAAAAAACTGACACGTGAGTGGACGTAAGGCTCTGAATTGCCCAGTCATGAGTTCATAGAAAGGGGGATCCTCCTCGGGAGGATTATTCTCAAGGGGTGGATGCCTAGAGTGTCCGAACCCGAGATATCCGAAATTGGACCTGTAAATGGGTGATGGAAGGCTTTCAGAGGATCATTATTAGCTTGTTGGGAACTTTTTGTGCGAGGACGTGCATTAGTACCTCCCATTCAAGCACTCCTTCTATCACCAAATCTGTTGACGGTCGAAAATATATTGCCAACTGTAAGGGAATATCCCTGGTGGAAAATCCCAATTAGACTCTACACCATTTTGTTTAGGGATCCCATCTAATATGTAGGCCCAGTTTCCATTAAATTTGTAAAGATGGTTTTCAGACAAGGAGGGGACTCATTGATAAGGAGAATTCATAGATGTTAAAAAAACGCTAGTTGGTGATTGATGAACGTCATGTGAAACACGATACCATGAATAATAATGTGAAATTTAAAGCATGAAACTTATTAAAAGCATTGTTAGAAAAGCTTTACCAAGGTCATATGTTGTGAAACTAGCTCCAAAAATAGAAGAAAAGTGATGTCAAACCCTTAGAAATAAGCCACTTCGAGGGGGAAACCTCTAATACATTACATGAATGAACAATTCTTGGATGATACAAATGACAAAACCTCCTTTCTATATATAGGAGTCCATGGGGCCATAATGTAATCCTAGCCGACCTAACAATAATAACAATATGGAGTTTACAGGGGTACAACAATAACAATAAGGGGGTTAAACTAACAACAATAAGGGACTATACTAGTAATATAGGGACCTAACATGCTGCTCTCCTTCAAACAAGTGTTGTCATCAACGCTTGATAATTTCTTGATGCTTCTGTATAAAATTCTCATCCTCCCATGTGGAATATTCTATAGGAAAGTTCTTCCAATTGCTGAGAGACTTTGAAATTAATCGTACTTGTCGAGTTCTTGTTTATGTGACTGCTTCAAAAATTCTTTCAATGTGATGTTGATCTTCCTGTTGTTTCATTTAATTCTGCACCAAAGTTAGGTTTTCCTTTAAGAGTTAGAGAACTTGTTCCTGATACTCGATGTGATATTCCACTACTATATCATCCATATTAGCTTTTATTAGATCCTTCAAACCATCCAACTTAGCCTCCATTTTTGCTTGTAAACCATCTATGTCATCTTCGGTTGTTCTTCGTAAGATCAAAATTTGTTGCACTTGGTACCGTAAGTTTGATATCTCATACTGCAATTCTTCCTCTTCATGCGTCATAGTATATCTTTCTGAGGACTTAACGGGTATGGAATAATTTTTTGGAGGAATTTCAGAACCCAATACTGAAATATATGCTTAATAGACCCTTCGAATCACTTCAAACTGATTTTTTACGCAAGACTTATGCAATTGGGAAAAATAAATACACACCTTTTTCTTTATTTTGAGGAGCTCAATATTGAAACTGAATTATCTCTGTGATTTCATATCTTAAATATCTAAAATTTAGCCTTTAGGTAGCCCTCTAAATCCTCTTTTGAATGCCACAAGGCTGACCTAGTTTTGATTTTTCAAGACAAAGTTATGTCCAATCTTCCACAATGACCTAATTATGGACTGGTTCAGTAGAGCGAACTTGTACGACATGCCACATGTCACTGTTACCTCCTTCGGATCTAAAATTGATAGAAAAGAAAATAAATTCCGTGTACTTATGGCCAAGTTTTACATCATTCCAATCCGATGCTCAAAGAGAGAGTTATGAATATTTTCCCATGATTACCTCTTTACGATGAAATTCAGGAGCCCAAAAAATCCCTAAATTCCACAGACCATATCTCCAAAAATATTGTGAATCATGCTCTGAAATTTTGTGATGATGATCTCGTAATGCTGAGCCCAGAATGCTTTTGACACTTCGTACTCGTAGAAAACTTTATAGTGCAAATTCCATGATGACCTGTTTGGGAGCAAAGAAACTCAGAATCCAAAGTTCGATACCAAATGTTGGGGAACCAACTCAAAAATAAAGAGATATCAAAACCTTAGAAATAAGCCACTTCGAGGGGGCAACCTCCAATACATTACATGAATGAACAATTCTTGGATGATACAAATGTCAAAACCTCATTTCTATATATAGGAGTCCATGGGGCCACAATGTAATCCTAGCCGACCTAACAATAATAATGTAAGGGCACAATAACAATATGGGGGTTACAGGGGTACAACAATAACAATAACTTATAAGGGGGTTACACTAACAACAATAAGGGACTATACTAGTAATATAGGGACCTAACATCATCCTTATAACAATATTTAATTAACAAATGAAAAATAGTTCTCAATGGATAATAATTTCATTTATAACCTATTCACATTCCAATAAATATTTAAACAAAATATCGAAAAATAAATTCATCAACATATCTTTAAAGTTATAGCATCATATACCATCCATGTGTTGTAAGGAAGCTCATAATGCAAGATACTACATGAGTAGAAAGGTGCACCAAAACTTGAAGAAGCATTCATTCATTTGAAGAGACCATATTCATAACACAACCACACGAGAGAATTTTGTCGGATTCAATAGTGAGATCCAATAACACTTCTTTCTATTCCTCAAAAGACATACATTCAATAAGAAACAATATGTCTCTCTAAAATGTTCAAAACCATCAAAGGCCCCCTACAAAATCCTCGGAAGATGTACAAATAGGCCGAGATGAATCTTCGGTTACATGTGACCTTTAGTCTTCTTCGACTATTGGGCATACTTGCGACCGAGGGGAAGTTGCGACTTTAGGTAGATTCCAACTTGGGGAAGTTGCGACCTAGGGCTAGTTGCAACTTTAAGTGGATTTCTACTTGGGGAAGTTGTGACCTAGGGCAGTTGCGACCTGAGGGGTCTTTCAACCTTCCTTTTTAAATTTTGGTCGGCTTTCCCTAGGCTATCATGTGGTGAAAAAAGGACAGATTATCTTGTGTATCAGTATTTTGGTGATGAACTGATGATTGATAAGGTTAGGGTATCAATATATAGCTTCTCCTTGAGGTAGGTCTACCAAGCCTTATAATCGAAGGCTATCAGGGCTAGCACAGGAATGTCTTCATAGTGTCTATGCAGATATTTCATCTCATCTAGGATCAACATGCCTCTCTTGAGGTTTATCTGGTTTGATAAGGTAGCCAACTTCATATATATTCTAACCAACCCAACTATGTAATACATGATGCTTTCCTTGGTCACCTATAGGTCATGAGAGCTAGAGGATTTCTTGATCAGGTTGAGAAACATTTGGATTTCCTGCAATAATTCTTCTTGAATATTTTGGTCTGTTAACATCCCAATGGAGGGTAGGTGGTGGACTTCAGCCATTGAATCTATCCTGCTAAGGAGGTGGTCATATGCAGTCATGAATTTGTCCACATCCTTGGCTAGCTTGTCCTGGGGTTGTCTCTTCATGCACAACTGCACCTTGTAATTTTGGATGATGATCCAATCTCTTTTATGCAAGGTGTCCAAAGCCCCGAGATATTTTCCACACCACTCCAGGATGTTATCTAATGTTGTGGAGGCTTCTTTCAATTGGGCGGACTTCTTCCTCGTATCTACTTGTATTCTAGCTATAAGGGTGACTGGTTGACACATCCTCGTAAACTAGCATCATGGTTCCCTCTAAAGTATCCACCTCGTTTTTTATGGTGGCCTACAACTCATTTTCATTAGTGGGCGCTAGTCATAGTGCATTTTTTTATGCCTCTAGAGACTTATTTTCTTCTTCTTATTTGGCAAATTTTTGTTCAGTAACGTGGAGTCTATTATGTAATTCTGCTATCTATGTGCTCATCCTCCTATGTTCGCCTCAATTTCATCTACGAAAGTAGTTATGGCCGAAACTATCATTTCAGGGTTTTTTATAGTGTCTAGAATGATGTCCTTTTTGGTCGCTACTTGTTGAGGTTCATCTGGATTCCTGGAAAGCTATTTTCTTCTTTCCTCCTTGATATTATGGTTGAACTAGTAATAGGATAATTGTCCATTACCTCATCTTCCCATTCCTCCTAGATGCCTAGCTCTAATAGGGGAAGATGACCACCTGTGATAAGAGTATTTTGGGGAACTTCAAGCGGGGGAAGGTCTATGCACTCGCCAAGGTGTAGTTGTTGTATCCTAGTCTCTTTGGCACCTATACTGGCTCCCTCTTGCTGCATTTTTGGCTTCTTCTTCCTTCACCTTCTTTTCCATCTCTCCCCTCTACTTCTCATGTTCCTACTATATCCTTCACTCTTCTTCTGTAGCTTGTTCCTGCATCTTATTCTCTTCTTCCTTTTTCCTTCTTTTTTCTTCATCCTTCTTCTATTCTTCTTCCTTTTTCCTTTCTTTTTTCTTCACTTGTTCTTCTTGCCATTGTTTCCTGCATCACTCTTATTCTTTTTGTCTCTAGCTCTCCTCCTCTTGTTGTTGTCATAATGTGTCTTGAGTAATTTTGATTTTTTCTTCCCTTTTCTTCTTAAGTTATTGGTTCTGCCTTGCCAGGTACGTGTTTCGTTGTTCCAAGGATTCATCATTCCCTTCTTCCCTAACATGGCCTGGAGAATAAGTGATCATGGTTTTCCTCGATTTATTCGACTGGGAAGAGGATCCTCCTTTGTGCGTCCTTTCCTTCATGGCCTCAGACCTTTCCTGCAAATTTATGTTTTCTTGAGAATGTTCTTCTAGTTCTTCTTGTCCTTTAGGTTATTTTCCTGGACCTAACTTCCTATTTGTGTTGTATCAGTTCCTCACTTCATCTTCTTAAGTTGTCTCCATGTGTTGATAAGAGAAATTGAAGTTGGACTTCTTGCAGTGATCTGGTAAAATTCTTTCACTATCATAGGACTGAAGATTTAGGGGTACCAATCAAAATATTTTCATATGTTAGGATTGAGCTTCTACCTCTTTGAATTCTTTCATTATGTAGGCTCTGATGGTCAATGGGAGGGTCAGCCATGGTTTCTTCTTCCCTTTACTCAATGTCTTAGATAATCTTTTAGTCATCTCGTAGAAGAATGCCTGCAATAGCATCTTATCGGTCACAAACCTTAGCAATGCATGGGGTGCCTTAAGTGACCTAAACACCCTGATGTAACTACCTTCCTATATGGGAAACCAGTATGCTACCTCAACCATTGTCTCCATCACTCTCTTTGACATGAAAGGCAGGTCTTCTCCATACAATAGCAGGTAGAGTGAGGTGATAAATGACTATGATATTAGGTCGAGGTCCTTCTTGTATCGAGAGTCCCAGAATATCTACAGATCCTTGTGGAAAGTGGCCTCATCTAATGAGTCCCAGTTGTGGGGCCACTAGTCAAAATGACATCTAGCACATACAACATCCAATAGATATGAAGCCATGTAAAACTCATATGTTAGTCCCTCTTCTGGAGCTTGTGTTGTTGATATGTTTTTCCTCATTATTGATGTTAGCAAGTGGGCCCAATTGAAGACCATCCCACGAGTCGTGACCTCATTCATTATGGAGACCCATGTTATGCTAAAGGTGTTGGCATCTGCTCTCCCATACATCTGACACATCATGGTTGCAATGAGTCAATATACTTTATTAAGGCCCCCTATTTTGTATTCTTTCTCCTTCTTTCCCTTGAACTTAAAGGAATCTTTCCACCTGCCCCTCACCATGTCCTAAACAGGGACATCATGCATTGCTAACCACTGAGTATTGAAAGACTCTTCCTTCTCAGGTAGCTCATAATACACTTCAATGTCTGAGGTAGATATGTTGGTGAATAGTTTCCCAATGTGATCCCTTATAACCCAACACTTGGAGTCATTTTTTTGCATGATCCAGTCAATGTATTTTGCTCACGGGAAGATCGGGGGGTGTTCTGCGACATGGAGTAGTTTCGATCTCTTGAATTTTATGTTTACTGAGAAATATGCCTGGTCTTCCAGAATGTCCTACCTGACAAACTCATTATAGACATCATACCATGTCATCTTGGTATTCCTTCTGAAAACACAAGTTGTATCCCTGTAGATAGACGTTGGTTCTAGGGGTGGATCATTTTACAGTTTACTAATTTCCGAGCTCTTGTGACATCTTCAGACTATCTGAGGTGCTATATTGCCTGAAGAAAAAGAGATAAACACAATCGTGCTCAGCTTCTATGTCACTTGTCATGTTCAAGAAACAATCCCACGATAAGACAGATGTCGTGAAAGAAACAATATGATAGTGAAAGTAACCAGTCTGGGCCGCCTAGTGCCCGGCTAAGTCTGGGTTATTGAGTTACCAACAAGAGAGGTCGGACAGAGTAATTTTAGGAAGTTACAACCCACACGACCTACGTGGTTGGTCGCAATGGTCGACAGATGGAAATTTTGCGACTTTGTGCCTAGCTCGCAGGGTTGCGCAGGTCGCAGTGATAAAAAAATGGCAAGTTTGCAACTTTTCAAATGGGTTGCATGGTTGTAGGGTCGTAGAAGTCGTAGGGTTGCGTCAGTTGCAAAGTCACGAAGTCGCAAGGTCATGCTAGGGTACCTATCGTGGAATTTTCTAGTGCAACCTGTGTGCAAGGGCAGAAATGGTGAAGATAAATGGAGAAAAATCCATGGATGGGTATGGTCCTAGGCTCTAGGAAGAGTGGAAATATAGGGGCCAAGGCTAGACCAGAGGGTTTTGGGCCAAAATGGGCAGGAAAAAGAGGCCTGGTGAAAGAATGGGACAAAACAGGAAATGAGATGGCTCAAGGTAATAACAAAAGGAGATAAAGGGTGAATAAGTGGCCCCGTAGCTAAGGTGAGGGAGAATCAGGGGTAGGCCCGCACATATGACAATAAAAAAAAATTATAGAGGTTATGATGACTTACTCGAATGAAAATGCTCTCTAATTGGGCAGTCAGAGCACTTTGGAAGCTCATTCGGGTAGGTCGAAAGTGACTAGCGTGACCCTTCTATATATAAAAATGTCGCATGTACGTGTAATAAATGTGGTCACGGGGGTCCCTGGGTTGCTAGTCGCAATGTCACAACTCTGGGTGAATTATCCTAGTGTGACTTGTGCAACTGTTGCGACTCGGCGACCAAGGGTCGCTAGGTCACTAGATCCCATGGGTCGCACGATTGGTTTTTGAAAGGGTGTTATGACCTTGCAACCCTGCAACTTTATGTACGTCGTAAGGTAAACAAGTCACAATAGTCGCAAAGTGCTTGTTTAGAGGGGAAGAGTGACCTTGCGACTTGGCAACCTAAGGAGGTCGTCGCAAAGTCATGAATGGTTGAGTTTCATTAGGGTTACGACTCTGCGACTATACTTAGGCAAAAAAGGAGGGAAAGACCACATCAAACCATTAATTATGTTATTAACCGCTTTTCACTTAAAAGTGACTAGGCGAGGGGAATTCCCCAGGCCTACGAAGGTTTCCTAAGGGGTTCTCCCATTATTATGGATCTCGTCAAAAGCAGTGGTGTTCTAAAATTTCGCACTAGTACCAAATTTAGGATGGTAGTTGCAACGGCTACAATAGAATCCTTGTTGCATATATTGATCTCATGTCCTTCATATCAGTGGGTGTAAATTCTAATTAATTTGTTTCTTATGCTTATGGTCAATTGGAGAAAAAATACCCTACAAGAATTATTTCATGCCTAGCTATGAAATTCCTAGGGATTCCCATGCATTTTCATTTATCATATTTAGTTTTCTATAAATTCTTTGATTTTCTATCTAGTGTAGTTACCCCAAAAATCATTACCTCTCTAATCATTATGATGAATAAATAACATGAGGCGAAATATAAAATTAAAAAGCTAAGGACCTTGGTTCATCTTATTATTAATTGAGACATTCCATTGGGATACTTTGAAGGATAATGTTAGGCAGATCCCCATTTGTATGGTATTAGAGTGGTGTTTCTTTCTATCCCATAATGATATTCCTCGTGTTTGATATGCTTTCTGTAGAGGTACAAAAAGTAAGAAATAATTTATCGTCTTGTGGCCTCTTATGGAGGTAGCCAATAACAAGGGTCTCAAAAATCTATAAGTGTTTTGAGATTCCCTTCTCATAATCAAATGGGAAATTAGATAGATTTTAGTGGAAAACATCTATATTTCCCAAGTCATTTCAATGCTTTGAATGATACAGGATATTTGGAGGTATATGTCATCACTTTCAATATATGGGAGACAATCGACACAGAAACAACTAAAGAAATGGATGCTCACATATAAGGCACTCTACAATATAATTATTGATGCTTATCATATATAATATTTTTTTTATGTTATAGAGCATTACTGCAAAAAATGAATAGTACGTAGATCCATTTCTTGTTTTTTTTTTGAGTAAAAAGGGATGAAAGAGACAACGCTAAAATAGGAAAACTGAATGAACAAGTATATATGCGTTTATAGAAATATTAAAAAAGAAAAAAAATTATGAAAAAATGTCCCATGTCATTTATCATTGTTATATGGTAAATTGACATTTTTTTTATTGTTTGATATCAATATAAATTCTAAATATTTAAAAATAGTTATTTATATATTTGCATATTAAAAAGGTTTAAGGCTTATTTTCTAAAAATATGTACAAACAATTATAGAAATAAGAGTTGTATTAGCATGAAGAGTATTAAAAAAAAATGTCCCATGTCATTTATCATTGTAATATGGTAAATTTACAATTTTTTATTGTTTGATATATAAATTTTGAATATTTAAAAATAGTTATTTATATATTTGCATATTAAACTATTTTGAATATTTAAAAATAGTTATTTGTATATCTACATATTAAAAGGGTTTGAAGCTTATTTTCAAAATATTTTCAAAAAATATGTACAAACAATTATAAAAATAGAAGTTGTATATATAATAAATAAATTTTAAATTGATAACAGAATTGAAAGAAGATGAAAATGAAATATAATAACAACACATAAGACATAAGAGGAGTATAACTAGAAATTGAAAAGTTATAAAAAAATAATAATCATGTAAATCATATAATATTAGAAAAATATGTTCACATAAAATTATGAAATAATAAAGAATGAATAGTAAAGTATGAATAATAAAAATAAAATATAAAAAATAGTAAAATTTGATAAAATAAATAAAATATAAAGAAAATAATTTAAAAAATAAAAAATAATAATAAAATATAGAATAATAAGTGATAAAGGATGAAAATAAAAGAATTAAATAATTGAAAAGTTAAAAATGATAAAGGTAACACATAAATATGTAAAACGAGTTTAAAAATAGGCACGAGTGCATGGTAAGAATATTAAAATAGGTAAAGAATAAAGCGGAATAATTTAACTAGTATAAAATATATTTAACTAAGTAAGAATAGAAAGGAAAAAAATATAATCCAATGGGCATCCGAATGTAGAAGAATATTTTTAAGGGAAGGGAAAGATAAGAATAAAAAATTATTTATGGTAAAATAGATTCATAATATTTTTTGTCAAGTTGTTTGAGATCTTCAAAGATTATTTCAAGTTTGATTTTTGGTTTGAGAAACTAGGATCTAGCGGCATTTAATTTATCAAAATCACTTTGGGATATTACTTAACATGGGCGTCACTAGCCTTTAACATGGTTATAATTTTTCCCAATGAGTTTTGAATGGGTGACCCCCACATCACAGAGTAACATAAGAGTACATCCAATAGCTATCTGTTCTACGCCTTCTGGACCATTCATAATTATTATTTTAATTTATAATAATGTAAATTTCAAAGAATCATATTCATTTAAAATATATACATATACATAATGATGACCATTTAAAAATTTCATGTTGTGTCTTAGAAATTAAAATCCATAGGATAAGACACAACTTGGGCCAAACCATCCACTAACATGATTGGATTTTTCCCACGGATTTAGACTGGGCTAGATTTTTTCCCTACGGTTTTTAACCGATGACCTTCACAACAAGGAGTGAATTAAGAGTCATAATTATTATTTTCATTTATAATCATGTAAATTTCAAAGCATCATATTCATTTAAAATATATACATATACATAATGATGACCATTTAAAAATTTCATGTTGTTTTTTACAGCTAAAAAGAAATATAGATCCATATTAACTTATGATATGTACATCCATATTAACATCAGATTTATCATGCACCTCTCTAGGTGCAAACCTTTCTTCAATTTTTCGAGTTATAATGAAGGTTTCCCCCTAGAGTAATTTGATCCCTCTTGGTGCATGATATATCAAAATTTGATATCAATCCCCAAATAAATAAAATAATAGTAACATCCTACACACTAACTATAACAGGTCCATTGATAAAACATATTAATTAACTTTTATAAAACCTAAACATATGATAAAATATTTTGTAAAAATATTGTTACATTGGGTTTCCACATAACGAACTAGAGTCAAAATTTATTCGAGTGAAAATAACCCTATATTTGATAGATATCAAAGTCTATTTTTACCAAATATCCTTTTTAATAACCCCCAATAATTTTTTGTTTTGTTTTCATTCAACTGGAAAGACCCAATGCAGGGTGAAAACTCATACGGACACAAGGTCATAAAGAGAGTGAAACTAAAAATGTAGAGTGAAAACTCACAGATGGAGACACGACCACATATGGAGTGAAAAATCACAGACGAAGTGAAAACTCCCCGCACCACCTATTCCTTGAACCTAATCAGTAGAAGCTACATGCCTCCAGAGACTTGAACCTGGGTGGGTGGGGTGGCAAGCCACAATTCGTGCACAATACCAACCACTTGAGATAACAACCATTGGAAATAATTCCCAATAATTATAAAACCCCTATCCCACATTAAATTCCACAATACATACAATATATTGGATTTATTTTGCACAAGTTTAAAACCCCTTTATGAATTAATATTGGCTCTATCTTTCACAAGTTTAAAAGCCTCTTTATAAATGAACTTGATAAGATATTGGTCAATTCAAATAGCTTAATCCATAAATGTGTATTTCAATACTTTAATTAATTATGTCACAATATGAACAAAGTTTACTATAACATATTCCACTATATAACTCATATTTTCTATTTAGTTTATTTAATTGTGATTTTATTAATTTTACATAATTTAACCAATAATAAGTGTGCATGACACTTAAATAGGAATTATTTAAACCATAATGAATTCATTTACATAATTTAACCAATATTGAGTGTGCGTGACACTTCAATAGGCATTGTTTAACCCATAATGAATTTATTTAGAATAAGTTTTGTATGTACGTTTTTTTTTCTCTTACCTATAAAGTGTTGAATAACACACAAAAAAAATGATGGGAAATAACTAATGGTAAGTGTATTTATTTACATATTTTTCTTATCTATTTTTTATGAAAATACTTGTTTAAATTATGGTGGGTAATAATTAATGATAAATGTGTTACGTAAGTGAACTATTTTTCAAGTATTTTAATTGAAAGTAGTTTTCCTATGAATCCTAACAATGTAAATTCAATGCAAAAATATCTAAACATCATGGCATAAATATTGCAATTATATCCATAAATTATGAAAGAAAATATGTGGTAGATATCCACATGGCATAAATATTGCAACTATATCCATAAATTATGGAAGAAAACTATGAGGTAATTATCCACATGGCATTATATTGTGCAAAGATAATAATGAAACCTTAAAATTATATTCTAATCAAATACTTGAATTTTTTTTCAATAATATTGAAAAGTATATTTATTTTCAAATTAAAATACTATAACCTGCATTTGGTGAACCTATAATCACCAACAAACCATAGCTTAAAAAAGTAAAAATATATTTGAAAATTTAACTTTAATAAAAAAGCAACCTTTATACATGAATATGATAAAATATTAATTAACAAAATCAAAATTTTAATTAATTATACCACAATCTAAACAGAAATTACTATAATAGGTTACACTCTAAAAACAACTACTTATTATTTAGTTAATTAACCCATATGTTATGTTGCAAAACTTTAACTAAGTATACCACAATCTAAATAAAAGGTACTCTAACATGTTACACTCTAAAATAACTATTTATTATTATTTAGTTAATTTACATATGATATTATTGATTTTGCACACTTTAACCAATAATAAGTTATAAAAAAACATGTAAACCGATTTCACATTATTTAAGTCATAATGATTGCAACTAGAGAAACACTACCTACCTTTTTCTACTTCCGTACGAAAGTTTAAAATACCTAATTTTCAAGAGTGTTTTGTGTTCTCTAGAGTTTGATATTTATAAGTGGAAAAGAAAAAACTCATTTAAAAATCCTATAAAAGTATGGTACAAAACTATATTATGTACAAAATAGAAAAAGCCTATTTCATAATTAAACTACTGAAGTCTAGTCTTGGTTAGTTCTCTATATTCTGGTAACATTTGAATTTATTGTTATTTAATTTAAAGATATTTTTAATTTAGATATTGATGTATTTTAAATTAATGGGATTAATATGTATGTTAATCAACTTATGAACTAAAGTTTTTTTTTCATAAAGATTTAATTATGTAATATTTCCATAAGTATGATGGTAAAAGTTTCCAAGATTTCAATGTAGTTGATTAAGCAGTTACTGGCAGTTTCCTTTCCTTTGGGCAGAAAAGGAAAATCCTATAGGAAAGGGGTTTTGTCCAGGTGATAAGAAACATCTAAGGAGCTAAAACAAGAGAGTATCTAGAGCTGGTGGAAAACCAGTGGAACTCTTCTACCTGTTTTAGGAGATGAGACTGGAGATGAGTCCTTATGTCTATCTCCTTAAGAAAAACATTGTTACGAAATCCTACTTGATGAGGAGCATAGGGGCAGTTGAGGACGTCATTTCCTCTCTTAAGGTTGGGCAGATGCCATCAACATAACTTATTTGAGATAAGTAAACTAGATTGGAATGGAATGATTATAAATCTATTTAATTTATTTAGTCTTGTAAAAATTATTTTTGAGAATGTGAATATTTGTTGCAGAGTTAGAAATATAATTTCTGAGAATAAGAATATCTGATGTAGAGGTAGAAATAGAATTTTGAAGCAAGTGATTATCTAAAATTACAGGAGTAGTAAGATTTTATGAATGTGAATTCAAACAATTTCTATTCATTGAAAAAATAATACTGTAGTATGTGGTTCTGAGAGAATAAATATTAGAAATGCTTCTAATTAATATTTGGTAGAAAATGGTAACCATTAACAGGTTGGACAATTAGTCCCCTTGGAAGAAGTACCCAAGATGGACAGTTTGTCTGTCATGTAAATGACATCAAAACTGATACACAGACAAAGTGTGAATCCTCTCGAGGTGGTTCGGTCACGTGTGAATGGTATGTTATTACCAGGAACAGAAAAAAAAATTTCCAAAAAATTATTCAATGTGAAAAGAAAAAGAACTGAGAATCCATATACCCACATTTTAAATAGCAGTAGAACAAGATCTATTTTATTCCTAACTACAAAGATTTGTTTCGTTCTATTCCTATAAATAAGTACAAGACTTATCTCTATTCTTAATGAAATGAAATACATAAGGAAGAACTCAGTACTAAGATAACATAGGAAGAACAAAGAGCTATAAACCTGAGAAAAAAACTACTATGAATCTAACAGAGTACACCTTGAATCTGAACTTAGAAACATTTGGTTATAACCCTCTTGAACATAAAGGAGAACCCAACTTAGAATACGTTACTGAGAACTTGAAATATAATCATAAAATGTAGCATAAGCCTTGTAAAGGCGACAAGCACATTCCAGATAGAGCAAGACTGAGGAAGAATGCTCAGAATGAACATGATAACTGAGTTGGGTCGACACATAACCATAATGACATTTATAAACTAGAAGATGCTTATCGGTTAAGACAGAAAAGTAGGAGGCGTCATATGGAAATATATATATATATATATATATATATATATAACTTAAACATTTTTAGAAATCAATGCAATTCAACAAGTCTGATAGAAAATTCCTCCATAACAAATCGAATGAAGAGATAAAGTCGACAAGAGAAAGAGTAAGGCAATAGAATATAGTAATAAGCCAATAATTAAGTTGTGATAGCAAAAACCCTTATGTGTATTTACATTAATGCAAAGTTAAAATTAGTAAACCCTTGTTGTGTGCAAGCGTAGCCAACATCATAACTTATATAGCATGCTTATAACTATCTGAACCCTCGAAGGGTGGAAGAAAAACCAAAATATCTCTTTACTCTAAAGGAAAAAAATACTAATAAACCATTAAGAGTGAATTTTGAGACAGAGGATTAAGGCTACTCTGTAGCGATGAAATGCACCTGAAAGGGAGTGAAATTCATCAGCTGAGTAGGCCGCCGAAAACTTTTCACATTGAGGGTGCAGGGAGACAAGGGTTTTACCTACATGACAAGCCGAAAATACATTAGAGTTGGAAATTATTACAGTAAACCAAGAAGGGAAAATCTTCAAGAAAAATTCAAAACACTTACCTTGAAACCAAGTGGGTAGGGAACTCCTCATGCCTACACCATCAAAAAATCATTAAACCTTGAAGACAATAATGTAAATTCTAAGAGCGAATGAAGAAATATGTGGATGAGAGAATAGAATTACCATTAATGAGGCTTGTGGAGTAAACCCTCCCGGCCAAGAAACTGAAAGGAGAACACGGTTCCAACCAGTTTTCTTATAAAACCCACAAATGACAGACAAAGCATCTACACAAAGAGGCCACCAAACCTCAAACCTCTCACTCCCATGGCTGAGGCAGTTTAAAGAATTTGCAGAAGGGTAAGGACAGAGCATAATGGGTGAAGGGGTCGTAGCTTACCCAAGCCAGAATCACCACAAGAATGAAAAAGGGCTCGCTGGAGTTGTAGAGCACTGACATTCGAGACAATAACATAATGAGAAAGACAACTAGGGTTTGGGGGGTAGGTTAATACCCTAACCACCCCAGAAACCCTGATAGCTGTAGATCCAAATCACAAATCGATGGTGGAGAGGCTCACACTTGGATCCACAAGCATTAAAGTGATAAGATCATGGTTACAACAGATCTATAGGGATCTAGGTAATTAATAAATTAATTCAATAATATGTGTGAGAATTCAGAAATTACAACCCATATATTCCTAATGTACTACAAACCATCAATGACTATGTAATGGTTGACAGCATAGTTGCAGATGCAATATTTAGCGTAGGTCTAATACTTATGTTTATGTAACAAGGTCATAAATGAAGTGTATATGTTAGTTATAGTATAGGAGTGCTAAATCTCATCATGATGCTAATATTTTGCTGCAAACGGGTAACACAGACTTAGAATTATAATTATTTAATTCTGACGTTGTTTTTACTGTAATTATTATGGTCTTAATTACTATAAGTGAAAAAAGTTTAATATGAAAGGTAATTAATGTGGATGAACATTACAGGTGGTATCAGAGCAGCAGTCAAACACTGGGACCAAAAGGGGTCACTTAAATAACAATTGGTGTGTAAAATGTACACATAATTGAAAGGAAGAGTTGACTAAGTACGATTAGGAAGGGGTGATCCAAATTTATGTAGGAATGGAACATAATACAAATATAACCATAAATACAAAGATGTGGTGGAAATAACACTTCATTTCATTAATATCAAAGAACTAAATTTTTCTTACATACATAATGGAAATAAACTAGCTAGGGCGCTGGTAGCTTATCTCTGAGAAGAGATGTGGCAGATATAGGCCTATGAACTGTGTTAAAATGAGGCTCAAGGGCCTATTTATTATTTTGAAACAATGGAAAACCCTAAACATCCAAAACCCTAACCCTAGGAGATGAAGCGCCAAAACTATGAGCCCCATTTGGGTAAATTGGTGTTTCAACTTCTCGAGGACCTAACTTTGGCATATGATCTTCGTTTGATGCGCACCATACCTCATTATAAATATCTATCCGAGGACTAGAAATTATTATGTGAGAAAAATGGGTAAAAGGATGCTCTCATTTTTCTCAAAAAATGTCATTTAGGGCCTCAAAATGCTGAAACTGAAAAACTGAAAGAGACAATGGTGGGGCCCCAAGTGGAATAGGAAAGTGGCCACCAATATTCACTTGGATCATTCCTCCCCCCTTAGGAAGTAATGGTCCCCATTGCATTTAGTTCCTCCATGAGATGAGGAAACTCCTGTTGAACTTGGTCCCTGGTGAACCATTTTCCTTGGTGCAGGAATTGGCCAGCTTTGACCACCCGATACAATTGGATCTTATGTTGGTGAGTTTTCTTCATTTTCATGCCCATGATACAATCTGTGGTGGCCTGTTCCATGTCACTAGTACATTTGGTCAAAATTCCGACACTTTTGTCATACTGTCAGAAATTTCCCCAATTTTTATCAAATTTTCAAATCCTGCCAACAACTGTCGCTATACCAATGTTTAGGGACATCGTAGATTTTGTGACATTTATTAATGTCATCAGAAATATGATGTTCTAAACTATGCGTCGGTATTACGACATTTTTGGGACAAAACATCGAAAATGCGACGTTTCTAACATATGCGTCGGTATTGCGACGGTTTGGAGAAAACGTCGGTATTGCGATGCTTCTAAAATATGCGTAGGTCTTGCAATGTTTTTCTCCAAAGAGTCGCAAGACCGACACATATTTTAGAAACGTCACAATACCGACGTTTCTAAAATATGCATCGGTCTTGCGACGGTATGGAGCAAATGTCGTTAATGCATTAATATTTCATTCAAACATTTTTGTATATAGTTTTAGATTATTTCTATGTAAAAATATATATAACAAATTATTTCTATAGTTTAAAATATAATTCAAACACATACATATAATTAGCTCAAATTTTAACTTAAAATGCAAATTATATTAATATAATTTCACATTTAAATATATTTTTTCTCATTAATATATAAATATAAATTTATTTTTACATATAATGTTATAATATAGTTTCAAAATAAATATCACATTAATAATTTCACATTCAAATATATTTTTTAAATAGATTTTTAACTTAATTTTATATATAAATATAAAATAGAATAAAAAATTTGAAAAATAAATATCTAAAATTATTATAGAATTTCAAATATATTAACAATTATATTTTAAATATATATTTTTATATAGTTTTGAAATAAGTTATTAGATTAGTGAATAAAATTAATTACATTTGAATTTTGTCTAATTTCTTTTTTGGTAAATTAATTTCATGAGGTTCACAAATCTCAAGTCAAATTTAAACCATCTAAACAAAAACTCCAATAATTTCATGAAAATCATCTAAAATTTTTTGAGATATCAAACTTGACAGTAGACCAATATGGTTTAGTTAGTTTTATGAGGATCATGTTGGAAGTTATGTTGTTAATTTACATAGAACACCACTTTTTTTTGCATAATATTTTTAGTTTATATTTTTTTATCTTTATCTTCACGATTCTAATATGTTAATTTTTTTTTTATAGCACATACATTTAAATTATATAAATTTATACATTTATAAAGAGTTATAATAGAAGCATAATAGCTCAATAAAATATAGAAGTTAAATAGTTGTGGTGGAGGGAGGGGGACGAGGAGAGATTCTCCTAAATCCTGATGGAATATGAAAAATAAAGTACTTATGGCAGCTAGTCCAAAGAATGAACAATATCACATAAATGTATGGGCTTCTTCTAGTTCTCCAATTGGTTAATGATCGAGATGTCTCTAAGTTAGTGACCTTGGGGGATTCCCTTATCACTATTCAACACCTTCAAAAAGAATTTCTCCTAAAGAACAACAATTTATCCCTCCTGCTTAGGAAAATAAATAGTACCCTAAAATCATTCTCTCAAAAGGCTTATTACGACATTTTAAGAAGCCAAAATAAAGAGGCAGATACACAAACGAATCAAGTCTTCCTTCTTGAGGGAAGCGGGTTAGTATGAGATCAATGACATGTCAGGTTGGAAAGATATTCCATGAATAACTCCACTCAATATAGTTTTCCCTCTCTCTTGTTTTGCTAGTTGGATATATGCACCATGAGAATTATTTTTTGAAGATTTCCAAAGCCTTTGTTTCTTATATGCCCCCCTAACTCCTCTTATATATGCACATATTCACATCACACATAACATTTGGCATCAGGATCTCGTCATTAAGGTTTAGGTGGTGTTTTGTGGTGGTGTTGGCCACACATCCATTTACCCCTCACATGTGGAGTCTTATGAAGTTGGAAAACCCTTAATTCCCTCCTATTCCTTCCAAGTTCATTGATGGATAAAGGGTGGGGAGAGTTAATGAATTTCGTGGATGCATCCCAAGTCTTGCACAATTTTCATACGCACAATTTCCCTTGCATAAATACTAACTTCTTTGGTACCCTTAGTTCTATTCTACTTTTTTTTCTTAGTTGGACAACTCCCTCCCTTTCTTCCAGCTTATCTCTTTCCATGTTCTGATAAATTTTGGGTCTCCTCCTTTTGTAGGTAGCTCCCCTAGCTCAAACCTCTCCCCCTCTATTTCCAAGCTCTTTTGGCTCCCTATTTGTGGTATCAAATCACACTTTGTATCTAATTTTGTGTTCCAACCCTCGATTTCTATCCCTTATGGGGAACAAAGACTATTATTCTTCTACCTCAAGTTGCATAAGACAATACAATTTTATGTCCACATCCCCATTATTTCCATTTAGACCAATATTAATGCATAACTTTTCAATCATAATCTAATATTAAATTTCATTATTACTTTTCAAACACTCCTTAAGTACCTCTTGTCCACATCAAAATGGCATAAGTAAGAAAAAGGTCTAAAATAAATTAGACTCGACATAATAAAAACAATATGCAAAAACTATAGTTATAGCTTACATACCCTTTCCCGGGCCAACATTATATAACTCTACTTCACTAGGATGAACATTAACTAAGGTTTCACGTATGCATCCACCAAATCTGTCACATCAATGTAGTCCCTAGTACATGTACCTTCAAGAGTATTTTGTTTGCACGGGTGCCCTGTTTACGTTTGTGCAGCCCGTTTTCCGGTTTCTCCCTTGTGCCTTCATTTGGTTGTGTGCATTGTGTTGCACCGTGTGAGGGCACCCGCCTAAACGTGTTCGGGTCGGGTCATTTCGTTTGAGGGTGACTGTATCAAATTTGCTAAGTTGTGACTACAGGGGTGCCTTCTGCATGTTCGTGTGGCTTGTTTGTCATTTTCCCCATTGTGCCTTCATTCGGTTCAGCACGCCGTGTGAGGGCACCTGCCCAAATGAGTTCGGGTTGGGGCAGGTTGTTTCGTTTGAGGGCGGTCATATCAAATTTACTAAGTTGTGACCGCACAGGTGCCTTTTGCACATTTGTGCGGCCTGTTTTCCATTTTCTCCCTTGTGCCTTCGTTCAGTCGTGCCCACCAAAATGCGCCGTGTGAGCGCGCTCACCCAAACACATTCGATTCGGGTCGTTTCGTTTGAGGGTGGCCGTATAAAATTTTCTAAGTTGTGACTGCAGGGGTGCCTCATGTACGTTCGTGTGGCTCATTTTTCATTTTCCCCCTTGTGCCTTCGTTCAGTTGGGCGCACCGTGTGAGGGCGCCCGCCCAAACGCGTTCGTGTCAGGTCAGGTTGTTTCATTTGAGGGCGGCTGTATCAAATTTTCTAAGTTGTGACTGCATGGGTGCATGTTACACATTCGTGCAACCTGTTTGCCATTTTCTCCCTTGTGCACACTGTGTGAGGGTGCCCACCCAAATGCGTTTAAGTCAGGTCGTTTTGTTTGAGGGCGGCCGTATCAAATTTGCTAAGTTGTGACCACATGGGTGCCTTGTGCACGTTCGTGTGGCCCGTTTTCCATTTTCTCCCTTTTTCCTTCATTCGATCGAGCATGCCATGTCATTTCGTTTAAGGGTGCCCACCAAAACCTGTTCGCATCGAGTCGTTTCGATTGAGGGTGCCCGCCCAAACATGTTCGGGTCAGGTCATTTCGGTTGAGGGAACCCACCTAAACGTGTTAGGGTCGGGTCATTTCAGTTGAGGGTGCCCGTATAAAATTTGTTAAGTTGTGACCACACGGGTGCCCTGTGCACGCTCATGCGGCCCATTTGTCAGTTTCTACCTTATCCCTTTGTTCGATTGTGCACGCCATGCCACTTTGTGTGAGGGGGCCCGCCCAAAGGCGTTCGGGTTAGGTCGTTTTGTTTGAGGGTGACCATATCAAATTAGCTAAGTTGTGACCATAGGGGTGCCTTGTGCACGTTTGTATGGCTCATTTTCCATTTTCTTCCTTGTTCCTTTGTTCGGTCAGGCGTGCCGTGTGCGGGAGCTTGCTCAAACGCATTCAGGTCAGGTCAGGTCGTTTCGTTTGAGGGTAGCCATATCAAATTTGCTAAGTTGTGACCACACAGGTGCCTTTTGCATGTTCGTGCGGCTCGTTTGCCATTTTATCCCTTGTGCCTTCATTCGGTCATGTGTGCCATGTCGCGCTGTGTGAGGGCACCCGCCCAAATGCGTTTGGGTTGGGTCGTTTCATTTGAGGGTGGCCATATCAAATTTTCTAAGTTGTGACCACATGGGTGCCTTGTGCACGTTCGTGCGACTCGTTTGACGTTTACTCGCTTGTGCCTTCATTTAGTTGGGTGCGTTGTGTCGTTTCGTTTGAGGGCGCCTGCCCAAACCTGTTCGGGTCGGGTCGTTTCGATTGAGGGCGCTTGCCCAAATGCATTCGGGTCTAGTCGTTTCGATTGAGGGCACCCGCACAAATGAATTTGGGTCGGGTTGTTTTGGTTGAGGTTGCCTGTATCAAATTTGCTAAGTTGTAACGGTACGGGTGCCGACCTGTGCACATTCATGCGGCCCGTTTCCCATTTTCTCCCTTGTGCCTTTATTCGGTCGTGCACGCCGTCTCGCGCTGTGTGAGGGCGCCCACCCAAACGTGTTCGGGTCGGGTCATTCGTTTGAGGGCGGCCGTATCAAATTTGCTAAGTTTTGATCGCAGGGGTGTCTTGTGCATGTTCGTGTGGCTCGTTTGCCATTTTCCCCCTTATGCCTTCATTCGGTCAGGCACGCCATGTGAGGGCCTCCACCCAAACACATTCGGGTCAGGTCAGGTTGTTTCTTTTGAGGGTAGGCGTATCAAATTTGCTAAGTTGTGATCACACAGGTGCCTTTTACACGTTCGTATGGCCCGTTTTCCGTTTTCTCCCTTGTGCCTTCGTTCGGTCATGTGCACCATGTGAGGGCACCCGCCGAAACACGTTCGGGTCAGGTCGTTTCGTTTGAGGGTAGACGTATCAAATTTTCTAAGTTATCACTGCACGAGTGCCCTGTGCATGTTCATGCAGCCCGTTTGCTGGTTTCTCCCTAGTTGTGCCTTCATTCGATTGTGGGATCGAGCTGCAAGACTTGGAGCCCTTCGCCTTTCATTAAGCATGGATATTGCTTGGTTATCTAGGGTTCCTAATTAAATAGAAGGGGTGAGGTGTGGAACCAAAACCTTTGGAATCCCTGATGGCTATTGGGTGGAGAAAGATCTCCTATGGAATCCCAGAATATGTCTACAGGATGTATCTATAATGGTGGAGGCATGTGAACAAAACCTTTATAATCCCTAATGCCCGGAGATTAAGAAAATGTCGCAATCCTCATTATCTGAAAATATTACATGTCTGAAATGGTTATTAGAGCCACCTAACCAGTAAAATTGAATAGATATCTTGTTGCTCCATATGCACATATTGACAGTAAAGAGAGATTTCAGTTCATGAGCATGTGGCATGGGAATAAAACCTATGTAATCCCTATGTGTGGGGTTAATTAACCCTATGCATAAAATGTTTATTGTCTACAGATCGGATTGTGTGGGGGTAGATAACTTGTAGCCATATCACATAGGCCCCATTCACTTATGAAGGCTCCCCAAACTCTGCCCCCAATTTGATTGATCTTTCTCAGCTTGAAAATTTTGAATTTTCATTGATGATTGATTTTCCTCTCAGTCGAATGCAAAAGGAAGATTAATTTCATCTTTTTCCTCCATAATTTCCACATTCGACATCTATTGTAGCTATTCATCTATGCTCATCTAGAATCACCACAAGTTGTACTTTTTTTTTTGCAATGGATTCTTGATGTTGATCTCAACGAGATTTCTCCTCCTCAAAAAACATATCCTGGTTGTAAGCATGGTTGTGGTATGTTGATGTTCAGATGAAAACTACAACTTGTAGCCCTTGATCTGCTAGGGGTTACCTTGATATTAACGGTGGTGTATTCATACTCCTTTTGAATAACCAATAAAGGGTCAAGGAAATTAACCAATATGCTGTCAAGTTTTATCTTATCCATCTCTGGGGCAAGCTACTTTTTGGCTAACTCCACTGCTTTTGATCTCAATTTTTCCAATTTATTCCTTCTCTCATATGATACCTGAGCCTTTTCCTTTCTCTTCCCTTCTAATTCCGTAATAGTGTCATAGTGATGCTAGCCAAATTCTTTGGAAAGCGTTCCTAGTAGACAATACTTGTGACCTGGCTGAAGCCTCAACACTTTCAGAGCATCTGGAATGACCATTCTCTTCTTCCGGTCATATGGTGGGGGAACCCCTTCAAAAGCCCTTAGCCTAGAAAGTGTTGTAGCACCACACTTGGTTTTGTGTTGAACCATTCCTCTAATTGTCTAGTAGTCAAATCCTTCTCTTACTTTATTGTCATTTTCCCATACCTAACCAATGAGAGCACAAGAACACCTATTTATATAAAAGCACATATAACTTCTCTTAATTTATTGTCATTTTCCCATAACTAACCAATGAGAACACAAGAACACCTATTTATATAAAAGCACCTATAATACTTTTGTGGGTTTCACTAATATCCCTTTAGTTACTGTGTGCACAGTAGCCTAGATCCTAAAGTGATTCCCATACAATGATAATCCACTAGGTGTATTTGTTCTTAAAAAACTATGAATGGATAGATGTCCCATTTATGGCCAAGTTCCACCAAAATGGTTCCCCCTACCTACCTAGTAACTACATTACATTTATTTCATGACAAGACTACCCTCAACCCACCAAATTTCTATCATATCCTTGACGTTAACAACAATTTGTTGTTCAAGATATAGCTAACTTGGAACAAACTTAGCTCTAGAGCTTAGGATATTTTTCCACCTGTAATGTTTATAAACCAATAGATATAAAATTTCTAAAGCATGTAGGAGCCCTTTAAGTATCACCTTTCCTATATTGACTCCGTCTTAAAAGTCATGGAAAATGTCCATAGATGAGTTATCCTAACTAAACCAAAAATTTCATTGAAAATAATCATTCATACCATAAAATTACTAATTCCCTTTTAACCACATAAAACTTATTTTTAAGTTACCATAATTCATCTTTAAAATCACATAATTAGATTAAAAAATCAACCAAAATCCCTAGTTTATGAAATAAAAATTCAACAATTTTATATAATTAATAATTTAAATAAATGTCTTAGATATAACCTCATTAATAATTATTTATAATCAACAATACCACTTATTTACCCAAACCCCTTATTAACCCCAAGGAAATTCTCACACATTTTATTTAATGGAATTTGAGTGGCCTTAAAAAACACATGTATTTCATTTCAAAATGTTAAAAATTTTCAAATATCAAAAGTTTCAATTTCCCCCATTCATTTCCCTCCAGTTGCATGGTTTGTCTAGGAAAGGAGGGAGGATGCGACCATACTTTCACCGGTTTTGAGGAAGGATGCAACCATACTATTGCAGGTTTGGAGGAAGGATGCGGCCATAGTGTCGCAGGTTTGGGGGAATGATGTGGTAAGTAAAGAAATTGATCCTGAATACCTATTGCAGGTCTGCTCTGATACATCTTGTTGAAGTCCGGACTTCCATTGGTTTAGGTGCTAGGTATGAATGAAAAATATAGATAATGTTTTCTCAATAAGGATTTGATTTATAATGCGATTTAGACCATAGGACTAATATTAGAACAAAATGGTCTAAAGACTAAAGTGAATACTGAAGATGATCTACATGATTATCCAGTACCATTTTGGACGAATTTTGCAAAAGCTCATATGGGTTTTAGGCTATTTTCAATCTGTAAACTTCCAAAAATAGCATTCTGTCAAACTGTCTTTTGGGTTTGTTGTGTAAAGCTTTCTTTAATCCTTAGGAAATCCACGAGACAATTCCTATACTATGTGTTGTCCTTTAGCAAGGCTGCAGTAAAGAAGTTAGTTTCACTGTTTTTTCTCTGCAATATCTCCGAAAGGGGTCTTCTAGACTCACTTGTCTGTGAATATTTCTAAATTTTCTTGATACTCTCACCCTCAATAGGCTTTGTTACTTAGCTTTTCTTTTTGTATTCATTTTCATACATTTATGTGGCAGGAGTTTAGTAAATAACAATTTTATCAAATCACCGAGGACACTGACAGGGACTTTAAAATGTTTCAGTTTCTTCAACAAGATTGAAAGCAATGCTATTGTGCATTGTGTCGCTAGTTATGAACAAACATAGCTTGAGAATGTTTCCCTTTAGTTTTTCATTGGAGTATTTTAATTTGAGCCAGCTTCATGTATCTTTTATGTAAAGGATTTTGGCCTTGTTTAATTAAATTTATAGCTATTTTTGGCCTGCTAATCACTTATGTCTTACAAAGTGATTTTTGCATTTATCGCTTAAAGAAATGGAAGTTTATGTTAATTATATACACTTTATATTTTTTGTATTTGAAAATGAATGCTCTTTCCCTCACATGTCATTCAATTCATTCTGGGGGATTCTACCCCAGATGTGCTTTCTCACACCACCTTTCATGCGTTTCTACAATATCTGTGGCTATTCTAAACCTTAAATCATTTTTTAGCCTGCCAGTGAATGCCTAAGAAGCACCATATGAACGAGGTTATCCCTCCTTTATTAAGAGCAATAGCTTTCATTGTCAATGGTCTTTTATTTTCGTTAAACCATTTTTACGATTTAGATTTTCCACCTTTCCTTCTCATTCTATGTCTGTTTCAAGATCAGAGGATCCAGCACACAACTCAGACACTCCCAAAATCAACAGTCAACTTAACAACTTGGTGAAATTCAGCTCGCATTAATTTGATGTATCAAAAGTAGATACGATATTCATAAATGCCATGGCATGCAAAATAATTTGGCTAATGTAGCTCAAAAAAATTCTTATGCAATTGACATTGATCAAGCCTAGTCACAGTCATTGAGTATTGGTGAGTTTGACAAAACACGACCAATCTCACCCTTCTGAGTAGAACTCCGCTTATTTTGGGTCTAACTCGATTTCACTCAAGTTTAGAGATAGCCACAAGGGTTTTCAAGAATATGATGAAGTGAAAATGATCCTAGTAAAGGTATGCCGTCCAAAGGGATTTTTTTATGAACAAATTGAAGGTGGTTTTAGGAAAAAATTGAAAGTGGTTCTCTTCTATCATTGACAATAGGCAACCTATATATGGAGCGTTTTGAAAAATAAGCCATCATGTCTTTTCCACTCAAACCTAAAAGGTGAAAATGATATGTCGAGGATGCCAAAATAGTATGGCGGTTTTAGGAACAAATTGAAGGTGCTTCTCTGCTATCACTGACAGTAGGCAACCTATATATGGAGAATTTTGAAAAATAAGCCATCATGTTTTTTCCACTAAAACCTAAAAGGTTAAAATGATATGTTGAGGATGCCAAAATACTATGGCCTCATGGGAAAGAAAACCTAGATAGATCCCTAGAGCATCTGAATAACCAAAACACTAGCATTAAGTTTACAATGGAAATAAAAAATTTGAAGGGAATACCCTTTATAGATGTTTTTATTTTTGGAAAAGAGGATGGTTCTCTAGTTCACCAAGTCTGCAAATTATAAATACACACAAACACTCACATTCTAGTTCACATCATTTCTCGGTATAAGAACTTGATGTAATCAACACATTAGTGAATAGAGCTATGAATATCTCTAGTAAAGAGCATCTAACTTGAGTTAGGCCACCTAGAAAAAATTTTCAGAGGGAATGGTTATGATGATAAACAAATCAACAAGGTTATTAGAAGAGAAAGGAAACACCACCTAAAACAAGAAGTTGATGATGAAGAAAATAGAGCAAGGAAAGAAAATCAAGGGAAGGGCTTGTTGCTAGCCATATAACTGGCAATAACGCTATCCATATCTATAGAAGGAATATTATAAGCATAATTTACTAGAAAAAAAAAAAGAACATTATCAAAGGAATAGTCATGAGAATGCAGGTTGCACAAAGGATATTTACATGTACAGGATTTTCTAAAAGTTTAAACACCAGCCCAAGGACAAAAATCAAGGGAAGGGCTTGTTACTTCATCAACGCACTGATCCTAATATTTTCCTAACAGAAACAGAAAAAAAATGCAGCAGACCAGAATTTTCATGCTATGAAATGACAAAAATATTGCAGACTGGACACTTGTTTTTCTGAAGGAACCACTGCTTGATGCAGGCCTCGTGATAACTGTGACTGCACTTCAAATTTCCCAGCTCATCTCTTTCTTCATAATCTTCCTGTATAAACAATTCATACCATCATTTTCATACTCTTAGAAGCAAGGGTTTCCATATGTTTTTTAATCTGAAGAGGGAGAAAATTTTACACTTTAAAACTACCAATTAAACCTATAAATATACAAACAAATTTTAAATTCCAAGCCTGATTCATTCTTTGATAATCTCCCCACAGATATTATAAATACCTGGAAAATGCTGCATTTGACTTCAATATCCATACTATGAGAATCATACTCTTTTTTTTAGGAGTACAAGATTTTCTCTAAACACTTGGAAATAGTCTCCTCACTAAGTCGTGTGCTAACATAGCCAATCTGCTCCTCTAGAGCTAAGAATTCCTGAATAAATAAGGGGAGGAAACATGTCATATTTTCGAATAAAAAAAATCAATTCCTTCACATTTCATATCCATTTGTCCATATACAATTAACAAATTTTATGGAGAAACCTCATATGACATGTTGTCTATATCGAGTTGCATAGCACTGTGTTGATCATGCGGGCTTATTCCATTTGAGAGAAGAGTTTCCTCCAGCATCAACACTTGCTGCCAGCCAAAAGGAAATTACATTATCATATTAAAATCTGATTAGAGTGAAAATCTATACATGCCAAATTTTAGCTGTAACAATTAGCTCACCTCGTATGTTAACACTTCATTATGCTCAATGCACTACAATGCTGATAAAACATGGAAATATGTGAATCAACTAACAACTTAAATCACAATCATTCCCAAGTATATTTTTTGGTTTTGCAAAAATTCTAGAATATCCAACTCAATCGCAGAGTATAACATCAACCTGATAGCATAACAAGTCCAGTGTCCAATTTCCTTGAGCTAGTTCATCCTACATCTTAAATCTTAGACCCTAAAACTTTAAACGCATTATACCAAAAATTCAAAGGCTTTAAACCTTGAACCGTGCTTATTAATAAATTTGAACCCTAAAATACCCTTTAAATCCCCAAAATCTGTGATGAACATTGGTTAAAATGTCCTCAAAAGATATCCAACCTGTCTACAAGGGTAGTTATGCACACAGATATTCATAAATAGCCCATTATGAGTGCACATTCCATACTATGACCCAATTACCTTTTGAAAATGACTATAAGAATTACAGTATGCTTAAATATCCCATTGGACGTGCACATTCCATACTATGACCTAGTTACCTTTTGAAAACAATTCTAAGCATTGTAGCATGTTTTAAGAAGTGACCTTTTGAAAACGTTTGTAAACAAATGGTGAAACACTTGAGGAGCTTTTGGCATTATAGATAAACTGCACTTAAGGACTCTTTGATATCTCTTGGAAATACAAGAAAAATGATTCTGAGAATCATTATTGTATGCTTTAACTGGTCTTTTAAAAATGATTCTAAGAAAAAAGGTAGCACACTTGAGGAAGTTTTGGCATTAGAGATAAACTCCACTGAAGGACTCGAGATATATCTTGGAAAAATAAATTTGTTCTAAATTACTAGGAGGTTGTTGGAAAGGCTTTTGTTGCTTCATGTACATTCAAGGTCCATATATCAATTAGGGGCCTTGGTCTGATCTACAGTTTCACAGAGGAAAACTTCATTCCACTATATATATATCGCAAGGAGATGCAAGTTTTTTGTGGGAAATGGATTTGACGATTATTGATCATCTGTGAAAGAAATAGACTCATTAAAATCTACCATATGTGCACTCCATATTGCTGCATCTAGAGTTTAATTCCTCCATAGGAAGTCTAATACAAGTCAATTTTTCTTTGTGGCATAACTAATAATATATGAAAGGAATAGTTTTCATGTAATAGTATTGACTAACAAGCATTCATTGCAGGCATATTAACATCCATCCCTTGAAAAAATTCATTCTTTAAATTTTCCAATCACTTTAGTTATTTAGATGAATCTTCCATTGAAATTGGTCAATAATTTCACAGAAAATATTGGGAAAAAATAGCAATAGCATTAATAAAAGTTCCATTTTTTTCTTGATTGAGGCTTTAATGATAAATGATATTAAAAAATGAGTATCAAAATGCACTGCAGATGGAATCCTAACCGCAGTTCAAACACTGTCATCCACTGCAATATGTGGCATCATCCATTCTATTTTCGGAGGTCAGCCTTTGTTAATTCTTGGGGTGGCTGAACCTATTATGCTTATGTATACATTCATGTACAAATTTTCCAAAGAAAAGTAAGAATTAGGCCCAAAGTTTTTTCTGGCTTGGACAACGTGGTATGCACTTCAAATTTGATCACCTTGTGTCAACAAGTTACAAATTCATTCTAAATTGTAACAATAGAATGTTTGATACGTGCAGTACGATGTATTTATGTAGTTTTTTTATTAAGAAAAATAGAGATTTATGCAAATAAGTGTGCATTCACATTAAATAACTACAAGTACTCTGCTATTTATACACAGGGTATGTGTGTGGACTGCATTCTTGTTGGTTTTGCTGGCCATTCTAGGTGCATGCTCAATTATCAACAGGTTTACCAGGGTAGCTGGAGAACTTTTTGGGATGCTTTTGTTTAGAGAACTTATTAGTGATATGATTTTGTTGTTTAGACTTAAAAAGAGTATTTATTATGTTATGCACTTAAGGCACACTCAAACCTAACTTTTTTCTTGGCCTTAAGTATTCTTGTGCTGAGTGTATATTATTTGTGCTAATCACATTTTATATTAATTCAAGAAACATAGTAAGCAGCGTAAAAGAGAGGCAGAAATTTGATTTTGTGCCATGTTAGGTTCTGGAAATGCTATAACATGTGAGAAGTACTTTTAGTAATTATATTTTAGAAGAAAATTTGGAAAATAGAAAAAATGCCTTGTTAATGGTGCTTTTCTATTGGCATATTGTGCAATATATATTTCATGTTTAGAGAAATTAGCTTTTCAACCCATTTCCATTACTCGTCCTATATAATAGATCTAGCATCAATGTTAAGAAGAGATTCATGCTAAGAACAGAGAAATGGATGAAATATTTATTGTCAACTTAAAGATACTAAGAATAACACAGTGAGAGCAGAGAGTAATATGATTTATTTCTCTTCATGCACTTATGATAATCATAGAAGCCTTAGTTATATCGCAATTACCTTAAAATTTGATGTGAAAGTACTTTTCAGGAGGAGTCTTCCCCTTTTAGATCTCAGGATTTGAGTATATTTAAGGAGTTGGCTTTGATTGTGAAAGTCAAAGTTGTCTTTTGTTGTGATATCAATTCTGTTTCTCTTCATACGTAGGAGTATATTCTTTCCATTTATCCCTTTTTTAGGGTAGGGTATTTGTGGTACAATACCCTTTTTCTCAGTGTGCAGGAGAATATACTTGCCTTTTTGGGTTTTTTAAGTCGGGATTTTCCTGGTACCCTTGTTATTCTTGTTTTCTACCTCTCTGACCTATGATGTGCTTATGCGCTTATTTTTTCCATGAAAGAAACAGCTTCAACCTTAGAAAAAAATAAAAACTCTCCTAGTTAAGTAAAATTTTACAAGTCTCCATTGTTGGAGAAAATTTCCCTCATTATCTTTCACTGGTTTCCAGTACGTTTTTCTTTTCATGTGCATGCTATGAAACCAAAGCACACATTCCAGGAAAATTTTTCATAATAAAAGATTCAAGGCATTTGAGCTGAACTAGAAAAGTCACACAGAATTTAGTCTTTGGATGATGGAGGTGATATGAACTCTAGAGGTGACCAAATAGAAAATGTTGATTCAAAAAAGTTCCTTAATTTATGTGATGAATGATGAAACCCTTAAAAAGGAATAAAGTATACATATCTCTGTTGGTAATAAATGAGATAAATTAAGAGGGAATGGGAGTCTACTATCTTTGCATTTATAACTAATTCACACAATCAGATATTATGCATTTATAACTAATTCACACAATCAAATATTTTGCATTTTTTTCTAACGTTGGGTATTGACATCATACTTAATTTTTTTTTCAAAGACATGGGAATATATTTCTATTGGATGGTTAGTTTTTTATATTCCTCAAGATGAATCCCTCATATTAGTACCAAGGAATTGTCACACAGATTTGGGCAGTGAATAAAGTGGTCTCTTGACATTATCCATGGACAAGTCAAATACTTATACCAAATATTAAGGATTATTTTATTATGCAAAACACAATTGGATTTCATTGTTTCACACAAGACTCCTTGATCATCAGATTGTGGGTGGAAAAAAATAATTTCATGGTTTTCATATGCACTCCATGGGAAGACACCATCACATGTATGCACCACACTACCCACATATGGGTGATGTCTGTTAATCAAGGCAGCCTTTATTGTTTGCTGGCAGAGTGGGTATTATGTCAGGTTAGAACTTATGGAAATGGCTAAAACACTTCCATCAACATTTGCTGAGATTGTGGAGATTTTATGTGGTGATTCTGTTCAAAAAAACATTGGGATTCTACCAAATGTTTGTTGATCATGCACATACAGAAAAAGGGAAAGTTGCAGGAATAGTGCTTCCAAGTTTAAGAGATCTTCATGACAACCCTCTTGTTCTTGATGTTTTTTCAAGTTCCGAGGTTGCAGCTACTATAGTTCTGACTAAAGAACATGAATAAACATTTGAGGTGGAAGTTTACTCAAATGATATTGATTGGAACATTAACACAATAGCTTATGAGACTGCTGATTTTGACTTAGAAATCAGTACCATTAAGCAATCTGAGACTTGTAGAAATGACAAAGTGGAACAAACTTTGCAGCCAACTAGTGAAAAATGGAGTTTGTATTGCAAGATGACACTGTAAAAGGTGGATTTCAGTCATTAAATACTAAAAATGACAGAATCGACCATAATGTAGAAGATCTGGAGTATTTGAAGCTATTCAACCAGAAATATGCTAGGAAAATAGCACGGAAGATGCTTCAGTAGCTACGACTAAAGTAACTATGGAACGGGAGTTCATTAGCACACCATTTGAGAAACAATATATATTTTTTTTTATATTTTTTAGTTTCTATCGGAAGAGCGATGTTTAGGTTCCGTCGGAAGAGCGACATTTTTTTTTCGTCGGAAGAGCGATGTTTGTTTGTGGATTTATCTAAATAATTTTTTTTTAAATATTTTTAGTCTCCGTCGGAAGAGTGACATTTAGGTTCCGTCACAAGAGCGACATTTAATTTTCGTCAGAAGAGTGATGTTTTACTTTTTTCGGAAGAACTACGTTTTGTTTTTTGTCGGAAGAGCAACCTGTTGTTTTCATCGGAAGAGTGATGTTTAATTTCCGTGGGAAGAGTGATGTTTTTTTCCGTCGATAGAGTGACGTTTTGTTTTTGTCGAAAGAGTGACATTGTGTTTTCTTCGGAAGAGCAACGGTGTGGATAACGTCAAAAGAGCAATGACGTTTTGGAAACGTCGGAAATAGTGTCGCTCTTCCGACACTTTATTGAAGTATCAGAATTGCGACGTAATGGCTATCCATGTTTTTCCCCACCTCAAACTGTTGCTCTTGCAACGCCTATGTGTCGGAATAGCGATGACTTCTGCAATGTCAAAGGTGTCTAGTAGAGGTGGGAAGTAGGGAAGAAGGCGGCCCACATTGAATAATGGGTGCAGACCAAGGAATGGTGGAATACTGAGATCAAAGGAATTTTTCCCTACAACCTTGGTGATGGCATACAACCCATATCGAAGTGGGCGAAGCTTGCGGTGGGGTCCAATGAGGTGATCCTTATGAAAATGTAGCCAAACTTTGCTGCCCACCTAGAAGTTGTGTGGAACCCGATGTTGATCATGTCGTTGCTTGTACTTAGAATTGGCTCTATCCAATATTTCATGAACCCATTGGCGGATGTGCTGAATGTGTTCGATGAAGCTATTCACTTTGTCAGCTTCAGACTGGACATGAGCCAAATCGACTTGAGTAGCTGCAAATTTCATGGTTATGTCAATGGGACATAGTGGCTGGAATCCCAAGCCCACCTGAAAGGGGATGTGGCTGGTAGAGCTGTGGAGAGCCTGGTTATAAGTGTGTACATAGGGGAGAATCTCGTCCCATGTGTGTGGATTCTTTGAATTTTACATGTGAAGAATGTGTACAATCATCTTGTTGACGACCTTTATCTAGCCATCAATTTGGGGATGGAAAGTTATGGACTTGGTGAGCTTGGTGTCCAGCATTGACCAGAGGCTGGACCAAAATGTGCTGAGGAACTTGATGTCTAGATCTAATATGATAGACTGTGGGATCCCAAATTCCACCCACACTCATTCAAAGAAGAGTTTAGCAGTGGCTTCTGCTGTGATATTATTCTTGCATGCTGCCATAATGGCCATCTTAGGGAATCTGTTGACGACCATGAAAGCACAGTCGTTTCCATGCTTAGTAGAACGAAGGCCTAACATGTAATCCATGGAGATGGATTCCCAATGTCGACTAGGGGCAGGTAGCAAAGTATAGAGGCCTTGCTTCTTGAAGGTCGATTTGGCAATGGCGCAAGCAGTGCATAATCTAATGTACTTCCTGACATCCTGTCAAAGGTTCAACTAATAGAAATACTTCTTCAATACTGCCATTATTTTCTCGACCCTGAAATTCCCAATGACTCGACTGTAGTGTGCTTCCCATATCATCTTGGCACGCTCGCTTGAAGGAACACAAAGGTGTCCCAGGTGACACCAGTGCATCTTGGAGGTGAAAATTTGGAACTTTCGTACCCCCCAAGAGTGTCTTGTATGTGTGGCCAATCTATAGATCGCTCTTGCAGAGAAGTGGCCAATTAGAAGTCTTGTGCCCACAAGAGTTGCGAACGGTGGTTAGCGGTATGATCAGTGGTCATCTGAGGCAATTTGCAACATTATTGGGGCTACCCTTCTTGTAATTTATGTTCAAATGAAACTATTGCAGATATGTGGACCAATTTTGATGGCGATCGTTCTGCAACTTCCCTTGTGTCTGTATGAACTGCAGGGGCCGATGGTTTGTGTGGATGATTATTTCCTTCACCAAAATGTAATGCTTCCATTGTCGACAAGCCATCACAATGGAATACATTTATTTTTCATAAGTGGGATACTTGCGAACTATGCCAGAAAATGTCGCACTGTGATATACCACTAGATGCCCTTGTTGAGTAAGAAATGCCCTAATAGCATAGTCAGAGGCATTTGTCTCGATTTCAAATGGTTGTTGCAATTTTGGTAATGTGAGCACTAGGGCATAAAAGAGGCGATGTTTCAATTCTACGAATGCCTTCTGATGAGATTCTGACCAAAATCATTTTTCTTTCGCTCCTCCCTTGGTGACATGACTCAAGGGCCAAGTGATATGAGAGAATCCCAACATGACCCTGCGGTAGAAATTAGCAAGACCCAAAAAGCTGAGAAGATATGTTAGAGTGGTTGGGGCTAGCCAATCCCAAATGATTTAGATCTTTGTTGGAACTACCTGCACCCCAATTTCATCAATAATGCATCCCAGATATTGAACCTGGTTCATGCCAAAAGTGTACTTCTCCAAATTAGCACACAAATTGTGTTGCCACATTCTTTGGAGGACTTGTCGAATGTGGTGGAGGTGCTCTTCCCAAGTCTGGCTGAAGATCAGAATGTCATCCAAGTAAACCACTACAAATGAGTTGGTGAATGGATGCAAGATGTCCTCTATCAACCTCATGAAGGTTGTGGGAGCATTTGTCAACTCGAAAGGCATGACTAGCCATTTTAAAAGGCACTCCTTGGCTTTGAAGGCAGTCTTCCACATATCGAAGGGTTTGATTGGTACCTGGTTATACCCAGACTTCAAGTCGATCTTGCGAAAATATTTTTCCCCTTTGAGTTGGTCCAGAAGGTCATCGATGCATGGGACTAGGTACCTATTATAGACAATGTTCTTGTTCAGCACCTAATAGTCAGTATAGAGTCTCCAAGTCCCATCCTTCCTTTTTACCAACACGATCGGGCTCCCATAGGGTGATGAACTTGGCTAGATGTGACCTTTCTACAGCAGCTCTTGAATTTTCCTCTTGATTTCATCATTCTCCAAAATAAAGCACCGATAGATCGGTCCATTGGGTAGTGGTGCAATTGGGGTCAGATCAATGGGGCTCTTGACTTGACAGTGCAGAGGAACTCCTATGGGTGAGGTGAATATGTCCTTGTAATCTTCCAAAACCTTGTCCATTTGTTATTTTCATGCAGAGGAGCCTTGTCTAGAGGTCATGGCCATAGTCTTCTTCTTACCTTGGGAGCGGATCGTCAGGAAAAAAAAATTCTTGGTTTGGGAAATGAGCTTACTACATTTTTTTGTAGTAACCAAAGAGATAACGACAGGCAGTGGTGCCTCTGGTATCCTATACAACTTATTTCCCAAAGTAACAATAACAGCGCAAGGCCATGACTCATACATAGCATGTCCCTTCCATAAGTATGGTTGGCATAATAATACATCAGAAACATCGTGAGGAGCAATGTCAGATAATACCTCATCCATGAAGGGCTTGATGCTATCAGGAAGGCAACACTGTTGGCTGACATGGAGATCTCGTCCTTGGTGAAGCCACCCGATGGTGTATAGCTGTGGGTGTGTTGTGGTCAGCAAGCCCAAGCGCTTCACGAGGACTGCTGAAATGAGGTTCTTTTGACTCCAATTTTTTAAAATGAACTGTAGCAGGAAACCCTTTACGCACATATGGGAGTGGAAGAGACATTCCTCCTCCTATGGATCTTTTGATTCCTCCTTCTGGATCTTCACAGTGGAAATAGTGGCTTGGGCTCTGCATCAATAACCTGTCTCCCTTTATCATTCCCCTTGTTAGGTTCTGATTCAGATTCAGAGCATGCATCTAACTCAGAAGCCCTCATCTCAGCCACGAGCGACTGATTGGCCCGACACTCACTTGTGTTGTGAGTGGAGCTCTTATTGAACTCACACCACTTTCCAGTGTCCTTCTTTGGCTTCACGGTGTTGTTCTTTTCTTGTGGCTTTGGTAGGTTGTCTTGGCCCGCCATGCCTTGGCTTTGTCCTTGGTTCTACAGTTTTGGGGCACCTTTCCCTTGCTTTTGACTTGTAGATCCAAAGTCTCGCTTCTTCTGTTTGAATTTATGCTGAATCTTGGTAGCATTCTGGTATGCCGTACCAAGCGAGGAGATGTCAAGGAACTCAATTTACTCCTAAATGTATATGTGCAGACAATTGCGATACTTTAGCACCAAATGTTTCTACGAATCATTGATACCCAACTTTGTGCATAGGGTATGGAACAGATTTGTCATCTCATGCACATATTGATCCCTTTGTTGTCATAGTATGGTCCATTGTATTTACTTGTCATCATAGCTCCCCAAGGGATAGTATTGTTTCTTGATGGCATCTTGGAAAGAAATCCAAGTGGATATGGATGAGAATAGAGAGGGTTCTATCTCAGCCTTTTTCTCATAGTAGGTTTCTCACTAGTCCCTGACATGGGGGGTAGCTTTGAGGAGTGAAAAAATAATCTTCTCCTGATCAGAAAAGTCATGAACTGAGAAATTTCCTTCTAATAGATTCAACCATCTATCTATGATATCTACATCTATTTGAACCTCAAATATGGGAATTTCAAAGTTTACTTTTACCTTAAAGGGAGTCACGCCTCCAGAGTGGCTGTTGGATGCAGATGCGCCACCAGTGGGCAGTCATTGAAGGATTTGGGCAAATTTATCCATCATCACGTTCCTTTGTTTTTTGAGGGCCTCCTCGAGCAATATTTTGATAGGATCTCCTGTTCCCTCATCTTTCTTTTCGTCCCCCATGGGCGGCCGTTACGTTTTGCGAGGCTGATGTTGCAAAGGTTCCACCATATTGAACCCTAACTCCTTATACCCTGACCTCGTTGGGGAGATGCAAAGAAGGATCGAGAAAAAGTAGATCACGTTGATAAAAATGATCCAAATTTATGCAGGAATGAAATAGAATACACATATAACCATAAATACAAAGATGCAGTAGAAATAACACTTCATTTCATTAATATCAAAGAACTAAAATTTTCTTACACACAGAATGGAAATAAAGTAGCTATCGCGATATTAGCTTATCTCTAAGAAGAGATGTGGTGGCTATAGGCCTCTGAACCATGTTACAATGAGTCTCGAGGGCCTATTTATTATTTTGAAACAATAGAAAACCCTAAATATCCAAAACCCTAACCCTAGGAGATGAAGTACCAAAACTATGTGCCCCGTTTGGGTAAATTGTTGTTTCAACTTCCCGGGGATGTAACTTTGGCATACGATCTCTGTTTGACGCACACCATACCTCGTTAGAAATATCTATCCGAAGACTACGAATTTTGATGTGAGAAACATCAATTAATGGATTTCCCGGTTTTCCCAAAAAACGTTGTTTAGGGCCTCAAAACGGTTCTAGAAGTTTAGGACCCAAAAACCTGCTAAAAATGGTAAGTTGTGCTGAAACTGAAAAACAGAAAGAGAAAATGGTGGGGACCCAAGTGGAGTAGGTGGGGGGCCACCAATATCCACCTGGATCAGGGGGTCCATACATCAAGCACCTAGGACTACATGAGAAATTCACCCCCAGCTTAACTAAGAGATGAATCCAGAAATTGTGGTACAACTCAGTGTAGATCAGCATCAAAAAACCAACAAATTGTTGGAGGAGCAACAATGGCAAACCAACAGGCTTCTATATATTATACAATAGTTACAAGAAGAATTGGTGTCAGTAAGATGTGATAATGAGATATTGATGCAGGACCAGGAGAAGATCCTTAAAATCCTCTCAGATAATCAGAATCAAGGGAAAATTCAACCAAGCCCGGAACGGAACACCGAAGAAGAGGGCTAACAATAACAAACAAAAAATGAAAAACTGGGAGGAAGCCAAACCCATGCAGTAATAAATATAATTCCTATAATGAAGCAAAGTCAAGAAATCTCTCTAACAATTAAGAGATAAAGAAACAAAAGGTAGAACTACAAGGTGAATTCTAAAATATTAAACCTCCCACATTTAATGGAGAAGCTGAAGAAGTATCTGAAGCATGTATAATAAACATGAATAAATATTTTCAAGTCTATGAGTATAGCGACAAATTAAAGGCTTGTTTAGCCTTCTATAAATTGCAGGAACAAGCCACCTTATGGTGGGAAGAAATTAATAACATACGAGGCATTGAAGATTATAATGTGACCCAAGACGAACTCCAGCAGTACTTTAAAGATAAATATCTAACCGAGCATTTTTATGATGAAAAATCTCTGGAGTTTCATGACTTGAGGCTGGGATAATTATCCATGGATGAATTTTTAACTAAATTTACTTCCTTGTTGCTATATGTGCCATATCTGAGGGATGAAAAAGAAAAAGTAAAATGATTGTTGAGTAGTCTACCTGCTCAGATGAAGGAGAAGATAGAGTTTGTAAACCCAAATACCATGGATGAAGTGATTTGAAAAGCACGTATGTGCTATCAGAAATCCAAGGTAAAAGGAGAAGCCAGACAGAGTTGGCTTCTTAAGAAAGTTCATAAAAGTAATTCAAATTTTAAAAATAGAAGATCTAGTCATTTTAAGGGTGCAACCAGAAATTTAGAAAATAGACATCAAGTAAGAAACCAATAGAGAACCAAGTGGCAAGCAGAGGACCGACCCACTGAAACATCCAGTAGACCAGATCATGGACAGATCTAGAAACCACCATTACAGTGTTGGGGATGTTGTAAAGCACATTATTATAATAATTTCCCTCACCATGGAAGAAATGAAACTACAGCTAATGTGAAAGAGGAATCTATTGTGGTGGACGTGGCGCGAAATATACCCAGAAGCAACACTACACTTGAAGATCGGTAAGAAGATTACCATATAACCATGATAGAACTAGGAGGTAAGATGTATTCCCACCCTATATCTATTAAGGTTGATCCTACTACTAGTTTAAGCTATGTAAACCCACGATTGTGGAAAAGTGTGACTTACAGAGCCAAAAGTTTAAAAATCCTTCGCTAGTACAGTTGGCCACTAGAGTGAAGCGAAGAATTAATTCCAAAGTTTCCAATTTCCCCTAAAAGTTGGAAACCAACATATAAAGGTCGAATTAAATATTCTACCTTTAGGCTCCTATGATATACTACTAGGGATGGACTGGTTGGAACTGCATTGGTCATTAGCGGACTGCAAGGGTAAATTTATTTATTATAAGGCTGAAGATGTAACACATCAAGAGTTGCAAGGAATTTAAAAGCCACTATAATTGTGTCCTATTACAACGTTTCAGTTGGGAAAATGCATTAGGAAGGGGTGCCAAATCTATTTGATTCAAGTAGTATTTTCTAACTCTAAAGATAAGGCTCCTATGATGGAAAATATACCAGTGGTGCAGGATTTTATGGATGTATTTCTAGAAAACATACGAGGGTTGCCACCAAAGAGGGGCATAGATTTTACCATTGAACTAATGCACAGGGTAGCACCAGTATCACAAGCTCCATACTGAATGAGTGTGCTTGAATTGACAGAATTGAAAATGCAATTACATGAATTGTTGGACAAGGGATATATTCATCATAGTGTGTCACCTTAGCGGGCACCAGTATCATTTGTGAAGAAGAAAGATGGCACAATGAAAATCTGTATAGATTACAGACATCTTAATAAACTAACTCTCAAGAACAAGTACCCACTGCCTCAAATCGATGATCTTTTCGACCAAGTGAAAGGGGAAAATGTATTTCCAAAAATAGATCTAAGATCTGGGTATCATCAAATATGGATAAAAGATAAATATATTTATAAAAAAAACCTTCCAAACTAGATGCACTATGAATTTGTGAAGAAGAAATATGGCACAATGTGAATGTGTATGGACTACATAAAGCTTAATAAACTAATTGTCAATAACAAGTACCCACTGCCTTGGTTCGATGATATTTTGACCAGGTAAAAGGGGAAACTATTTTTTAAAAGATAGATCTAAGATATTGGTATCATAAAATACGGATAAAAGATAAAAATATTTATAAAACATCCTTTCAAACCAGATATTGGCACTATGAATTTGTGGTTTTACCATTTGGATTGACCAACGCACCAACCACATTCATGATTTTGATGCATGACATATTTCATCCATATCTCGATAAATTTTTCTTGATTCTTATAGCTGATACATTAGTCTGTTTAAATAAATTGGAGGAACATAAGGAAAATTTGCATATAGTGCAAAAAATGTTGAGAGACCATCAGCTATATGCCAAATTCAGCAAGTGTGAATTCTATAAAGAGAAAGTACAATATTTAGGCCATGTCATTTCGGCTGAAGTAATAGCAGTAGACCCTGAAAGGAAAAATATTATTATGGAATGGAGGGTGCCTAAAAAAATAGCATACATGCGATCGTTTATGGGACTGGCTGGTTACTATCGTCATTTTATAGAAGGCTTTTCAAAAATTGCATTTCCCATAACTTCCTTGTAGCAAAAGCGGTGAGTGTTTAATTGGACTACCGAATGGCAATCTAGTTTTGAAGAGTTAAAACAATTGCTGACCACATATCCTGTTCTGAAAGTGGCATATCCAAATTTAGAGTTTGAAGTTTGCACCGATGTAAGAAAAGGAGTAGCAATGGTGTTATCACAACACGGGAAGGTTGTGGCATATGAATCTAGAAATTTGAAAGAGCATGAACAATGATACTTCGCATATGATTTGGAGTTGACCGCAGTGGTGCCTGCACTCAAAATATGGAGGCACTACTTATTAGGTAAAAATTTTGTGCTGAAAACTAACCATAAGAGTTTGACTAGCTATTTTAAACAAGTTGATCTAAATGCTCGCCAGGCTGGATGGAATTCTTTCCTAAGCAAATTTGATTTTGAAATGAAACACGTTAAAGGAAAAGAAATTTGAGTTACTGATGAATTTAGATGGAAATTGCATCATGTATATGAATTATACTTTAATGATGTGGAATTCAAGTTCCAGGAACAGGTAAAGTAGGATGCAACAAAAGACCCTGAATACTAGTTTCTATGGCAGCAAACACAAGATATAGAATATCAAGGAAAACAATCAGTCTATACCATCAATAAATAACAACTACTGATATTTCGATGAAATATATATATTCTTAATCAACTAAGTTTAAAAGGGTTGATTCTAGATTAGTATCACAGAAGTTCATATTTTGGACACCCTGGGTATCAAAAAATGTTAACAGCCATTAGAAAAGATTAATTTTGTCCTGGTATGCACAAAGACATCACTGAATATTTGACTATATTTTTGGAATGTCAGTAGGTTAAATTTGACCATCAACAGCTAGTCGGATTATTGCAACCCATACCAGTACGAGAGTGGAAGTGGGAAGTTATATCGTTGGATTTTATTGTTGGCTTACCAAGATCAATGAGACAGAATGACTCTATAATGGTAGTTGTTGATCAATTTAGCAACCCATTTTATTCATGTATATTCCAATTTTAAAACTATACATATTGTTGACGTCTTCATGAGGGAGATATATAGATTACATGGCATACCAAAAAAAAAAATTCTCAAACAGAGATGTGAAATTTACCTTAGCCTTTTGGAAGGCACTATTTACTAGATTAGGTACACAAATCCATTTTAGCACCACATATCATCCTCAGATGGATGGGAAAACAGAATGGGTAAACCAGATACTAGAGGACATGCTAGGAATGCATGTAATTCGACAACCCACAAAATGGGAGAATTATCTACATCTGGTAGAATTTTCCTACAATAATGGGTACTAGTAATCTCTTAATATGAATCTATTTGAAGCTCTATATAGTAGACAGTGTCAAACCCCATTACTTGGAGTAGTCTGGAAACAAAGCTAATGCTCAAACCAAAAATGTTGGCTAAAATGGAGTGAAATGTTAAGAAGATTCGACAAAATTTAAAAGCTTCCTAGGATATATAGAAGGTGTATGCAAATCTAAAGAGGACATATCGAGAGTTCGAAGTGGGTGATCATGTTTATGTGAGAATTAGACCCAAGAAGAGTACATTAAGGTGGAATACGTGTACCAAGTTTTCTCCATGATTCTGTGGACCATTTCAAATTTTGGAAAGCGTGGGGTCAGTAGCCTACCTGCTAGCCTTACCAGGACACATACGAGTGCACAATATGTTCCACATGTCTGTACTAAAAATATGCATACATGATCTGAAGAATGTAATACGCTGGTAGAATATTCAAGTAGGAATGGAATGGAAATTAAAATCTCTAAGGAAGGTAAATGGTTGTTTATTGATTTAAAATTTTGATGGTTACAGGTCGAACTGGGTGGTGAATTCCTAGTAAAACCTCAATGTATTCTCGATCAGAGATAAATAACACTCAAGAAGTGAGCCATCACCCAAGTTAAAGTGCAATAAATTCACTTTATCCCTTAGAAGGTGACTTGAGAAGATGAAAAATTTGTGTGAGAGGCATATCCAGAATTGTTCACTGAAATGGCATAACACCAAGGATGATGTTTACCTTAAGCAAGGGAAGATGTAACACCTGAATTTATTGCCATTTAAGTTAAAGGCATTTTTAATTTGAACATTGTTTTATTTTAAATTAATGGGATTAACATATATGTTAATCAAGTTATGAACTAAAGCTTTTATTTTGAATAAATATTTAATTATGAAATATTTACATAAATATGATGGTAAAAGTTTTCCAAGATTCTAAAGTAGTTGATTAAGCAGTTACTAGTAGTTACCTTTCCTCTAGCACTAAAAGGAAAATCCTAGAGGAGGAAAGGGGTTCTATGAAGGTGATAAGAAACAATTAAGGAGTTGAAAGGAGAGAGTATCCAGAGCTGGTGGAAATCTAGTGGAACTTTGTTATCTATTTTAGGAGACGAGACTGGACATGAGTCCTGACGTATATCTCCTTAAGAAATACACTGCTCTGAAATCCTACTTGGTGAGGAGCACAAGAGGAGTTGAGGACATCATTGCCTCTCTCAAGGTTGGGCGGATGCCATAAGCATAAATTATTTCATATAAGTAAATTATACTGGAATGGAATGATTATAAATCTATTTAATATATTCAGTCTTATAAACACTATTTCTAAGAATGTGAATATGTGTTGCAGAGTTAGAAATATAGTTTCTGAGAATAATAATATGTATTGTAGAGGTAGACATAGAATTTTGAAGTATGTGATTATCTAAAATTACAGGAGTAGTAAGATTATTTGAATGTGAATTCAAACAATATCTATTCATCGAAAAACTAATACTGTTGTATGTGGTTCTAAGAGAATAAATATTAGAAATGATTCTAATTAATATTCGATAGAAAACAGTAATCATTAACAGGTTGGACAGTTAGTCCCCTTGGAAGAAGAACCCAAGATGGACAGTTTGTATGTCCTGCAAATGACAGCAAAAATGATACACGAACAAAGGGTGAATCCTCTTGAGGTGGTCCGGTCACCTGTGAATGGTATGCTATTACCAAGAACAAAAAAAAATTCCAAGAAATTATCCAATGTGAAAAGAAAAAGAGCTGAGAATCCATATACCCACATTTTAAATAGCAGTGGAATGAGATCTATTTTTTTCTTAAATACAATAGTATGTTTCTTTCTGTTCCTATAAATAAATACGATACTTATATTTGTTCTTAAGGAAATGTAATACATAAGGCAGAATTTAGTACTCAAATAACATAGGAAGAACAAATAGCTATAAACTTGAGAAATTAATTACAGTGAATATGACATAATACACCTTGAATCTGAAAGAAACATTTGATTATAACCTTCTTAAACAAAAAGGATAACCCAACTTAAAATACCTGACTGAGAAATTGAAATATAATCATAAAATGTAGCATAAATCTTGTAAAGGTGACAAGCACATTCTAGATAGAGCAAGGCCGAGGAGGAATGCTCAGAACTAGTATAATAATTGATTTGGGTCAACACATAACCATAATGACATTCATAAACTAGAGAAGGCTTATTGGTTACGTCAGAAACGTAGGAGGCATCATATGGAAACATATATATATATATATATATATATATATATATATATATATATATACATTACTTAAACATTTTCGGAAATCAATACAGTTCAACAAGTCTAATAGAAAAAGCCTCCATGACAAATCGATTAAAGAGATAACATCGACAACATAAAGAGTAAGGTTGTCTAATACAGTTATAATTCAATACTTAAGTTGTGATAGTGAAAAACCTTATGTGTATTTACATTTATGCAAAGTTAAAACTAGTGAACCGCTGTTGTATGCAAGCACAGCCAACATCATAACTTATATAACAAACTCATAACTATCCAAACCCTCAAAGGGTGGAAGAAAAACGAAAATAGCTCATTACTCGAAAGGAAACAAATACCAATAAACCCTTAAGGGTGAATTTTTAGATAGAGGATTAAGGCTACTCTATAGTGATGAAATGCACCTGAAAGGGGAGTGAAATTAATCAGCTGAGTAGGCCGAAAAAAAATTGGTCACATCGAGGGTGCAGGGAGATGAGGGTTTTACCTGCATGACAAGCCAACAATCCATTAGAGCTGGAAACTATTACAGTAAACCAAGAAGGGAAAATATTCAAGACAAATTCAAGACACTTACCTTGGAACCAAGTGGGTAGTTAAGTCCTCGCACCTACGCCATCAAACAACCATTAAAACTTGAAGACAATACTGTAAATTTTAAGAGTGAATGAAGTACTATGTGGAAGAGAGAATAAAATTACCATTAATGAGGCCTGTGGAGTAAACCATCTTCGCCAAGCAACTGAAAGGAGAACACGGCTCGAACCAGTTTTCTTATCAAACCCATAGAGGACAAAAAGAGCATCTGCACAAAGAGCCCAAAAAACCTCATACCTCTCACTCCCATGTCCGAAGCAGTTTAAAGACATAGCAGAAGGGTAAGGATGAAGCATACTGGGTGAAGGGATCATATATTACCTAAGCCAGACTCACCGGAGGAATGACGAATGGCTCGCTAGAGTTGTAGAGGGCCGACGATTGAGAAAACATCACAATGAGAAAGAAAGTTAGGGTTCGGGGGGTAGGGTAATACCCTAACCACCCCAGCTACCTTGACAGCCGTAGATCTAGATCGCTAATTGACGGTGGAGAGGCTCACACTTGGAGCCACAAGCATCAAAGTGATAAGATCATGGTTACAATGGATCCGGAGGGATCTAGATAATTAATCAATTAATTCAACAATATGTGCCAGACGTCGGAAATTACAACCCATATATTCCTAATGTACTACCAACCACCAAAGACTATATAATGGTTGACAACATAGTTGCGGATGCAATGATTAATGTAGGTATAAGACTTATGTTTATGTTACAAGCTCATAAATGAAGTGTATAGGTTAGTTATAGCATAGGAGTGTTAAATCTCACCATGATGCTAATATTTTGTTGCAAAATGGTAAAGTAGACTTAGAATTATAATTATTTAATTTTGAAGTTGTTTTTACTGTAATTATTATGGTCTTAATTACTATAAGTAATTTTTTTTAAGATGAAAGGTAAGCAATGTGGATGAACATTACAGTTCTTTATTAGTACCTTCAACATAAAACTATAAAAATGTCAGACAATTAATTATATATAAATAAATAACTATATTTAATTATCATGTAATTAATATATTTATAATTAATATTTAATTATTATAAAATTAATATATTTATAAATAACTTTTCAACGATATGATTTATGCAAATTAGTGTGAACCAGAATATTTATATATCAAAATTGTATAGATTTTAACCATCCCTAATATTTATTATATACACTAATATAATGATTAGTATGTATAAGCATTTCAATGTAGAGTGAAAACAAAAAAATTAATATGTTATTTGGTATAAAATATTTATTTAAGTTTAGTATGTATCATGTATTAATAATGATTTTATTTTTTTTCGGTCAAATCTCCTATAAAATTTTAAAATTTCAATTTGAAATTTAATTTTTCTTAATTCATAATAAATCCAAAGTTAATAACCATAACAATGTATAGTGATTTTAGTTACAAATAAAAACATTATATATATATATATATATATATATATATATATATATATATATATATATATATATTCTTTTCAAATTTACATAATTATAAATTTAAATAATAATTATAAATTTATATTTATTATATATTTTTTCCATTTTTTTTATTTTATTTCCCTAAACATTATTCTTTTAATTTTATACCTATTTTATATCTTCATTATATTATATTATATTATATTATATTATATATATATATATATATATATATATATATATAAATATATAAATCTATATTCTATTTTATTCTTTATATATTTTCGTATTCTTCCAAACGACCATATTTTATCTTTATAATTATCACTTATCGTTTATTTACTTCATTTGCAATCATAAAGTTTTGTATTTAAATCTATAACTAGTTATTCTAGTTTAATTAGATAATTACTTCAACAACCTAACATATTCATTCATATTAACTTTTTATCTTTATAATTATTACTCATCATTTATTTACTGCATTTACATTCATAACTGTATGATTTTTTGTATTTAAATCTATAACTAGTTATTCTACTTTAATTAAAGAGTTACTTCAACAACCCAAGATCTTAATTGATATCGACACTTACAATGTTTTATATTGAATATCTACATGTTGAAAAGAAAATCCACATGCAGTGCGGTTTCTTTGCTTTTTATCGACGTAATTAATTCTTCACTGAAGTTAAAGACTTAGACTTGCAATGTTCTATTTTGAACATCTATATGTTGAAAAGAAAATCCACATACAGGGTGGTTTCTTTACTTTTTATCTAGGTAATTCATTCTTCAGTAAAGTTGAAGGCTTAGAGTTTAAAATTATTTACTTTAAAATTATATATTAATTTTGCCCTTTTCTTATTAATATATTTATATGGTATTGGACACTAAAATTTAACCCTTTTTAATATATTTTTATTAGTATTTAAAAATTGCAATTTGTGACAGCTTCATTTAAGTTAGCTAGTGTTAACTAGTTAAAGACAATTTGTTTAATTTTATTTTATCTGGCAAGAAAAACTTAAATAATTACTGTTGATAAAACAAATTATTTAATTTGCTAAATTATTAATTAGGAGAAATTAATTAATGAAAATAAAATCTTTTTTTTTTTAAGTTGATGGTAAAAATGTTTCCAAGAATAAGAAATGGTTGGGGACAGTTGGAATACAATTACCTACTCCTCTGAGGATAAAGTTGAATCCCACAGGAGTAGGGGTTCTATGAAAAATGGTAAAGGAGAGTATTTCCTAGAGCTGGTGGTGATCCGTTGAAAATAACTCACAACAACCCATGTAAAACCAGATTTTTTGAGTTTGACTGAATTGGCCATCCATAGGTCATAGCAGAAAAAGGATCTATTCTACTGTTAACTCATGACATTGGAGCTAGGGGGCAAGTGGAGGATGTAATAGCCTCCCTTGATGGTTGGGAGGACCACAGCTTAAACTACCTAATCCAGATAAGTATTACTCTGAAATTTTAAGCAGGTTAATACTAAATTGGTAGGATTGTTCTACAGTGTTACAGGTAGATACTATTCTAATATGAAAATATGTAAATATGTGTATATTTGTTTATAAATGTTTGAGACATGAAATGAAGTCTGTAGGCAACTTTACTCTTTCTATTAATATGATAGAACATAAGTAATTAATGATAATACTACCTCTTTCTTATTATCAATACATGGTAGAGTTACTGCCTAAATCTCTATATGTCATGTGGAAAGATAACAGAGAACTGAACAAACTATTATTACTATTAATTTACAACACAGGAAAAATAATAAGCAGTATTACTAAAATAGAATATGCAGTAAAAACATTGTAAAGGTAATAAACAGTAATCATCTATTATCTTTCTTGTTACTGTGGAATTCACAGGTATAAACATATCTTTATAGGAATGGAATGATGTACTATAAAGTAAATGCATACGAAATTCTACGTGTCTAGGCCAAATTAACCAGAACAAGGGGTAGTAGAGTCGACGGACTGTCGACCCTAGTTCTGGGTATGAACCCAAAACAGAGATACATCATTCGTGGCCAATAACCCAAATTTAACGTGGGCATTATCTTACGGTGGCTCGGACACCGTAGGGAGAAACCTACTAATTAATAGAGGAGATATAGAGTTAATAAAAAATTCAGTAAATCGAGCAACTGAAAAGAACGCTATTACACATTACCAGTAAAACTTGACATATTGTTTCTTATCGACAGAAAAGAAATTGATAAAGAAAAAAAGTTGAGTGTAATCCTGTAGATTCAAACATCACATCATTTCTCTGCAATAAAAGATGAAAACCCAGAAATTATATTGGTAGCTTAAAGAAAAATTACATGTAAAATAAACCATGCCGAGAACTCGGCAAAGAGACCCTTTTAAACTTGAAAGGCGTAGATTTGACTCATTACGAGAATAGAAAACAGACCAGTTCTTTTAAAAGTAAATAGTCTATAATAGTCCAAACATAATCGCACATGGTAAAGCTTAGTTCGAAATATATATATATATATATATATCAATGACATGCACCAAAGTTAAAAATGTGCTTTGTATTCCAATAAAACTCGAGTTAAACCCTATCAAAATCTTTATACAAAATATTAACAATGTTTTTTGAAAACATAGATTGGGGTTTAAAACCTTCTTCTCTGAAACTACTCTTTGATATAGAAGAAGTCGAGCACTTTAATCAAGAACCAGAACAACACATTGAAAACCTAGGAATTTGGTCTTCTTTCGAAGACATTTAGGGTACTTGAGAAATAAAGAGTGGAGATGTCAGTTGGGGCTGAGGTGACTGCATCAAGAATCCTGAAAGAAAGCCTATTGCTTGAAGAATGGTGGGTTAGAACCACAAACCTACATAAAAAACAACCAGCGAAGAGATGTCAACCATGGTTTGTAGAAAAACCATAGATGAGCTAGAGAAACTAAACCTCGTAAATTCTGGAGTGAATGTCACCTAAAGAAGGTAAAGAGTCCCATTTGGCTGCACAATAAGAGCATCGAAACTCAGAAATTAGACCTCTAAATACAAAAACGAATGGTCTGTTAAATCTAAACTTTGCAGCAAGTAGAGGGGAAAGCTAAATAATACCCTAGATGTTTCGCAAATAACACATCATCCTTGCATCTGCCATAGATGGACCAGTTTTGTAGCGCTATACCTCTCTGTAGAGTTTAATCAACATAAAAATAGTACTCAGTTAGATGAACCACTGGGTAGCTTTACAAAAGAAAATAAAACTGAGGATGAGTAAACAGAGTAAGTTAGCAGAGCAATGGAGCAATGCATAAGGAGATGGAAAATATACAAGGGTTTGAGGCGGAGTTTGCAGGGAAGGATTCGAGCTCTGGAAACCGCTGAAAATTCCTAGATACAATCCTTCGCTCTCAGTTAACTGCAGTGACTTCTGGAGTTTTCCCTCGAAAAACAAAAAGAATCCAATGCAAGTAACAACTGTATCGTGGAGATTAAACCGCGGTACTATCAAATAATGAATGGAGTTGACATATCTCCACGGAGGTGCATCGAGAATGCCAAGTGGAGTGCGGAAATTATCTCCGAAATAATTTTCATAAATCTCCATATCAGAACGGATATGTATTAATCATGTGACTTTAATATCATTTGTGTTTGACTAAATATCATAACATCAGACCTCTGTTATAATCCCAAGATATGACAGGTTGTATGCATGCATAGAGGTTAGCGAAAATATTGTTTAATTCGTGTACTAAAATAACCCTAATTTTTCACAAGTGACCTATGAAGATTTCATATTAATCATAACTGAGGTATCAAATAATATCATAATAATAATAATTGTGGATCGAATATCACACAGTGATACGAAATGTGTATTGTATTAATATAAATGATTTTTATATTGATAAGTATTAAGTTAAGTGAATATTTTTTTTATATAATGGTAATAATATAGGAGTGAAAGTTACAAGTGGTATCAGACCAAAGTTTCTACGTTGGGACCCTAAGGGTCTACTAACAGTGAAGCTGTGTATGTGAATAGTGCATAGAGAGAGAGAGAATGAGTGATAATGAGAAGAGCTATAGCATCACAATCGCAATCAGAGGAAACTCAAACACCAACAGTCATGAATCCGGAAATGTGGGTTCAATTAAGTGTAGAAAAACACCAGAAGACTAGTTGGTTACTTGAAGAACAGTAGCACCAAACTGGTTTTTTTTTTAACACAGTGCAGCAATTACAAGAGGAAATGCTAAGAGTCAGGAAGGATAATGAGCGACTGTTACAAGACCAGGAGAAAATTTTAAAAAGTTTATCTGACAAACAAAATTAGGAGTTGGATCATCCAAGTGCTCAAAGAAGCTTACGAGCAAATGAAGATCAGCAAATAAGAAATAATATTACAGACAGTTGAAAAGAGTCCCTCCCAGAGAAGTAAAAATAAGAATTACAATGAGGCAGATTTGGGCAATCTAGCCGATCAACAAGATATTAAGAGACAGAAAGTAGAACTGCAGGGAGAATTCCACAAAATTAAACCACCAATGTTTGATGGTGAGGCAGAGGAGGTGGCCGAAGCCTGGTTAATTAAAATAAATAAATAATTTCAGGTTTATGAGTACAGCAGCAATCTGAAGGCTAGATTGGCTATATACCAGTTACGAGAAAAGGCCACCCTGTGGTGGGAAGAAGTGAAAAATGTACACAGCATTGATGAATGGGATATTACTTGGGAATTGTTTCAGCAGTACTTTAAAGACAAGTACTTGAAAGAAAGGTTTTATGATGACAAGGCTAAGGAATTCCATGATATTCGGTTGGGACAAATGACCATGGATGATTATGTCACTAAATTCACTTCCCTGTTACGTTACATTCCTTATCTCCGAGAAGAAAAAGCCAAAGTGCAGAGGTTCTTAAGTAGCCTACCTACTCATATGAGAACGAATAGAATTTGTTAATCCTCAGACCATGGAGGAAGCCATTCGTAAAGCACGAATGTGCTATCAGCAGACCAAGGCCAAGGGTGAAGGAGGAAAAATCTGGCAGCCAAAGAAAAGTCAGAAAAAATAATTCCAATTTTAAAAGCAGTAAAAGTGGCAACTTTAAAGGTTCAGCACGAAATTCTATCAGTAAGCAATTTGGTAGGAATCATCAAAGAACCAAATGGCCTGTGGAAGAGAAACCCACAGAAGCATCTAGTAAGCCAGAGCAGGGACATATTACTAAACCTCCTCTACAATGCTGGGGTTGTGGGGAGGCTCATTATTATAAAAACTATCCACAACAAACCATAAATGAAACTATAACAAATTTGCAGGAAGCATCTACAGTGAGGGACATGGCACGTAACATACCCTACATCAACGCAGCCTTGGAAGACTAATAGGCTGATTTTCAGCCCACAATGATTGAATTAGAAGGTACTTTACTAACCAAACATATTTCAATTTTAGTAGATCCTGGAGAAATTTTGAGTTACGTAAGTCCCAAATTAGTGGAAATGTGCAAATTAAAAGAACATAAATTTAAGAATTCCTAGTTAGTACAACTAGCTACTAGGGCAAAACGAAAGGTAACTGCAAAAGTTCCTAATTTTACATTGGAGGTGGCAGAACAATAGTTACAAGTAGATTTAAATATCTTACCATTGGGGTCTTATGATGTGTTATTGGGCATGGATTGGTTGGAAAGACACTGGACCTTAGTGGATTGCAAGGAAAAGATCATTTATTATAGAATGCAAGAATGCACACATAACGAGATTCAAGGAATTAAAAAGCCTGTGCAATTATGTCCAATCAGAGCATCTCAAATGGGTAAGTGTATCAGAAAAGGATGCCAGCTGTATGCAATTCAAGTGGGGTACACAGACTCCAAGGAAAAGGCGCCAATGATGGAAGAGATTCCTGTGGTATAGGAATTGCTGGATGTTTTTCTAGAAAACATTCCTAGTTTACCACCTAAGAGGGATATTGACTTCACCATAGAGTTGTTGCCAGGAGCCTCTCTGGTGTCAAGAGCTCCTTATAAAATGAGTGTACCAGAAATAACTGAACTGAAAATGCAGCTACAAGAATTGCTAGACAAAGGTTATATCCATCCAAGTGTGTCTCCATGGGGAGCACCAGTCGTATTTGTTAAGAAGAAAGACAAAACCTTACGTATGTGCATGGATTACATGCAGCTTAATAAGCTAACTATCAAGAAAAAATACCCTTTACCAAAAATAGATGACTTATTCGATCAAGTAAGAGGGGCTAAGGTGTTTTCTAAGATCGACTTAAGATCCAAATATCATCAGATTCGGATTAAAGATGAAGATTTTTGTAAGACAACATTTTTCACTCATTATGGGCACTATGAATTTGTGGTGCTACCCTTTGGATTGACGAATGCACCAGCAACCTTTATGAGGTTGATGCATGGCATCTTTCATCAATTCTTGGATAACTTTTTACTTATTTTCATAGATGATATTCTGATATATTTTGAAAGTTTGGAGGAACATAAAGAGAACTTGAGAATAGTTTTGGAGATGTTAAGAAAGCATCAGATTTATGCTAAGTTCAGTAAATGCGATTTCTTTAAAACAAAAATCCAATATCTGGGACATGTTATATCAGCTGAAGGAATCGTTGTTGATCCGGAAAAGATCAAAACTATCATGGAATGGCGAGTACCCCAGAATGTGGTCGACATTAGATTGTTCATGGGATTAGCTGGTTATTATAGAAGATTTATAGAAGGATTTTCCAAAATTGCTTTTCCTATTACATCTTTGCAGAAGAAGGGAAAGCTTTTCAAATGGACAAATGAGTGGCAGAACAGCTTTGAAAAGCTAAAACAACTTTTGACTACAACACCAGTTTTGAGGGTAGCTGACCCTGATAAATATTATGAAGTTTCTACGGATGCAAGTAAAGAGGGTGTTGGAGCAATATTAACCCAGGAAGGCAAAGTGGTGGCATATGAGTCTAGAAACCTGAAGGACCATGAACAGAAATATTCTGCTTATGACTTGGAACTTATAGCAGTGGTACATGCTCTCCAGGTGTGGAGGCATTACCTGCTGGATAAGAGGTTTGTACTTAAAACATACTATAGTAGCTTGACTAATTATTTTAAGCAAGCAAATCTAAATTCTAGGCAAGCAAGATGGAATTCCTTTCTAAGTGAATTTTATATGGAAATTCAACATGTAAAGGGAAAGGAGAATCAAGTAGTAGATGCGTTGAGCAGAAATTTAAATGGTACTTATACATTATACTATAATCAGCTAGAAAGCCAATTTTTGGAACAGTTAAAAGAAGAGGCACAGAAAGATCCGGAATACAAATTCCTATGGCAACAAATGGAAGAAGATAAGAAGCAAGGTAAAATAACTGATTATGGAAAGAATGAAGATCAGGTGCTGACCTTTTGAGGAAGAATATATGTGCCTAGTTGTATAACTCTAAAGGAGTTAATACTGAATGAATTCCATCGCAGCAATTACACTGGTCATCCGAGATATCAAAAAATTCTTACTGCAATAAGAAAGGTATATTATTGGCCGGGCATGTGTAAGAATATTGTTGAATATCTAAGCAAATGTTTGGAGTGTCAGTAGGTAAAGGTGGAGCACCAGCATCCTGCGGAACTATTGCAGCCCATACCCATACCTGAATGGAAGTGGGATGTTATCTCCTTATATTTCATCACAGGTCTACCGCAAACAAAAAGACAGAATGATTCAATCATGGTAGTGGTAGACATATTAAGAGAAACTGCACATTTTATACATGTACAGTCTATGTACAAGACAATACAGATTGCTGATATATTTATGAAGGAAATTTTCAGGTTGTATGGTATACCAAAGATTTCAGACCAGGATGTTAAGTTTACATTCGCATTTTGGAAAACTTTATTTTCAGGTCTGGGAACAAAAATACACTTTAGCACCGCCTATCACCCTCAGATTGATGGGAAAACGGAGCGGGTAAACCAAGTATTGGAAGACATGTTGTGCATGTATGTGATGCAGTAGCCAACCAATTGGGAGGATTATTTGCATCTTGTTGAGCTTGCTTATAACAAAGGGTATCATGAATCTCTGAAAATGAGTCCCTTCGAGGCATTTGATGGTAGGCAATGTTGTACACCTATAAACTGGAGCAGTTCTGAGACTAAATTAATGTTGGGACCTGAAATGTTGGCGGAAATGGAAGCTGAGGTAAAAAAATTAAGGCAGAATCTGAAGGTTGCGCAAGACCGGCAAAATATTTATGTAGATAAGAAAAGGTATTACCGTGAATTCATGGTGGGGGATCATGTTTACGTGAGAATTAAGCCTAATAAGAGTACCATGAGGTGGACCTCTTGTGCCAAATTATCTCCCAGATACTGTAGACCTTTCCAAATACTGGAAAGGGTAGGACCAAGAGCTTATCGGTTGGATTTACCCAGCCATATTCAAGTTCACAATGTGTTCCATGTGTCCTTGCTGAAGCGATATGTACATGATGAAAAACATGTGATTCATTGGAAAAATATTCAGGTAGGATAGAGATAAAAATCCTAACTTAAAGTTATGAAAAAAAATTGATGCATATTGACTTGAAAACATTTTCGTTTTTTAGGTAGAACCGGACGGAGAGTTTCTGGTTGAGCCGCAATGCATACTTGACCGAAGAGAAATCGAACTCCGCAAAAGAGTAATCATCCAGGTAAAAGTGCAATGGAAGCACTTCGGACTGGATGAAGCTACTTGGGAGGATGAGAAGTTCATGCGGGAAGCTTACGCAGAGCTCTTTGCAGAGCTGGGCTGAAACATTGAGGATGGTGTTACTTCCAGGGGGGGAGTTGTGAAAGATTCATTTAAGTTAACTAGTGTTAACTAGTTAAAGACAATTTGTTTAATTTTCTTTTATCTGGCAACAAAAACTTAAATCATTACTGTTGATAAAACAAATTATTTAATTTTTTGACTTATTAATTAGGAGAAATTAATTAATGAAAATAAAATCTTTTTCTTTAAGCTGATGGTAAAAATGTTTCCAAGAATAGGAGGTGGTTGGGGACAGTTGGAATACAGTTACCTACTCCTCTGAGGATAAAGCTGAATCCCAGAGGAGGAGTAGGGGTTCTGTGCAAAACGGTAAAGGGGAGTATTTTCTAGAGCTGGTGGTGATCAGTTGAAAATAACTCACAGCAACCCTTGTAAAACCAGATTTTCTGACTTTGACTGGATTGGCCATCCAAAGGTCATAGCAGAAAAATGATCTATTCCACTGTTAAGCCATGACACTGTCCATATTCTGGAGCTAGGGGGAAAGTGGAGGACGTAATAGCCTCCCTTGATGGTTGGGAGGACCACAGCTTAAACTACCTAATCCAAATAAGTATTACTGTGCAATTTTATGCAGGTTAATACTAAATTGGTAGGATTGTTCTATAGTGTTATAGTTGAGTAGACATTGTTCTAATATGAAAACATGTAAATATGTGTATATTTGTTTATAAATGCTTGAGACAGGAAATGAAGTCTGTAACAACTTTACTCTTTCTGTTAATATGATAGAACATAAGTAATTAATGATAATACTACCTCTTTCTTATTATCAATACATGGTAGAGTTACTGCCTAAATCTCTATATGTCATGTGGAAAGATAACAAAGAACTGAACAAACTGTTATTACTGTTAATGTACAACAGAGGAAAAATAATAAGCAGTATTACTAAAATAGAATATGCAGTAAAAACATTGTAAAGGTAATAAACAGTAATCATCTATTATCTTTCTTGTTACTGTGGAATTCACATGTATAAACATATCTTTACAGGAATGGAATGATGTACTATAAATTAAACGCATATGAAATTCTATGTGTCTAGGCCAAATTAACCAGAACAAGGGGTAATAGAGCCGACAGACTGTCGACCCTAGTTCTGGGTATAAACCCAAAACAGAGATACATCGTCCGTGGCCAATAACCCAAATTAAACACGGGCATTATCTTATGGTGGCCCGGACACCGTAGGGAGAAACCTAATAATTAATAGAGAAGAAATAGAGTTAATAAAAAATTCAGTAAATCAGGCAACTGAAAAGAACGTTGGTACACATTACGAGTAAAACTTGACATATTGTTTCTTATCGACAGAAAAGAAATTGATAAAGAACAAAAGTTGAGTGTAATCCTGTAGATTCAAACATCACATCATTTCTCAACAATAAAAGACAAAAACCTAGAAATTCTATTGGTAGCTTAAAGAAAAATTACATGCAAAATAAACCATGCCGAGAACTGGGCAAGAGACCCTTTTAAACTTGAAAGGTGTAGATTTGACTCATTACGAAAATAGCAAACAAACCAGTTCTTTTAAAAGTAAATAGTCTATAATAGTCCAAACATAATCGCACATGGTAAAGCTTAGTTCGATATATATATCACATGCACCAGAGTTAAAAATGCGCTCTGTATTCCAATAAAACTTGGGTTAAACCCTATCAGAATCTTTATACAAAATATTAACAATGTTGTTTGAAAACCTAGGTTGGGGTTTACAACCCTCTTCTCTGAAACTACTCATTGATATAGAAGAAGTCAAGCACTTTAATTAAGAACTGGAACAGCACATTGAAAACCTAAGAATTCGGTCTTCCTTCGAAGACATTTAGGGTACCTGAGAAATCAAGAGTGGAGATGTCAGTTGGGGCTGAGGTGACCATAGCAAGAATCCTAAAAGAAAGCTTGCTGCTTGAAGAATGGTGGGTTAGAACCACAAACCTACATCAAAAATAACCAACGAAGAAATTTCAACCATGGTTTGCATAAAAACCATAGATGAGCTAGAGAAACTAAACCCCTAAAATTCTGGAGCAAATGTTACCTGAAGAAGGTAAAGACTCCCATTTGGCTGCACTATAAGAGCATCGAAACTCAAAAGTTAGACCTCTAAATATAAAAATGAATGGTCAGTTAAATCTAAACTCTGCGGCAAGTAGAGGGGAAAGCTAACTAATACCCTTGATGTTTCGCAAATAACACATCCTCCTTGCATCTGCTGTAGTTGGACTAGTTTTGCAGCTCTATACCTCTCTGTAGAGTTTAATCAACATAAAAATAGTACTCAGTTAGATGAGCCGGCGGGCAACTTTACCAAAGAAAATAAAACCGAGGATGAGTAAACAGAGTAAGTTAGCAGAGCAATGGAGCAATACGTAAGGAGATGGAAAACCTATAAGGGTTTGAGGCGGAGTTCGCAGGGAAGGAGCCAAGCTCTGGAAACCACCGAAAATTCCTAGATACAATCCTTCGCTCTCAGTTAACTGTAGTGACTTCTAGAGTTTTCCCTCAAAAAACAATAAGTATCCAATGCAAGTAACAACTATATTGTGGAGATTAAACCGCAGTACTATCAAATAATGAATGGAGTTGACATATCTCCACAGAGGAGCATCGATAATGCCAAGTGGAGTGCGGAAATTATCTCCGTAATAATTTTCATAAATCTCCATATTAGAACGGATACATATTAATCATGCGACTTTAATATTATTTGTGTTTGATTAAATATCATAACATCAAACCTCTATTAGAATCCCAAGATATGATAGGCTGTATACATGCATAGAGGTTAGCGAAAATATTGTGTAATTCGTGTACTAAAATAACTCTAAGTTTGCACAAGTGACCCTTGAATATTTCCTATTAATCATAACTAAGATATCAAATGATATCATAATAATAATAATTGTGGATCGAATATCATACAGTGATATGAAATGTGTATTGTATTAATATAAATGATTTTTATATTGATAAGTATTAAGGTAAATGAATTTTTTTTTATATAATGGTAATAATCTAGGAGTGAAAGTTACACAATTTTAAAGTCATCTTATCGATTATGCAAGTTAGGTAATTAAATTAGTTTATATTCAGAATAATTGTTGATTTATTAGGTCGCACAATTCTCATGCACACAAGACCATTAACCCAACGAACCCTAGTGAAATCGAGCACAACTAGCCAAGCTAATATTGAAATGACACAAAGAGTGTGATTATCTATGTTTAATCATGTTGTAATTAAAAACTAACTAAATATATTTATTTTTTATTGCTTTAATAAAAATATTTATTTTCAAAAAATAATTATCAAAATAAATATTTAATTATAATAATTATTAAATAGATAAAAGAGATTTAAAAAATAAGTTAAATATCAAAAAAATAGATTTATTTTAAAATTAATTCTAAATAAAAATTTTCATAGATAATAAAACTAATATCATAGTTAATACTTTCTATACATATTTTTTTATTTGTATATATTTAAATCTTATATTAATTATTTTTATAATTAATAATAATAGTAATACTTAATAATAATAATAATAATAATTCGCCGGATGCGGTTGCCATGGAGAATTAATGTGCCACCGGCACCTGCGCAGCTCCCAACGCTGCTTGCATGCCTTGCCCACATGGCCTCGCGCACTCTCACTGCTGGCGTTATTAATACGCCTTGGGTTGATCATTACTGTATTTACTGCACCCTCGCTCCGTGGTATATGGCGCTGGTTTTGTTATTTGTTTTCACTATGGAGGATGAGCAGCATGCAGGAAGCCATGAGAAACTTCTGATCCCTTTGAGCAGCGCTTGTCCTCCTGGTTCGGCCAATTCTAGCCGCAAAACGCACACTGGGCGTCGCTGCAGCGTTCTGGCTTGCCTAGAGACGTTACCGGGCGTCCACTTCTCCAACAGCCCTTTCTACAGTGCTTTCGCCTCTTCTGGCGCCGCAGGCATGCTCATCACAGGTACTTTGCTTCCCTTCAGTTTCAGTTCGCATTCTCAGGATTTTTGTCCCTCTGTCAATCGAACCTCCAGTTCTTCTGCTCTTTTTTCTGGTCTGAGTCACCCTGGTGGTCTCCCCGCCTTCTCCCCTACTTAGGCAGGCCTCGTCTGCGCCATCTGCTACTAGCCATGCCCCGCCTCCGACAAAGAATGCGAGTTCGACGCGGTGTTAGTCGAGGCCATATCTCTGATATTCCTCCTTCACCCCTTTCTGAGCTCAGCTCCTCCTCTGAGGGCGACGATCTCACTCCCTCGCCACCCCCGCGAGGTGGTAGAAGCAAGGGCAGAGGCAGAGGAAGTCTTGCTGGCAGAGGTCGTGGGCGTGCGCGTGTTACAGGTGATGTTCCTTGCCAGCCTGACGCTCCCTCTGAGCCTCCCTGTCATTCCATCCCTCCTGACATTCATGCTCTTCCCCGTCAGCCCCTCCCTTCTGACGTTTCCGCCCCTCCCTGTCAACCCAATCCTCCAGGCAGCAGGTTACGGGGGTCCACCATCAGGCAAACTACCCAGAACGCGGAACTCCGCTTCCATTGCACTTCCTTCGACTCCATCATCACCGCCTTCATCACTGTGTCCCTACGTGAAGAAATTCCTCTTTCTGCTCCCCCCTCCCCTCCTCTTGACCTTCGCCCCAATCCCTCTCTTCACATAGGGATGTGCACTGAAGCTGAGCACCAGAACATGAAGACCGATAGTCAGGCAGGAAAGGAGGACAGCAGCGATGGAAATGAATATGCATGCAGAGTTGAAGAGGAACCAATGTCTTCAGAGCATGAGGGTTGATTCCCCTGGCTCAATTATTGCTGGTTTTTTTGTGTTTCACTATTCTAGTTACCCACCTGTTGGGCAAAATGATGTTTCTAGCTTTTTTGCAGTTATCTACATGTCTTGTATAAACTCCTGGCGGGTTTCCCTCCTATGGGCGGCCCAATTACTCATGTTTAATGGGTCGGTTTCCCACTATGGGCGACCCAGACTTCTCAAGAACAGTTTAGCTAATCAACCCAGGCTGTCTGGCTTTCACAGCAACAGCCTTGGCAGTTTTGTATCAGTATTTTCATAATTAATAGAATTAGTCCTATTTATAAAAAAAAAATAATAATAATAATAATTAATAATAAATTTATATTTTAATTAACTTTTATGATTTTTTTTCAAAATTTTGTGAAATTTAAAATTATTATGAAATAAATTTTTTGATATTTTTTAATTGAAAGAATTACATTCCCTTCCATTATGTTGTAGAAGCAATAAGTATTATATATTTTTTATTTGAAAGAGTTACACTCTTTTCTATTGGATTTTAGAAAGCAATAAGTACTATATATATATCATCTCTAACCATTTATATGTATAACCATATTTTGGGAATTTTTATTTCAAACTTTGGTTTTGGTAAATTAGACATTAAATTTCCAATTTATAATCACTCTAAAACATTAATGCGTAGTGTATTTTAGTTGGTTATTATGATTTCACAAAATATATTTATAACATCAATTATATTGTATTTTTTAAGAATTCAAATATTATACTTATTTATAGTACTGTTTAATAAAAACATTTAGTTTATTATTAAAATTAGTAATTTCTTTTTTATGAATATTATCCATTTAATAATGTATATAAACACATTTTTTATCAAATAAATCAAAGAAAATGTTTAAGAATAATCAATTAGTGAAATTTGGTTCTTAAGATAAAAATAATCAATTAGTGAAATTTTGTTTGTATGTTCAAATTTTATTAAATTTTTAGATTTACAGCATTTTTAATTAATTAATTCATTTTTTTTAATTTTTAAACAAAATAATTATCTATAAATTCTTATTTTCAATAATGAAGCAGAGTATCTGACCTTCCCTCTATCTCAATAAATAACGGCATTTCTATTTATGAATAGGAGGTATATGCCCTTTAATTTATATCGGTTAAAGAAAAGACAAAAGATGATAAATGGGAAGATATAAATAGGAATATATGCCCTCTAATTTATATCAAGTTAAAGAAAAGAAAATAAAGATGATAAATGGGAATACATTAAGTGTGAAAGGCAATATGATTTGTGCATCGCGGTTCTCTTTAATTAATAACCAGATATCATTGAGGGGAATTAATAGATTTTGTAGCCCAAAGAATTGTCTTTTGTTTATATGTTTACACATCGTGACGTATAAAGAAGCAATCATTGTTCTTGATCAGGATAATAGGATTCTCACTTTGGAGTTTGCATTGTGGATTTGGATTGTCAAGGACCAACCGCAAAATCTTTACGTATGAATTTTCAAATGATCAGAATCTGCGGTTGAGTTGAAAGTAACCCTGCTGGAAAGTAACCCTGCTGGAGATATAAAGCATAGTGGATTCCTTTCTATATATATATAATTTTATTATTACAATTAAGAAAAATCAAAAGGAAAAAGAATTCGAGAAAATTTTAAATTCTATTAAGAAAAGGTATGGAAATTCCAAGAGAGCAAGGTATCTCCAGTGAGGTCGTTCCTTAGTTACGCGAGTCGTGAAAGCATGATGACACACTTCTTTGAATAATCCTTCATCTTTCCGTCTTTTTCTTCTTTAACGATTAATCAAACATCATATTTTCAGGAAATATGACCAATAGAGTAATTTTTGGCTTCTACGATTGTGGAGTAAAACGAAGTGATATCAAAGTAATATGAGAGGGATTAATTAAAAATGTGAAGAATAGCTTGAAGCATATTTTTTTTTAATGATACTCGACTAAAATCGCTCCTTTGTGAATGAGCATCCAAGGTCGATGGCATCTTGGACTAAGCCTTTCAAGTGCTTTTTATCATTATCAAGGTTTTTCATGGGTCATTTCTATCTTGATTCTTAATCTATAATTTAGACTATTTAGTTTCCTTCAAACCAATTCAAGTGTAATGAGTCCATACTCTACTCCACTAAATTTCGTTTAAAGAAATTAATGTTCAATATTACGTAATGTATTTACTTAATTTAGAAATAAGAAATAATATTTTGCACAAAGATTTTCTAATAAATATTATTATTATGTCTTAAAAAATAAAATATAATTATCATTCGTGATTTATTTATGTTTGATTATTATTTTAAAATATATATATATATATATATATATATATATATTAAATTTCATAGTATTTTTTTATTCATTCATATAAACAAAAACATCAGGTTACATCATCAGATTCAATGTTTGCCAGTCTCCATATGTCCCAAAGAAACTAGGTCTCTTGGCCACTTCAAACAGTTAAAAGCCAACCATAATTGAAACATGTTAATCCTGTATCTAAAATCTTTATAGGGTATATTATCTAATATATCTTTTGACATACTATTATAAAAAGAAAATGCTATCCACCCATGTCATGTTGCAACAAAAAAACTAGAGGTTTGTAATTGCCCATCTCACGATTCAATAAGTGTCAAATCCTTTGCACTTGATCGAGGCATATCTACTTGATGCATGCTTTGGAGTTGACGTTCAATGCGGCCAAGATACACATTTTAGTGATGTACCTGAAGTTGTATTGCTTGAATGTCTGTGTGCATATCATCCAATATGGAAACTACCTTTGGGTCACCTCCTACCTCTTGAACTGCTACAATGGCCTTTTCCATTAGACACTTCATTGTACAATAGAGGTGGATTGCATGTTTAAACAAGGACAATTGTCCTCTTGTATTCCCGGAATCTTCCACCATTGGTTCCATTTCATCATCTCGAATGTCATCCTCAACTTTGTTTTTGAGGTCACGCTCTCAACCTGATATCAAGCCTTTTACCTGAGTTGGCGTCCCAACAACATAGGCATGCAGTAGGTTTTCCATGGTTTCCTCACCATATTTTCTTCCTCGCTTACTAGGTCCCACCTTCTCCTTGCCTTCGTCTTTTCCTGTGTTTCCAGCTAAACCTCTTTTTCCTGCATTTCCTCTACTTGTCTGCGCTTTCACCAATTTTTTTTTGGTAGGTCTCCCAACAAGTGTACTTTCACCCCAATCCACACCTCGGTTCCCACCCGACGTGCAGAGACCAGAAGGATAGATAAATTAGGAGGATCTGAGTAAACAAAATCTTCTCATGTTTATTGAGTGCCAAGTAATTCAAGCCCTCTGCCGCTTCATTATTGCCTTTCTTATGATTGCATGCCCCTATTTTTATGACTATGTGAGAGTTACTCTTCGTAGTCGGTGCTTGGCTCGAAGATAGATAATGCAAAATCATTAGCCTAACACCCTCAATAGACAACAAGACAAAACACTGAGTGAATGCCACTATTTTCTTGATTATGTGAGAGTTCCTCCTCTTTGCATTGAGTGCCCGGCTCCAAGATTTACAATGAAGTATCATTGACTTGACGCCCTCAATAGACAACAGGACAGAACCTATAATATCTAAGTAAATTCCCCAAGCCCAATATAAATAGAAGTGACATCCACTAAAATTTGAGAACCGGTGATGAATTCCCAATAATTTGCCACCCTCTAGGTTTGTGAGGTTAAGAGAGCCCATAATACTCAAATAATCATTCTTGGACATACATGGAGAGAAGTTACATCGACATGCAATACTGTAGAAACAAAAAACCATAGTAGGGAGAGTCAAGACTCAATATTTCATGGTACAAATTCAAGGTGAAGCCATACTGAGCTTCTTTGAGCACCATCGCCTGCCACCACACCTGCATTTTTCTTTATCAGGGAGAAAATATTGTTACTGTGCAATGATATGTCAACTTGACTAGCTTAGACAAGGACTCTTAGGGATGCCTCAAGATATGTCGCGGAAGAGACATCGCCGGAGGAAAATTGACATTGGGAAAACTGGCTAGACCATTGAGACTTGGCATCTATACTTAAAACCTTCCCGTCTTAGAAATAATTAGAGGCGATGGCCTTTTGGGGGTGACACCCTGCCATATTGGCACCAAAAAATAACCATGACCAAGTTGACTCCACTCAGGTTCGATATACAGACTAGGCTGCATAGAATTCTGAATAAACCTCCCTCCCATCTCAGTCTGCTGGACAAAGCTCCTTCCCCCCGTGTTGCCTTCCATTGCTACAATTCCCCTGCTAAATGCTCCATAGAGCTTCGCCCTCCGATTGACATCAAATTGTTAACATTCCTTTTGCCCAATATTTTCTCCTTCTAGTTGTAGCTCACATCCCAAGACTTTCCTGACATTACCTGCCCCCATCTCACTGCAGTAACTGCCCGTTTAATGTGGCGTGGGGCAAGCCACCAACATTATTCGCCTCGTGTCATCCTAATTCTGCCGTGTGGCCCGCGTGACAAGCTACTACATGACGCTTCTCGTGATGCCCTTGACACCCCGATCGGGGATATTTATTTTAATTTAAACTAATTAAATTATTAAAGTATGTTTATTAGAAAGAATATTTTACAATCATATTTTTTACATAAGCCCGGAGTGAATACTATTATCAAAAACAAAATAAAAATTTGGGAAACAACAAATTAAATAATAAAATAAAGTGATGTTATAGAAATGTAAAATAATGAGATTTATTCTATTGGAATAAAAGGAATGTAAAGAGCCCACTAGGTCTAGAATAAAGGATGATGGAGTGTACTGTTAAGTCACTCTATGATGTAAAGGTCCTTGATTCTAAATTTCCTAGGAAAAAATCTAATTATAGACTCGTGTGACCCACACTTACTGCAATCCTTTAGTGATTTTAAAGGCCAAAATACTAGTAAGTCATACAACAAGCTTAATATAATCTCATACACTTGCAAAAAAAAATTAAATAAATTATACAATGCCATTTAATTTGGTTTCAATTTAATCTAGAAATAATATTTTACAATAATATTTTTTTTGCATAAACAAAAAGTGAATATAATTAAAACTTTCAAAAAATTCTACAATATATCAAAATAAACTATAAAATTATGTAATAAATATAAAATATAAAATAAAAAATAGATTCAAATGTAAATAAATTATAAATAATACTAAGGTGATATTCAATGCCATTTAATTTCGTTCAAATAAATTGAAGCATGTTTAATAATAATTGATTTGGAAATAATATTTCGTAGTAAGATATTTACATAAGCGCGGAGTGAATACTATTATCAGAACTTTTAACAAAATCAACAACATATCAAAGTAAACAATAAAATAAAGTAATGTGATAGAAATATAAAATAAAAGAATTTATTCTAATAAATTATACGAGTTCATGTTCAACGATATTTGATTTCCTAAATGTATTTAATAATATTTGATTTGGAAATAATACTTTAGAATAAGATTTTTATATGAGTAAATACTATTTTCCTAACTTAAAAAAAATTCTAGAATATATCAAAATAAACAATAAAATAAAGGGATAGAAATGTAAAATAAAAAGATTTATTTTATGAGAATAAAGTAATGTAAATAGGTAAGCATAATTGTTTTTGTAATATTTTACATTTATAATATTTCATTATATTAATTATCAATTTTTTTATATAAATAAATTTAATTTAATTATATTAAAGATGAATTATATTAAATATCTGTAATTTAAAAATTTTATGTTATGGATTGGAAACAGAGATCTCTAAATAAATTTACCGATAAAAATCTCTACTTAAACACAATATAACAAGAGGAAAATAAATTAAATCAATAAATAAATACAAATTAAATGGCATATAAAATAACAGTTTACCAATTAGTTATTTATGATTAGCTAAAAATTAGATTTCTCTGGATGGATGGATACAGGGAACTGGGTTAATAAAAGTGAAACTCTATTTTATTATGAATTACTAATTGGTAATAATAATAAGTGATATGGTTTTTTTTTTTTTTTTTTTTAGTAATAATGATAAGTCAAATATAATTTTCGTTCTCTAATATAAAAAATAATCGCAGACTTTATTGAGTTTCCTATGATGAAAATAAAACAAACAAACAAACATGCCAATCACTCAGCAAAAAAATTTAAGAAGATAGTAAACTATAAACACTATGTTATGAGTTAATGATGAGTTATTTACTGTGTTTTTATCTTAATAGTTAGAATATTACTTTGTCTTGAATATGACATTATTCCCAAACAGATGAAAATAGAATATAATACCTCACGACTAGCACGTGTCCGCATACAGATGATGAAGGGTTAAAGGTCATGAAAATTACAGCACAGCTAGTTCAACCCTGCCCTGTAAGTCATGATCACTGTGGTCGCAAAGGTCAAATTCAAAAATATAGTCACCACGTGAAGATACTGTGGAATACACACTGTAAAATGTCGGTATGAATATGCAAGGAAGGGCTTACGGTATAATACCTCCATTATGCGTACCCATCTACCAAATCAGCTTTATATAGGGCTGCGAAGGCACTCGACTCACTCAGACGAATACTTCCCCACTCTTCTCGTTCGTTTAATTGATTGTTGCTCATTTCCAAACTCTTATCCTTTGTTTGATTGTGGCTACTTCACTAAGCCTCAAACATGGAAACTAAGGCTTACGCTCAAGCGAAGATCGATGAGAATGATTGGATTATTCAGCTCAAGGAAATACTGCTGGAGGATAAAGAAGAGGGGGAGGAGTTCTGTGTGTCAATCTTTAATGTGCCCAAAGAGTTATTGGCACAGAACCCCGTAGCCTACACTCCTCAATCCGTTTCGATCGGTCCCTATGACCACGAGAGATCTGAGCTCTATGATATGGAGCGCTACAAAGTGGCAGCTGTTCGCAGATTTCAGAAAAGAATTAATGGACTCAAGTTTGAGCAAGTCGTTGTGGAGGAATTTAAGAAGTACGATGTGCAAATCCGAAGCTGCTATCACAAGTTCATCAACTATAAGGATGAAACCTTGGCGTGGATCATGGCTGTGGATGCCACCTTTCTTCTCGAGTGTTTGCAGTTTTATGTCAGAGATGTCGATAAAAGCTCGGACGTGGACGTGAAGCAGCTGGGACGAGTCTTATATCTGACTGGCACCAGCTCCACCCACAACTCCATTTTAAGAGATCTCATGATGCTGGAAAATCAGTTGCCGCTCCTTCTTTTGCGAATACTTTTGGAGTTGCAGTTGGGTTCTAAATCCAAGGCAGAAGAGAGGCTCTCCAAGCTGCTGAGGCTTGTCTGCCAAGAATTATCGCCTTTCACCTTCAAGATGCCCGTGGCTTCAAAGCTCCATATAAACGAGAACTGGCACGTGCTTGAGGTGCTGTATTACGTTATCGTCCCTGATTCCAGCAATCCAAATTTCACTTGAACTCAGGAAGGGAAAGATACGGCTGATACAGAAAACATGTCAACCGTTACACGGGCTTTCAATTTGCTGTGGAAGACCCTCTCCTCTATTAATGTAGGCCCCTTTCGACATCTTAAAGATTTGCCTCGGCGATTGCTGCACGGGAAGCCTCTGCGACTTCTGATGAAGTTGCCCTTGCGTCTTCTTTCTATTATTGGGAATCTTCCTGCTCTGACTGCTCTGAAGAAACCCTTGTCACTTTTTGTCGATAAAGATGACATGAAATCTGAGAAGGAAGATGCAGAAGGAGCCGAAGAGCGGGAGGCTGAAGAATCCACCGAAAAAATCATACCGCCCACGCGAGACGAACTAGCTATTCCATCCGTGGCCGCTTTATCCTCTGCAGGAGTCAAATTCATTGCTACCGACGGCGACCTCACCACAATAAAATTTGATGTGAAGACTGCCACGCTTTCCCTCCCCAAGGTAAAGTTGAATACCAACACGGAGGTAGTCTTGAGAAATCTGGTGGCATTTGAAGCCTCTGCGGCTCCAGGCGCGCTGGTTTTCACGCGCTACACCGATTTCATCAACGGGATGATCGACAGTGCAGAAGATGTTAGATTGCTGAATGAAAACATAATTATTTCAAACGGCCTCCAAAATGAGCAAGCGGTTGCGAACCTGTGGAACAGCATGGGTAAGTGCGTTCCTCTCACAAAAGTAGCATATCTGGACAAAGTTATAAAGGACATTGACCAACATTATAACAGAAAATGGAATGTTGTGGTGTTGGAGTTTGTGAACCAACGCCTATTCGGGTCGTGGAAATTCCTTTCGCTGTTAGCTGCAGCGATACTTTTGGCGGTGACTTGTTTGCAGGCTTCTGCTCTGTCTATAATTGCAAGATGTGGTTTCATCAGACTGGCCCTTAAGCTAAATGTAGGTTGGTTTGGTTGTCATGTATTGTGTGTGTATGGTAGTACTGAAATCGCACCGCAGTCCAGTTGAGGACTGCCGCTTCCATTGATTTCCAAGATGCTTGTAAGCTTTTCTCTGATTTTGTTTGCTGTCACCACGCACGGCATTCTTGCCCTTGTTGTAATAGAGCCACTGAATATTATATTGGTGTGGAGCCCCGCTAAATATTAGATTGGTGTGGAGAAAGGAGCTGACTCCAAATTTTGCAGTTGATAGTGAGTTAGTGCAGAGTTAGTGCAACAATACAAGAAAAAAATTATTACAGAATAATTGTATGCACGGTCCCAGGTCAATTAGATTATTTTCCATAAATTTACTGAATTCACTCATTTTATGAATTTGAGCCATGTTTGGTAATACTCATTTCAAAATGTTATAAAGGTGAAGATAAATGAAAAGTAATCCCGGGAGGAGAAAGAGATTAAAATAATATTTTAAATTTTAAGGTTAAAAATTATTTTTCCATTTAAGATTATTTTATTATATTTTTTTTATAGAAAAAGAAATAAATAAATTTGAACTTTATCATTTTAATTAAAAATAAATAAATTTCAGTGTAAAAGGATTTTTACAGCGAGAAAATAAATTTTACTGCTCATCATTAAAAGTAAAAAATATAGAGATATAACTTCACTAATTATAAAAATATATATTTTTCTTTTTTTTCTAATTTTTCTATTTTTACTTTTAATTTCGATATTTTGAATAGTGATAATATGATGTCAAATAGAATATATTATTTTTTTATTTAAAATAATTTTCAAATTTTAAATTAGAAAATTATATATAATTAATATTCAAATTTTAAAATTATATTTTCATATGTTTAATATATTTTATATATTGTTAATGGTGGAAGTAATCTTGGAACCTATTCATCATTCAAGTTTGTATTTATTTTAATTATGTTTTATTTACATTTTTATTTATATTATGGTTTAACATAAGTATTGATCTAATATAACTGGAGAAAGATCAAAGTGCTTCATGTGCAAGATTTTTTTTAGAGTGCAAAATACAATGTGTAATTTTTTATTGTTTAAATTGTACTTTTGAATGCTATCTAGAGTATATATAAGTTCAAATAAATGTTTTAACATAAAAAATTAATTTTATCACATCCAGATATTTTATCAAGGCAAATTAAAATGGGTTTTTAATTATTAATATATTTTGAAGTATATGTCAATATTAATTAGTATTAAAATATTTTATTGATAACCCACATTGAATATTATTTTAATATGAAATATTGAAATAATTTATTTTAACAAATTTTTCTCTATATATAGATATATATGAAGTTGATATGGATATAAATTAGTTAATATAGATCTTCAAATAGTTTATTTAAATGTTAATGTTTAAACATCTTACTCACACTTTTTTTTTACTTCTAATTACTTTATACCATTTTCAATATTTTTTAACTATAGCCAATATTATTTTTCTAATTACTTTACAATATATTCATTTATTATTATTATTATAGTAGACATTATTTTTCCAATTACTTTACAAGATATTCAATTTCTTTTATTAGAGTTGACATTATTTTTCTATTTAGAGCATATTTTTATGTGTTTTGATTTAAAAGCAACTTCCCTAGCTACTAATGTGTCCATGTCTGAACCATTGGATCAAATGTTAGATGATTGAAATGTTTTAGGCCATTAGATCCACAAGTATATATATATATATATAGATATATATATATATATATATATATATATATTCATTCTTTTTAATAAGTTAGATTGATTTTATGTATAATAGAAATGTTGTAATGTCATGCTTAACATTTTGACTATGTCAAATTACACAAAAATAAAAATAAAAGGAAATAAAATAAAATTTTTAACATAATGTAATGAACATTTTAACTAGATCAAAATACAATTAAAAATAAAAATAATAAAATAAAATAATAATAAACTATAAAAAGAACCCATGGTATTGACCCATGGTATTCATGTGGAATATAGTTTATTTAAAGTTTGACTATGTCAAATTACACAAAAATAAAAATAAAAGTAAATTAAATAAAAATTTTGACATAATGTAATGAACATTTTAAATAGGTAAAAATACAACAAAATATAAAAATAATAAAATAAAATAATAATAAACTATAAAACAACCCATGGTATTGACCCAGCTATTCATGTAGAATATAGTTTATTTAAAGAGCTAAATTAAGATGGCCTAGATCAATCTTGACTCTGGATCTACCAAGAGCCAAGATGGATAAAATGTCTTCATATGATAACCTATTTTAGAGTGAAAAGAGATTTGATCCCTCTGATAAATAATATAGATCTAAACTAGCTATTTAATAAAATTAATTTTATTTGTTTATAACCATTATTCATTTAAAATTTTACTCAATAAAATGTATCTAAATTCTCATACATCCAAATATACATAGTTGTTACAATTGTTTTATTATTCATAAGTAGTATTTCTTAATATATAAAAAATTCAATTAATAATGAAAAAATTTAATACCTAATTGTAGCTAAAAATTATTATATGTTTTTACTTTATAATCATAAAAAAACTTCATATTATATGATGTCAAACTTACTGAACTTTTTATTCTGAAATTTTAAACAAATTTTTTCACTACATAATTTTATCTTTTATAATTTTTTGATTTTTCAATTTAAACAAAACTTACAAAAGAAAAAACCCACTCAGTCCTTACTGTAGATTATAGTTTTTCAAAATTAACACTATGTGATTAACAATAGAGTAAGTTGAGATAACCCTAAGGGGTTCTTTTACAATTTTTATCATAACCTTTCCCTCCATCCAATATATATTGTAGAGTCTTTTGAAGAGAATGTGTATTCTAGTTTATAACCTAATTGACAATCAAAGAAAATGGCTAGGGATTTCACAAAGTATTAGTTTGTAACCTAATCCACAATCAAATAAAATGGCCAGGGATGTCACAAGTTATCATTCACACAATGATCTTATATAGATGTTCTCAGTTGAAATGGATCCTATTAGATGCATGGTGGCCAGAGACACTCAAAATTGAATATAGATATCTGTTATGACATCCATATTCTCTACAAACCATCCAAATTTCCCATCTTATAAAACAATTTCTAACAATAACTGCTCAATTTACTCTCCAATTTTTGAAACCCCCACCCACGCTAGGGAGATCAGAGTGTAAAATCAAATGTTCCTGTAGTTTTTTTAAATGGTTCATAAATAAAACAGACAATGATAAAATCAATATTGTGGTATAATAACTGATTTTTGAATCATTGTGACAAACAACAGCATACATTAGTTCACAGAATATATCTAATGCTATAAGAATCTTAGATGATAACAATATTTTGAATCATGATAACTAGGTGACAACCAAAAATAATTTTTAGCCACAAAAATAACAATCACAACAACTCACAAGATATATCCAAGGTTGCGATGAACTCCATACATAGGGATGGAAATCATGGGAATTTTAGTGAACATAGAACACCACCCTAAAAATTCTATACTCTTGATCAATTTAGAATAACCTAAGATGTCTAGATTGGAAGCCGAGGTGGGTGGTACAATAATTGAGGATGCGCCATTGGAAGCCGAGGTGGGTGGTACAATAATTGAGGATGTGCCATTGGAAGCCGAGGTGGGTGGTACAATAATTGAGGATGCGCCATTGGAAGCCGAGGTGGGTGGTACAATAATTGAGGATGCGCCTCAAAGGGTAAGGTAATTTAGATACTCTATCCTTCCACCAAAGCTATAAAAAGTGAGACTTGTAGATTAAGTTTTACAAAATTGACACTCTGTGATTAAGAATAAGTTACAAACATTATGTATTTAAAAAGGTATTTAAAAATTAAGAAGAGGAAGGTACACCAGGGCCATGGTAATTAATGTGATTCTTTGTACTGTTTTTTTTTTTTTTTTTCTCGTTTAGACTAATCCTAATCTTTCCATTTTTTCTCCTCCCATCCCACCCACGGGTTTCGAACCGGTGACCTTACATAACATTCTTTGTACTGTTTTTATTTAAAATAGTAATTTGTATTTATATTTTTTTAAATGAATATTGTTAAATATGTTCTAATATTTTTATTTAAAATAGTGATTTTTATTTTTATTTTTTAAAATGAATATTGCTAAATGTGTAATTGAGTAAAATGTATTAAATTAATATTCTAATTTTTAAGATATTTATTTAAAAAATTCAAAGTATGATGAGTTTTTTTTTATTAAGCTTTGAGTCTAGATGTGGAGAGAGTGAATCGATCTCAGGTCCCAAACAAGATTCTTCTTTCTCTTCTTATTCTAGCTTGCACCTTGACAGTCCTCTCCTCCTCCTTGCACAAATTTAAACTATGAGGTACAAGATAGTTGTTGCATATAGGAACATTTAGGTATGATAAAAAAAATATGATAATATATTGTAATTTTCTCTACAAATATGATGACAAGTGAGCTATAAATGTTTACAATTTCATGGTTAATGTAGTATAAGCTACATGCAAATTTACAGTCTTGTATACAATATCAAGAAAGCTATGCCCAATATCCAACACCATAGAGCAAGACATATTCATCAATTCAATAGTTGCCTATGCCCAATATCCAACACCATGGAGTAATACATGTTCACCAATTCAACAGCTACCTATGACCAATATCCAACACCATAGAGAAAGACATGTTCAACAATTCAATAGTTTCTTCCAAACCTTTCTCAGTGCTAGAGTTGTTTTCTCACTAAAATTCTTTTTACTACTCTTGAACTGATGAAAGCCATCATTGTTTCATATAGGAGCATCCAGTTCTGATAAGAAAATTATGATATTGTCTATTATCCCCTTTTAGTTTGTTAATGATTCAATTAAGATTAACATTTATATGTTGTCATGAGGAGATTTTTTATTTTTCATGTCAATTACCTTTTATAACTCTAGGAGGTTCTTAATATTTCCTTTGTTTTTAAAAAATGGAACTCAATTATATATTTAAAAATATGATTAGGTAAGAGAATTTTAGGATTATAATTTTTTTTTTCCAAGTTGACAATATGAATGTTTATTTACCTAAAGTTGGTTCCCATGTTCAATATCTCCCCATGGGGTTTGAAGACAATAGGTAATGGAAATCCAATGACATATAAAACAAGTAATTTATACATCAAAAAATCAGTTGTATATATTATAGTAGTTCTCGCTTGAGTAATCTTTCAATTTGGCATTCAATTCTTTATTAATAAATTTATTTTACTTAGTAGGGAGTACAATAATTTTGTAATAAAATATTAGGAGAAAACATATTCACAATATAATTTATTTGAATAAATAGATCTGTGTAAAATATTTTAATAGGAAACTAGATTTGTAATTATAAAATATAAAACTATAACTTAAAACTGTGAAACTACTTTGTATTTTTTGTTTCTTATGTATATAGAGAAAGAATAAACCAAGTTTAGAGTTAAGAAAATAAACCATAACATAAAGAACAATATCTCCTTCCAAAAATGTCTCCATATTAAAATGACATTCACTTTCTTGTATACCAAGACTATTGTTATTCATATACAATATACAATTTTTGACAAGCATGCAATTAGCGCTCGGATATGTAGATGAATTTGGAGTAAAATCTATTTATATTAATAAAAAATCTCTTTATTTAAATCTATGCTATATAAATTGTACTTGAATGTATTTAAAATATCTTATTTGAGTTACATGTGAACAAATTATATTTGAATATCTATAACAAAATTTTTATATATGTGAACAAATTATATTTGTTTATATATATTTTTTCACCCATAATTGCCTATTTCAATATCTACAACAAAATTTTATGGTTGAAAACTCTTATCATCAATATCTTTGAAACCTCCATGACCTGCTTCCATGGAAGCAAAAATTGCCTTTCATTCCTTCAAGTTGGCTCCTTCTCTGCAACAACTTATTTCTTCTAGGCTACTCTTTCATATCCTATTGCCTTACGGCGTTTCTTTTGCAACATGTGGTGCAATTTCTAGTTTATTTTATTTGGGATCAAATTCCACGAGGCGCGAACCTTTCCTCAAATTCCACAGTCCAAAAAGAAGGTTTGCACGTGGGGAAATTTTTATTTATTTATTGATACAGTTATTTAAATTTTTGAATTTAATCATAATAAAAGAAAATATGAATGATTTATTGAGTAAAAGAGAAGTTAACTGAATGGTAATTGTTTCCAGGATCCCAAAATAAAAATATAGACAGTTATGATAGTGACCTTCCCAGAAAAAGGATTTAATGAAAATCCTGAAGGGGGAAAGGGGTTATGTGCAGAAGGAAGAAAACGGGTTTAAACAACTGGAAGTTGCTAGAAGTTGTCCAGAGCTGGCAGGTTGGCCAGTGGAGCTCTAGACCCTGAGATGTATAGAATGGATTGAAGATCCTAAGGTCTATCTTATCCTATATTTCACAGTCTATTTATAAAACTCTGGGAAGCTGCACGAGGGGAGTAGAGGACGTGAATTGCCTCTCTCATGGTTGGGAGGACCATCAGTTAATAAGAAAAAAATTGAGATAAGTATAAAAGAACTATGCTCTCTGTTTTCTTTCCTATTTCTTGACAAAGTGAGATTGTTCACAAATACAGCATTTGATTCCTCACTATGACTAAAAGGAGTGAATATGAGAATTCTGATAATGTGGGATGAAATAATATTTTATGTTTAATATATGTACTGTAGAATACAATTTCTAGTTAAGCTAGGAAATAAATGTAAGTGCTTGTACATGCAAATGCAGTTGTTCAATACTTAGATATGAAAGTCTTAGAGAAAGAAATAGGCTATATACTTCTTAAACTCCTTCCAAAACTAGATAAAATAAAAATAGTCCAAACCCCGTCAGGATAACTATAAAAGAAATACATGCAGACGTACTAAAATATAAAATAAGATTTCCTATCTCGACGAGGTACTGGAGTTTAGTCCCGAGCCCTGCAAAGGCAAGGTAATGGCCACAGTCCCCAATCCAAGATATTAATGTAACCAATATCATGCTATAAATATGACCGAAGAAAAACATTTCAAAAGAAAACACTACTTCGAAATTTTATAACGGAAATATCTGAGATTTCGTAATAAAAGACAGTAATCATTATATAAGTATGCATGTTAATAGTCAAATTATAAATAAAATAATTTCCATTTAAAGGCTCAAATAAAAGCAGAAGAGAAGGTACAACAGGACATAAACCAGAACTCTAACAATCCAAAAGTTAAATCCATATATCAAAATAAACTAGACAAGAAAACACCCATGATAGGGTTCTCGTATAACCAAGTAAGTCTTCAAAATTTACGAGTTCTACATTTAATCCAACAAGAAAACCTATAGTTTAAATATCAAATGAAAATCGATGTAAGGTTTTGGTAACCCAAATGAGCTTATCATTTAGATTATCATTGTATAATTATAGACAGGCTGAGGTTTTGCGCTCAAAAAAATTCAAACAAATATACCATAAGTCTAAACACATTCGCACCAAAAACACTGAACGAGAAGGAGGTCGGCGTAGCCAATATTATTTTGGCACCCTAGAGACATGAGGGATTTACCTTAGCCATTATTGAAATTTATAAACACTACAGACACAACTACGAAACTATAAAATAGGGTTTTCATTTACCAGAAAACCCAGCAAAGTAATGGAGTGGGAGCGACAGTTAAATATCATCTTTGAGAAATAGCTATAAACCCTTACCTGAAAAAATGAAGGAATCTGTGTTGTGTGTCTGACTATTCCTTTAAACGACAAACACCAAGATTGCCAAGTAAAAAGGAAAACTGGAAATGAAATAGCGGCAACAGAAAAATACTTACCATGGGTTTTTTTCTGGGCATGAGTTATGCCTCATAATCCTAGAACATCATATCTTAGCTTGCTGAGACTGAGCTCAATAAAACCTTCCTAAAACATCAAAGAGTTACACCCACTGTCAGCGGTGAGGAATAAAGTATCAGATGACCTGACTCATGGCCATAGGCTTCATTAAATAAAACAATCAAAGAAAACAGACATCTAGCTCACTCATTGGTGATAAGGGATGCATTCCTAGTAATGAATGAATTTAGTGGTCAAAGGAAGAGAAAGATATTACCTGTGATAGTTGTATACGATAAGGTGGACCAGATACCTCCATCCTCTAATGAAACCATTCACCCTCTGAAATTTGAACGAATCGGAAAGTTACCGAACGTTTCAGCCAGTACAGAGATGAAAGAATAGAGTGGAATTACCCGCGGCAAGCAGGTAGTTGCTCAAACTACTCTAGAGGCTAGGGATCCGATAGATCTAGGGCTACGATGACCGACGACCAAGATTTTGCAAGGTGTACAACAACAATACATTTACAACCAAGTGTCCAATATTCATTTAAACCAATATTGCATGTGAGATTAATCCGCAGATTGAAAATATCATACAGCTCATCATCATAAACCCCGCATAAAGAACCTTAGGACAAATCAATTTAGTGATGGTCGTAAGTACCAAAGTAATGAATAGAAATATGATGTTATGGACATCATACATATATCATCTGATGGGAGGAGTATATAGTACAAAGTTTACACTTTAATTTATTCATTGAATCATTGTAATGGAATATGACTTAAGTGGTAAGTATCTCCTATGCACGTAGAATAGCATGATAATGATGGATTGGATCATGTTGCTTATAGATCATAGTTGTAATGCCATGTTATGAAATATGATTTAAGTGTATGCTTTATACAAGTAAAGGTGGACGCTTTTATAGTTAGGAATTATGTATGAAGATGCAATATTTACATATATATATATATATATATATATATATATATATATATATATATATATATATATATAAGGTTATAGTTGTGATAAGTGGTATCAGAGCAAGGTTTACACACTAGGCCAAATGCGCCAATGTGAATGGATGTTTCATTTTTTTTTTCTTATGATGAAACTATACACAGTGACAAAAAGGTTGCTCACAAGAGGCAATGAGGAGAGGGACTAGTCATCAAACACCTAGAAATGCAGGGGAACACATTCCTTACCTAATCCTGAAGTCAACCCATAAATGTGGGTGCAACTAAGCATATACCAACATCAAAAAACCAGTAGGATACTCGAACAACATAAACAAAAAACAAACAAACTATTGGATACAGTACAATAGCTTCAAGTAGAGACGACTCGAGTTCGAAGTGATAACAAGAAGCTAATTAATGAACAATAAAAGATACTAAAAAGCCTCTCGTATAAGAAAAACCAGCATACTAATCACCCTAGTCCGGAAAGGGACACCCACGGGGAGGATGAACAACAAAAAAAGTACATGATAACCCTGAGGGGAGTCGAAATGAATAGAGTAACAAGAGTAGGAATTATAACGAAGCTAAATCTGGTAATTTATCGGATCAGCAAGAGCTGAAGAAACAAAAGGTGGAGTTATAAGGGGAATTTAGGAAAATAAAACCCCCTACATTCAATGGAGAAGTTGAGGAGATGGCAGAGGCTTGGATAATAAACATGAATAAGTATTTCCAAGTTTATGAATATAACAAAAAACTTAAGGCTTGCCTAGCAATCTACTAGTTGAGGGAAAAGGCTACATTATGGTGGGAGGAGGTGAAAAATGTACGAGGGATTGAAGATCATAATGTAAATGGGACAAGTTCCAATAATAATTTAAAGACAAATACTTGACTGAACAGTTTCATGATGAGAAATCACGAGAGTTTCATGATCTGAAGTTGGGACAAATTTCCATGGATGCATTTGTCAAAAAATTTACCTCTCTACTAAGATATGTACCATACTTAAGGGATGAAAAATCAAAAGTACAATGGTTCTTGAGAAACCTCCCTGCTCACATGAAGGAAAGAATCATGTTTGTGATCCCAAAAACCATGGATGAAGCAATAAGGAAGGCCAAGATGTGCTATCAATAGTCTAAGGTTAAAGGGGAAGTTGGTAAAATATGGCCACCTAAGAAAGAACTAAAGAGCTACTCAAGTTTTAAAATTACAAAAGTGGAAATTATAAAAATTCTGTCAGAAACCAAGCAAATAAAAAAAAATAGAAGAAATCAGTAGAAACCCAGATGGGCAACTAAAGAACTCCATACAAAAGCTTCTAGTAGACATGATATTGGGCAGCCACAGAAACCCCCATTGCAATGTTGGGGATGTGGCGAAGCACATTATTTCAAGAATTGTCTCCATCGAGTGAGAAATGAAGTAGAAGCTAACTTACAAGAAGCATCTATAGTGGGATATGTGGTGTGTAGCATACCCAGGATCAATGCCGCTCTAGAAGATAGACAAGATGACTTTCAACCAACCATTACTGAACTCGAAGGTAAGCTCCAAACTCAATCTGTTTCCATTTTGGTTGACCCTCGTGCTAGTTTGAGCTATATAAACCCCCACATAGTAGAAAATTGTAAATTACAAAATCAAAAGTTTAAAAATCCATGGCTGGTTCAATTGGCCACGGGGGCAAAAAGGAGAGTTATTGCCAAAGTTTGATATTGTGAATTAGAGATAGGAGATCAACACATAACTATAGATCTGAACATATTACCTTTGGGTTCATATTATATCTTACTAGGTATGGACTGGTTAGAAAGACATTGGTCATTAGTGAATTATAAAGATAAAGTTATCTACTTTAAATCTAAAGATGGTACCCAAAAAGAATTGCAGGGAATTAAGAAACCACTTTAGTTACGCCCCATTACAGCATCATACTTGAGTAAATGCATTGGGAAAGGATGTCATATTTATGCAATTCAAGTGGGTTTCTCAAATTTCAAAGACAAATCCTTCATGTTGGAAAATATCCCTACTGTATAGGAATTTATGGATGTGTTTATGGAAATTATTCCAAGGCTCCCACCAAGACGAGATATTGATTTCACAATAGAACTAGTACCCAGGGTTGCACCTGTGTCAAGAGCATCTTACAGAATGAGTGTACCTGAGTTGACAGAGTTAAAAATGCAGCTGCAAGAGCTAATGGAAAACGGATATATTTGACCAAGTGTGTCTCCCTGTGGAGCATCGGTGTTGTTTGTCAAGAAGAAAGACAAGACTATGCGCACTTTAATGGAATACCAATAGCTTAATAAGCTACTTAATAAGTTGAATGTAAAAAAAAAGTATCCATTACCATGCATAGATGATTTGTTTGACCAAGTAAAGGGAGCGACAATATTTTCAAAGATTGATTTAAGATCCAGATACCATTAAATATGAATAAAGGATGAGGATATATCAAAAACAACATTTTGTACCTGATACATGCATTATGAATTCATGGTGTTGCCATTCAGATTAACTAATGTACCAACAACCTTCATGAGCTTAATGCATGGAATATTTCACACATTCTTGGATAAATTTGTTCTAATATTTCTAGATGATATACTGATCTACTCTAAAAATATGGAGGAACACAGGGATAATCTATATATAGTGCTAAAGATGTTGCAATAACATCAACTATATGCCAAGTTTAGTCAATGCGAATTTTACAAAGAATGGATTTTGTATTTGGGACATGTGATATCTGCTGAAGGGATTTCAGTAGACCTAGAAAAGATAAAGAAAATCATGGAGTAGAAAGTCCCTAAGAATGTGGCGGGTGTACGTTCATTTATGGGGTTGGTTGTTTATTATCGATGCTTCATCAACAACTTCTCTAAAATATCTTTTCCCATCGACTCCCTACAGTGGAAAGGAAAAATATTTAAGTAGACTCAAGAATGCCAATCTAGCTTGGAAAAAGGGAAATAATTATTAACCACTGCACCAGTACTGAAAGTGGCAGATTCCAACAAGGAATTTGAAGTATGCACTGACGCAAGCAAAGAAGGATTTGGGGTAGTTTTGAATGAAGAGGGAAAGTTAATTTCATACGAGTCTAGGAAACTAAAGAATCATCAATGGAGGTATTCTGCAAATGATTTAGAGCTAACAGTTGTAGTGCATGCCTTGCGGGTGTGGAGGAATTATTTACTTGGGAAAATATTCGTATTGAGAACAGACCATAGCAATTTAACTAGATATTTAAGCAATCTGATATGAATGCTCGCTAGGAAAGATAGAATGCATTCCTGAGCGAATTCGACTTCAATATTCAACATGTGAAAGGAAAGGAGAACCATGTTGCGGATGCTTTGAGCCGAAAATTTCATGGCATATACGAACATTATTTCAACCAAGTGGAATCTAAATTCCAGGAACATATTATGGAGGCAGCAAGAATGGACCCTGAGTATCAGTTCCTATGGCAGCAAGCCAGAGATATCAGAATAGAGGGGAAACAATCAGAATATGAGTTTAATGAGAAACAACTCCTAGTATATCGGAAGAGGATATTTATCCTGAATCAGATAAGCTTGAAGAAGTTGATTCTAGATGAATATCATAGGAGTTCATATGTAGGACATCCCGGATATTAGAAAATGTTAACAACAATTAGAAAAGACCATTTCTGGCCTAGAATGCGAAAAGACATTACTGAGTACTTGACCAAATGCTTGGAATTCTAGCAAGTCAAGGTAGAACATCAGCACCCAGCCGGGTTTCTTCAGCCTATTCCTGTACCTGAATGGAAGTGGGAAGCTATCTCCCTTTACTTTATTATGGGGTTGCCAATAAAAAAGAAGCACAATGATTTAATCATGGTGGTTGTGGATAGACTCAGTAAAGTAGATTATTTTATACTTGTTCAGTCCACATACAAAAAGTACAAATTGTTGATATTTTCGTGAGAGAAATTTTCAGACTACATGGTATTCCAAGAGTTGTTATATCAGATTGAGATGTAAAATTTAAATCCGCTTTCTGGAAGACACTGTTTACTGGGCTAGGAACACAAATACAATTTAGTGCTACACAGTTCCCTCAAATGGATGGGAAAAAAGAGAGGGTAAACTAAATCCTTTTGGATATGTTGCACATGTACGTAATGCAGTAGCCTGCAAAGTGGGAAGAATACTTGCACTTGGTGGAATTTGCATATAACAATGGGTATCAAGAGTCCCTCAAAATGAGTTCCTGTGAAGCACTGTATGGTAGACAGTGTGAGACCCTTATTAATTGGAGCAGTCCGGAAACTAAGATGATTCTTGGACTTGAAATTCTTGAAGAAATGGAACGTGAGGTAAGAAAGATTAAACACAATTTGAGGGCGGCTCATGATCGATAAAAAATTTATGAAGATCAAAAAAGATCATTTAGGGAGATTTTGGTGGGTGACCAAGTGTATGTAAGAATTAAACCAAAGAGGAGCACCCTGAGGTGGAGTTCTTGTGCTAAACTGGCCCCGAGGTTTTATGGACCATTCCAAATTTTAGAATGGATTAGGCTAGTAGCTTACTGACTCGCACTACCCAGACATATTTTGGTACATAATGCATTTCATCTATCACTACTGAAAGGATACATATATGACCCTAAGCATGTTATACATTGGAAAAATTTACATGTAAGTCTTAATTTCATTATGATTTTCTATTATGAAAAATTCATAGTGAACTAATTAAGGTTCATCCATGCTAATTTAGGTAGAACTAGACAACGAGTTCCTGGTAGAGCCTCAGCATATTCTCGATCAGAGATAAATAATGCTCCAGAGGTGAGTCATCCCCCACGTTAAGGTGCAGTGGAGGTACTTTAGCCCAGAGGAGGCTACCTGGGAAGATGCAAGTTTCATGAGGGAAGCACATCTGGAACTATTTCCAAAAAATTAAGTAACAGTGGGGATGACATTTTTCTTAGAGGGGAAGATGTAACACCCCATTTTATGAATTCATTAAGTTAACAGACTTTATGATACATTAATACTTTCCTTTTAATTAAGATAACTAACGAATATGATATTTTTTATTATATTTTTAATTTAATCATAATAAAAGAAAAGATGAATGATTTATGGAGTAAAAGTGAAGTTAACTGAAATGGAAATTTTTTCCAAGATCCCAGAGTAAAAATAGAGTCAATTATGATAATTACCTCCCCAAAAAAATTATTTAATGAAAATCATGAAGGGGGAAAGGGGTTCTGTGCAGAAGGAAGCAAAAGGGGTTAAACAACTGGAAGTTGCTAGAAGTTGTCCCTGAGATGTACAGACTAGATTGGAGGTCCTGAGGCCTATCTTCTCCTATATTTCACTTTCTACAGTATAAAAATTTGGGAAGGTGCATGAGGGGAGTAGAGGACATGAATCGCCTCTCTCATGGTTGGGAGGACCATTAGTTAACAGAACAAACATTGAGATAAGTATAAAATAACTCTTCTCTCTGTTTTATTTCCTATTGCTTGACAGAGTGACTCTGTTTACAAATACAACATTAGATTCCTCACTCTGACTAAAATGAGTGAATATGAGAATTCTGATAATGTAGGATGAAATAATATTTTATGTTTAATATATGTATTGTAGAATACAATTTCTAGTTAATCTAGGAAATAAACTTAAGTACTTGTACAGGAAAATGAAATTGTTGAGTACTTAGATATGAAAGTCTTAGAGAAATAAATATGCTATAGAATTCTTAAACTCCTTCCAGAACCAGATAAAAGAAAAACAGTCCAAACCCCGTTAGGATAACTGTAAAATAAATACATGCAGATGTATTCAGATATAAAAGAATATTTCCTGTAGCGAAGAGGTACTATGGTTTACTCCCCAGCCCTGAAAAGGTAAGGCAAGGGCCATGGTCCCCAGTCCAAGATATTAGTGAAACCAATAACATGATACAAAATACAATTGAAGCAAAACATTTCAGAAGAAAGCACTACTTAACAATTTTATAACGGAAATATCTCATATTTCGTAATAAAATACAGTAATCATCATATAAGTATGCATATCAATACTCGAACAATAAATATAATAATCTCCATGTAAAGGCTCAAATAAAAGCTGAAGAGAAGGTCTAACAGGACATAAACCAGAACTTCAAGAATTAAAATGTTAAATCCATATAACAAAATAAACTGAACGAGAAAACACCCATGATAGGGTTCTCATATAATGAAGTATGTCTTCAGAATTTACGAGTTCTACATTTAATCCAACAAGAAAACCTATAGTTTAAATATCCAAATAAAATTGGTGCAAGGGTTCGGTAACCCGAATCAGCTTATCATTTAAATTATCATTTTATAATTACAGACAGGCTTAGGTTTTGCACTTAGACAAATTCAAACAAATATACCATAAGTCTAAAGACATTTGCACGAAAAAATTGAACGAGAAGAGGGTCAGCATAGCTAATATTCCCGAGGCACCCTAGAGACATGATGGATTTACCTCAGCCATTATTGAAATTTCTCAACACTATAAAATAGGGTTTTCATTTACCGGAAAACCCAGCGAAGAAATGGAGTGGGAGTGACGACCAAATCCCCTCTCTGAGCAATAGCTATAAACCCTTACCTGAAAAAACGAAGGAAGCTGTGATGTGAGTCTGACTATTCATTTAAATGACAAACACTGAGATTTCCAAGTAAAAAGGAAAACTAGAAATGAAATAGCAGCCACGGAAAAATACTTACCATGGGTTTTTTTTCCGGGTATGAGTTATGCCTCATAATCCTGGAACGTCGTATCTTAGCTCGCTAAGACTAAGCTTAGTAAAACCATCCTCGAACATCAAAGAGTTACACCCACTACCATTGGTGAGGAATAAAGTATCAAATGACCTGAAACATGGCCATAGGATTCATTAAATAAAACAATCAAAGAAAGCATACATCTAGCTCACTGAGTGGTGCTAAGGGATGCATTCCCAGTAATGAATGAATTTAGCGGTAAAAGCAGGAGAAACATATTACCTATGATAGTTGTATGTGGTAAGGCGAACAAAATATCTCCATCCTCCGATGAAACCCTTCACCCTCATAAAGCTATCTGAACAGAAAGTTGCAGAGCGGTTCGGCCACTATGGCGATGGAAGAATGGTGCGAAATTTCCTACGGAAAGGAGGTAGTTGCCCTAACTACTCTAGAGGTTCAAGATTCAACGGATCTAGGGCTGCAACGATTGAAGACCAAGGTTTCGGAAGGTGTACAATAGCCGTACATTTACATCCAAGTGTCCTCAATTCATTTAAACAAATATTGAATGTGAAATAAATCCACATTGTGAAAATATCATACCACTCATCATCGTAAACCCCGCATAAATAACCTTAATACAAATCAATTTGTGACGGTCGTAAGTACCAAAGTAATGAATAGAAATATGAAATTATGGACATGATACATATATCATCGGATGGGTGGAGGATATAGTATAAAGTTAGATGTATATAGAAAAAATTTCACACTTTAATTTATTCATTGAATTGTTGTAATGGAATATGACTTGATAAGAAAATCTGAGTGATGAAGTGTTTAAGTGGTAAGTATCTCCTATGCATGTAGAATAGTAGGATAATGATGGATTGGATCCTGTTGCTTATAGATCACAGTTTTAATTCCATGTTATTAAATAGGAGTTAAGTATATGCTTTATACAAGTAAAGGTGTACAATTTTATAGTTAGTAATTATGTATGAAGCTGCAAGATTTACCAAGTAATCTTGGGTAAATAATATATATATATATTTGATAAGGTTATAAGTCTGACACAGGACAACTTATCCTTAGGAACAAAATGTTGAGATAAATAATCAGATTTGAATAGTTTATATATGAAGCAATGATTATGACTCTTATAGTTAGATATAATCATTGATGAAAAATATATAGTAATTACTTTATTGGTAAACAAGGTGAATTATAAAATTGAGCCACAATTAAACAAATAAACTAACAATTGCACCACATGTTGCAAAGGAAACCCTAAGGAAAGAGTAACATAGAACATAGAAGTAAAAATATTATGCACTTTTGTTTATTTAAAATTTAGAGAAAACTTTGAAATTTAAAATTTTCATAATTCAGGTATGTCATGGATTTTAAATCCCAATGGTTCATTTAATATACATTCTATGGGAAGTTCTTTTTCTTCCCTTAAATGATTGAATAATTAAATTGGTATTGTTTATACTTATTAGTTCCTTTCAAAATCAACATAAAACAGGAAAATGTTAGTTTTGAAAAAACTCCTTCAGATGTTATTTCTATATTGGTCCCTTTTGAATGTATGCAAAATTAAAATTAAAGATATTTTGTTCTAGAAAAACGCAGCCGTCTAATATTTTACTTTCAGCTGATCAGAAATGTTGGTTATGAACTTTGAAAATGCAATTTAAGTTATAATGAGGAGTGTACACTAAAATTAAATGGATTCAGGCCCAATGCAATTACAAAAAGGAAGAATAATGTCCCTTTTCAATGTAGATTCATACATATAAACATTTTTTGAAGATTTAACATCAATGAAACCATAACTGAATCATTTCTTCATGGGACCAAGCATTGGTGGAAGTGATTTCCTTTTACCATGAACATAATTAAGAAACTGCCAATGGTTTTTTTCAGTGTCTGCATGAGTTATTAGTAGATAAATCTTTTTTCCCACAATACCTGCCAATTTTCTCACCACATAGAACTCTTTATTATGTAGGAACTTCTTCCATGACTTATAAATGGACCCCAAATATTGGCAATAAATTCATGGTAGGAATGCTAGAAAATACTTAGCAACATCATCTGATAGCCCTTTCAAAAGAGAAAATTCATATTGAATAGTACATGTCATTTTTGAGGTGAAGACACCTTAAGGCATTAGACATTCATAATCAATGTAGGTGTGTGGTTTAGAGTTTCAAGGGTTCTTAGAGTCTCTTGGTTTCCAATTTTGAGTTTCGCAATAACTTATAACTATATAAATCTAATGAAGAGAATGTTTTGATATTTGTATAAACAATTACACCCTTACCCTCAAGTTCATAGCCTAAAAAACTACAAGTCTTCAGAAGGAAACTAGAACTAGCTTTATAAAGGAAAAGAATGTAGTGAAAATAAAACTTCTAAATAACCATATTAATACCAACAAACCTAGCCATGTGAGTAGATCTAAAGTTCAACAGTGAAGGGGAAATAATGATGTGTAATGAAGGACATAGGTTTCGGTGGAGTTGGGAAAACTATAATAGTTCACATATCACATCGGATTAGATGAAATCGTGAGTTACTGTCTAGATTCCCCCCCTCTCTATGAATTTATAGTCTTAAAACTACATGAAATCACGATGATTGGTTCTCCATGTTCACCAATGACTAACAAAACATGAGGGCCATGTGAGAGGATCTGAAGTGTAACTGTGAGGAAAAAATAGGGATGTTTAGTGAAGGCCAATGGGTGTCGTCGTGGTTGGAAAAACTCAAAAAATTAATATATCACATTGGGTCACATGATATCATGAATTATCAACTTTTTTTTCTAGTTCCTGGGGACCTGATTGGTTTAAAACTAATGGAATCCCTGTAAAACCCCATAGAATAGAGCATGATGACTGGTTCTCCATATTCATCTTCACAAGTTGTATATTGTATACCATTGGGAAGGGATATATGGTGAAGGAAATAGGAATGGGGGAATATGAGAGATTGATGATATGAAAAAAACAACAATCTTATCTTATTTTGCCACTCCTTAGTACCTCAATGCACAAAACACATATCTTCCCTTTTCATAAGTATCCAAGCAACAAGGCCTTCTCTAATGAATACACTTCTTTTGCAATAGACTAAAAAGAAGAAATAACTCCATTATCAAATATACAATGATAACATTCATCTCTCGAAAAACCTCACAAGTATATGTACAAGGTGCTAAAAGAAGGCTAACTATTCCCACTTCCATCTTGCATAATGTGGTTCTACTTATTGTTTATTCCTTTCCTTAAAATATTTCAAAGAAAATATTGGCATTAACATTCGACTAAATATCATACTGTAGGGGGGCCTGAACGTCTTTAAAAAAAAGAGCATATTTTTCTGATCCACTGCTTCTTTGCATCATTAGGGAGCTTATCATTCACAAAAGTAGATGGTGAGAACACCCCTGGATTTTAATGGCTCATGAGGAGTCCCAAAAGTAAGGGAGTCCATATTTTCATGCACTTTTGGTAGGAAACATTCCTACTACAAATCAAGAACTCCTCACATATCATTCAAAAGTTATGATCGAGGAAAAGGGGAGGGAAAGAATATGCTCAGAACTAAATGTTTCAAAGGAAACATTGTAAGTTAGTAGCATATGGAAGAAGAGCATGGGTGAAGAGAGATGTGATATGTTATGTGATCTACATGGTTCCAAGATTGGAACCCTTTTCTAAGTTAACAACAGGTTTACCAATGTTGACGTGAATGGATATCCACAATTTAATAAGTTATGTGCCCTATGAGTCTGTTATATGATAGGTCTAGTTATAATAACTTCACACATTTCCCCAGAGTTACAGGTATACTACCCGACAACTAGTTCCAAGAAAATTTTAATTTTTCTAGCTAATAGATGTGTCCAATGGATTTGAGGATTCTTCCAAAGAGATTATAATTATTTTGTTTAAATATTTTATTCTTTTTATTATGGCATTGAGATTAATATGATTTCTTTACAAGGGATCTTATAATTGGGAATTTCTAAACTGGAGAAACCTCTACCCTTATCAAGATAAATACATGTTACTAGATGTTATGTGATCTGCTAAAATAAAACCTATATGAGCCATGGTTGAAGTAATATTTCATGTTAAACCCCAAAATAGTTAAGCAATCTTCACCGGTCAGAAAAAAAAAATTTGAAGGCATTTGATTAATCACCATCTTCTACTTGAAACAAAAGTTAACCCTACTAAAAATATGACATGTGAAAAATCTTCCAATTCTCCACCAATGTTGCAAACGATTCCCATGTGTCATTTTACATGCATTAGGTACAAAAAAACACAAAGAATATCAAAGGTGATGACATTAAATTAACTTGAAGCATTGTTCTCTAACATGGACTGTTGGATGTATACATTTTCAATGGGTCATGAAATACCTATACTAAAGAACAAATCATAGCGAGGAAAAAAAAACTTCCTAAAAAAATTGGCATGTGTAAAAGGTCAACTTGTGAGGAAAAAATTTCACCAATTTTTCCCATTGTAACTAAATTACTCAAATCTAGATCTCTATTCATAAGAAAGTTAGGTACTATGAATGAGTAATCTCAATTTTTCAACATGTTGGTTCTAGAGACAAGAATATATTCTTATTTCAAGGCAGTATTACAACAGTTAATAGATATTTCAAAGCTTCTACCAATTATAAATGTTCCAAATCTTGATAAAAACATTTTTATTCTTAGAGATGTATTTCCTTCGAGTAAGAGTGAAGTTATGAATAAGGATCAGTCAAGCTCAAATTTTAAACATGATAAAAAAAATATTCCAAAATAGATTAATTTTTCAACAAATATGGAAGAGAATGCAATTTCCACAAAAAGGAAAATTATAGGAGATCCCAGTGAAATTAAGTATACAAAATTCCTCTCACCAAAGGCTTTTGAGGGTGATGAACTCCATTCTCGTGGAATTTTCAATACGAAAGGAAGATGATATTCCAAAGAGAATATGGAATTGTTGACTTCTCCTACATGGCATTGTCAGTGGCCATCCATGGCATGAATTTCACATCAGAATGGATTTTTTTTCAAGCTCTCCATTTCAGATTTAGAATATAACAAAGAGAAAGATATTAGCATCTCTAGATCACCATAAAACAAATCCAATATAGATATAACACCTTTCATTTTATTTCTTTGAACTCTTCTCCATCCTCCTATGAGTGTATGAGATAGTAAATTGGATTTGGTTAAAAAAAGGATGGGAAATTGGCTTCATTGTCAACCATGGATTTTGGTTTTCAAATTCAATACCCCTATAGTTGGATCCTTTTATACTATAAAATATGCTTCACCTCTTTTCTCCACAAATAATGCAAACCAAGATGAATATGATAATGAGTCTCTAATGTCTCAGTCTCTATACTAACCACTGTGATTTAACAACCTTGTTTCAAGTCTAATCTTTTTGGAATAAAAAAATGTAGCCACACATGCTGGTAAACTAACAATGTCACAATATTGTAATATTTGTATGAGTGAAAGATCAACCTCCTAGAAAATACATTTACCAACTACACCCACTGTAGCCAAATTACTAAAATCTAGATCTGAGTTCAAAAGAAAAATCATTACAGTGAATGAGGAATCTCAGTATGTCAGGACCATGTATGTAGAGGCACAAATATGTTATGATCAAAACAAAAGATTACAAGTTTCAGTATAGATTTCAAGGCTTCCATCAATTAAAGATACTTGAAATCGTGATAATGAGAGTTTTGTTTTTAGACATGTATTTCTTTCCAACATGACTGAATTTATGGATAAGGATTAATCAACCTTAACTTTTCAATGTGATAAATACAATTGTAGATTAGAGCCTTTTGGCATGAGAATGGAAGAGAGAATATCTAAGATTTGACAAGTGATTCAACCCTCTCCCTTATTTAGCCCATCATAAATGTGAAGTTAAGTTTAATTGGCTAGAGGAATATTGTGAAGGGTGCCCATATAATCAATGGGGAGAATGCACAAAGTTACGTTTAAGCTATGAGATTTCCTAGTTGAAGGTCAATTTATGTTGGTGTCTTCTCTTTTACTAGGGATACCTACACATATTTTTTATTGTCCAAGCCACTGTGATGAGAAATTGATTGGGTAATGACAACCGAGTTATGAAATCTGAGCTTTGCAAGTTCAATATCAAGTTGTTGATTTTTCATTGGCGATATTTTCTATGAAAACCCAAATTACAGGAGATTCTAGTGAAATTGAGCATACAAAATTCAATTTATCACCAAAGGTTATTCATGCCAATGAATTCCATTCTCTTATTATTATGAATTAAGAGGGAATAGGACATTATGGAGAGAATATGGAATTGAAAAATTCTCCTATAGGGTGCTGTCAGTGACCATCCATGGCAGAAAATATAGATCATAGTGAAAAAAAATTCTATTTATCCCTTTCAGAATTACAATTTAGATGGGAGGGGCATGTTATAAAGTCCAGTTTTCCATAAAACAAAATCCAACCAAGATGTAATAGTTTTTAGTTGATTTATTTAAACTCTTCTTCAATATCCTACTCCTTTGGTTTTTTCTTTTCGAAATGTTTGAAATGCAGGTGCTGTCTAAACTTAGAAGATAATAAGTTGGCTACATGTCAACCATGGATTTTGGTTTTGAAATTCAATATCCTTGTAGTTGGATGTTAATTTGAAATTCAACATCCTTTCCATTGGATCTTGTTATTAGTACCATATACTAACATTAACCTCCTTTCTCCATAGATACTGGAGACCCAAATGCATATAAGAGTGAGTCTCATATGGTTCAGTCTCCAAAGTAAGCATTATCATTTAGGAACCTAGTTGTGAATACAAATACACTTAAATAAAAAAATGAAAACTTAAATTATGGAAAATTTATAGAGCCATATTCTTCTAAAATTGGCATGCATGAAATTTCAACCTCTTAAGAAGAAAATTCACAAACAATTCCCACTCGAACTAAATTAAACAAATCTAGATCCAAATTAAAAAAAAAATTGGTGTTATGAATGAGAATTTTCATTATGTTAGCATGTTGGATGTGGAGCGGAAATATATTGTGATCACAAAACATGATTACAATCTTCAAAATAGATTTCAAATATTTCCAGCCATTTGGGTGTTTCAAATTTTGATAATGAGAGTTATCTTCTTAGACCTAGATTTATTTCCAATAAGAATGAGGTTATGAATAAATAATAATCAAAATCATATTTTCAACATGATTAATATAATTTCATATTATATACTTTTGGAAAAAAGATGAAAGAGAGCACAATTTCCATGAAATCAAAAATTATGGGAGATCCTAATGAAATTGAATATATGAAATCCACTTCATCACCAAAGGTGTTTGAGGGTGACGAATGCCATTTCCCACATTTACCCACTTTTACAAGAACTTTAGTGTAAACATGAGCTAAGTGTCACTATTATATGTCTGAATATCTAAGTTCCATTTATGGAAGTGAGGCCAACAAACCAACAACATTCTGACATTCCTCAAAAACTACATACCCCTGAGGAGGATGCAAACCACCCCAGGTGATAAATATATGATTTGGAGCCTTTTGTTACTAGCCTAATAGCACAATCACACCCATAGGACTACATACATGTGGTTTTGAGGTTATAACCACACTCATAATCCTGGTTCCATGCATTCATGACCCAAAAGCCCTAGTTCTAAGCATGAAGTTCTAGTATCTGTCCCACCTTTCCATGCTAACCTCTAGACCACTTCTGAAAATTTCCTGTAAATTTCTAAGATGCAATCAAATGTAATTTCATTGCTAATAAATCAAAACTCGAGCAATAACTTGACCTAAAGATGCTTAATCCATGACAAGAATTTCCTCAAACATATGGCAAACATGTAAGCTATAGGTCACGAATGCATATATTATTAGAATCTCATAATATTCATATTAGAAACACAAAGAAGGCTCTATTCCATCTCTATATATCTACAATAATACTTTTCATCCCATGCATTCATCAACCATTTGATAAATTATCAAAACATGTCAAGATCCATAGATAGAATACATAATATAACCAACCTATAATAAACATATAACCAAAATATAACCATATAAGATTAGCCATAACATCGCCATCATAATCAATAAAAATTCTCATAGATCACAATGGGAAACTATATCATATTAACATATAAAAATTACAACCAATTTAGGGACTTCCACGTACCACTCGACCATAGATTGGGCAAAACCGAATTTCTCTTTCATCCAGTCACTCCCACAACATATTCCAAGAATGAATGTGGGATCTCATGGTTTAAACCAAAACAAAACCGACCAAGGCTTCCAGAGGCCAAACCACCTCAACCCTTAATAAAAATGATCTCACCTATACTATCCATAAATCACTAACATAAGTGTGGTTAGTCTCTACGAAATATGTCTATGGCTCCAGGAACTAGTAAATCAAATCACAACCTTCTAGGGCTCCCAATCATTTTTTTCCAACCATGGCTCTCAGGACTAGTAACTCAACCCACAAGGCTCCATAGTGTTTTCCCAAAACTATGGCTCCAAGAACTAGTAACTCAACCCAAGTTGTTCCAAGGATTCTAGATTGTTTCTTCCAACCCACAACTATAGGGAACCTGATCTTCAATAAGAAAAAAAAAGAAGTGGGAAACTCAAAATACCATGGCTATATATGAAATGGAATGGAAAGGATGAAACCAATGTCAATCCAGGAAAATCTCCCTGCAACTGACAACGCATAACCAATGAACCACATGCATATACCATGCATCCAAAAAATAGCATGTTAAATTTCAGATGCACACTATTACCTGCAATCCATAACTAATTTATGTCCTTACTTGTTGTTGTACATGATTATTTTTGCACACACTTGCTTTCCTTGTTGGCTTATACAAGTGATTTTTCCTTCTCCTTTGTTGATCATGATCAAAATATGAGAAAAAATTGTCAACTAGTTCTCAGGTTCCTTTTATCATTAATGTTTCATTTTTCTTTATTTTTCCTCTAATTTCCCTTGCATGAAAATATATGTCTCTTAACCTTTATTTTCTCGTATTTTTATTTATTTTCATAATTAAATGTTAATTTTTACCTCTTTTCCTTTGCCAATGACTTTGCTAATTTCTTGCCAATTTCCATGGTCATTATTAAACCAAAAGTGATGTCCACTATAATTTATACCTACCATTAAACTTGGAATACGTGTCCCATGACCTTGGTATTATTTTATTTACATGGAAAATCAACCAGGGGTTGTTACAAACCTCTCCCCTTTGGGGGAAGACTATCCTTGGTGTTTAATGTGAATGCTTATGACCAATAAAACATACTGCCTATGGAGCTTTATAACACACATCGTTGCAGTATTTATAACATATCAAATATTGAAAACATGACCACCATAATACCTATGGAGCTTTGTAACCTAGCCTAATTCCTTTTTTATACTAACGAACAAATATACTCATGCACATTTGCTGCAACAAAAAAATAATCACACTATCTATGGAGCTTTATAAACATGGCTCAATACAACCATGTTTATAAAGCTCCAACAAATAGAAGAATACGATTCTCACATCATTAAAAATGGAATTCAGAGGCTCACACCTCCACCCTCAAAAATAGTAGAAGGATTCACCTCCTTCACAGGAAGTCTAGAATCTGCTTCCAAAATCATAGTCTGCATCCAATTTCTAGTGCTACAATAATTTTGTTACTTGTTCTCTCAGTGAGAAATTACCAACTCATTGTTCTAGAGCACACTCCCAATGTTATTTTGATTCCATATGGTAAAGCTAATGACCAAAAAAAATTAATTTTCCTACCTTCCCTTCTCTTCTACAGAGTCCTTTGGGCATTCCAGCCACCCCCTTCCATGAAGTCACTCACCTTCCAAGTTCCTCTGTATCCCCTTCTCTGCTACATAGTTCCTTAGGAGATCCATCCCTTTGCAAGGTTTCCTTGCATCATGAGGTCCAGAACACAAGGAATATTTCTACCTCAAAACCATCATACCAGTCATAACATTGTTGTGAAACCAGCTCCAAAAATAGAAGAAAAGAGCTATCAATGCCTTAGAAATAAGCCACTTCGGGGGGAAAACCTCCAATACATTACATGAATGAACAATTCTTGGATGATACAAATGACCAAACCTCCTTTCTATATATAGGAGTCCATGGGGCCACAATGTAATCCTAGCCGACCTAACAATAATAATGTAAGGGCACAATAATAACAATATGGGGGTTACAGCGATACAACAATAACAATAAGGGGGGCACAACTAACATAATAAGGGACTACACTATTAATATAGGGACTTAACATGCCCCTCTTCTTCAAGAAAATGTTTTCCTCAATGCTTGATTATTTCTTGATGCTTTTGTATAAAATTCTCAACCTCCCATGTGGACTCTTCTACAGGAAAGTTCTCACACTTGCTGAGATACTCTGAAATTGATCGTACTTTTCGATTTCTTGTTTCAGTGACTGCTTCAGAATTTCTTTCAATGTGATGTTGATCTTCCTGTTGTTTCATTAAATTTTGCACCAAACTTAGGTTATCCTTTGAGAGTTGGAGAACTTGTTGTTGATGCTCAATGTGATATTCCACTAATTTATCATCCATATTAGCTATTATTTGATCCTGTAAACCATCCAACTTAGCCTCCATTTCTTCTTTTAAACCATCTATGTCATCTTCGGTTTCTCTTTGTAAGATCAAAATTTGTTGCACTTGGTACCGTAATTTTGATATCTCATACTGCAATTCTTCGTCTTCATCAGTCACAGTAGAGCCTTCTAAAGGCTTAATGGGTGTTGAATTCTTTTTAGGGGCCATTTGAGAATCCAATACTAATATCTATTCTACAATATGCCCTTCGAATCAATTCAACTTGATTCTTCAAAAAAGACTTATGCAATTTTGAAAAAAAAAATACACACCTTTTACTTGCGTTTGAGGAGCTCGATATTGAAATTGACTTATCTCTATACTTGCATATCCTCAATATCTGAAATTTGGCCCTATCATAGTCCTCTGAAGCTTCTTTCAAATGCCATAGGTCTGACTTGATTTTGATTCTTCAAGACAAAGTTATGTCCAATATCCCACAATGACATAATTATGGATTGGTTCAGTAGAGAGAACTTGTATGACTTGCCACATGTCACTGTTTGCTCCTTTGGTTCTGAAATTTATAGATAGGAAACTACAGTCAGTGTACTTCCAGCCACTTTTTACAGAATTTTAATTTGATGCTTAGAGAGATATTTATGAATATTTTCGCACAATCACCTCTTTGAGATGAAATTCGGAAGCCTGAACAAGACCAAACTTCCATAGATCATATCTCTGAAAATATTGCGAACCAAGCTCTAAAATTTTTCGGCAATGTTCCTTATGATTTCGGCTTTGCTCTCTAAACATTTTAGCTTCTGAACCTTCATATAAAACAAGTTATAGTGACAATTCCGCGACAAAATTTTTAAGTGAAATTCAGGAGCCTACAAAAATCCCCAACTTCCACAGATCATATTTTCAAAAATATTGCAAATCAAGCTCAGAAATTTTTCGACAATGTTCCTCACGATTTCGGCTTCGCACTCTAAAAATTTCAGCTTCTGAACCTTCGTATAAAAAAATTTATAGCGAAAATTCCACGATGACCAGTTTGGAGTAGCGAAACCCTAGAATCCAAAGCTCTGATACCAAATGTTGTGAAATCAGCTCCAAAAATAGAAGAAAAGAGATATCAAAACCTTATAAATAAGCCACTTCAAGGGGGCAACCTCCAATACATTACATGAATGAACAATTCTTGGATCATACAAATGACAAAACCTCCTTTCTATATATAGGAGTCCATGGGGCCACAATGTAATCCTAGCCAACCTAACAATCATAATGTAAGGGCACAATAATAACAATATGGGGGTTATAGGGGTACAACAATAACAACAAGGGGGGAAAAACTAACATAATAAGGGACTACACTATAATATAGGGACTTAACAAACATACTCATGGAAATCAATGGACACTATTGGGTAACAGTGTCCCAAAATGGCCCTACTCTTGAATTCTTTACCATCACATTATTGCATGTTCTAATTAATTTCACTAATGTTTTTAAAATTTTCGTAGCTAGTTCCAACCACCCAACTGAGAATATTTTATGCTTTGATATATGAAGCACATAATTTCCATTATATTCAAAAGGAATTGAAATAATTTCAAATCATACCTCATTGGTAGCCCATCAATAAGCATACACTTGCAATTATTTTTACTTCCTGAAACAACAAGTCACATTATCTCTTTGATCAAATCATCATGTGTAAACATATCTCATGTGGTTAGCTCAAAAATCAATATTCATAAATAAAAATCATAGATTATTTGCATAATTAAAACTGAAATAAAATACTAATACTTATGTTTAAATTTTTCTTTTCTTCTTCCTTTATTCTTGCACTTTCCGTACACACACCGAATCAGTTGTCCAACCTGAAAAGCACCCATTTTATTCTCTCCCCTTCAACTACGTACACACATTAGATGAGCTTCCAAACCTGATAAGCACACAATGCCTTCTCTTCTCTTCAATATTAACAACAAGGGCATCCAGATGCTATACCACCTCTGCCCTCAATATCAACAACTCAAGGTCGATCTCCTCTATAGCTATCTAGGGATCTAAGGAGTGCTATCCCAAACCACGAGCTCCATGGACTAATAAGTCAACCCACATATCTTAGGTAGCCCAAATTGTTATAGGTCTTAAACCCACATCTTCCAGGGATCCATATAATTAATCCAAAGCACGTACACATACACATAGTGTACATCATAACACATACACCCACAGAGGGTGTACAACATAATACATACACCTACACACAGTGTACAAAGCACTACATATGTGTACAGATTGTACAACACAACAAATATACATGTCACAATGCAGGGAATTCACAATACACATGACACAATATAGCATGTACACAAGAAAACATGTACGACATGTACACAACACCACATGTATAACATGTACACAACAAAATATCGAGAAGTGTAGTACGAAAGGCTCAATTTGACTTTTCCATGGTCAAATTGAGAAAATTTTAATTTCGACATTAGCATACAACTTGTAGGAAGCTAATTGCAGTGACATGTCTCTTGTCACTCAGTTTCCTCAGTAAGTTCGAGTTAGAGGGCTTGGAGTTCAGTTAATCATCTGTGATTGCTAAATTTTAATAATCCACTACAATTATTTCTAGTTTTATTCAATTAAACTAGTTGAAACTGTTGATAGAACTAATGGAAGGTCAATTATTTAGCGGGAAAATAATATAACTCAGTTATCATTGATTTAACTAATAAATAAGCTCAAAATACCTAGTGCATGCAAGAAATTTGAGTTCCTAGGCTATGGTGAAGATTCCAAGGCAGTGTAACATCAGTTATAGACTAGTTTTGAGTGTAAAAGTGTTGCATGAAATTAGTGATCAATCCTTTGTAATTGTGCAATAAATTTGGAGGAATTACTAGAGTCGCTCATTCCTCAAAATTTGCGGAAGAAAATAGGAGCTCAGGTTGAGGCATAAATTGACAAACTCTATGTAAGAGCTTCTCATTGAGGACAAAAAATTTTATTCACTTCCAGGTTGAGCTCAGAGCGAGCTAGAAATTGTAATACATTCTCTATTCATTTGGTTATTGAAAAGAGGCTTGAGATTTTTTCCCAGTTGCGTTCCCCTAGAAAAACATTGCGCATGTGTATTTTTTATGATTTCATTTTTTTTGAATGTTGTTCAAAATTTTGAATTCATTTTCGCAAAGAGGTGTATTATAATTGTGTCTCTTGATTTAGATTAAATTTCTTGAGCAGTTGTAATTCTATCACCATATTTATACATAGTATAGGAGCCCTGAAATCACATTGGAACTAGTATTTTGAATTTGTCTCTTAGGAATTTTGAGTGTAGGCAGCACTAGTGCACAAAGTGCACGTGCAGGAGAATGAGTGCATGCAGAGTAAGTGCAGGAAGCACGAGTGGACATAGAGCAAGTGAAACACTTTTTTCTTCAGTTGAGAGAATTACCTTCAATGTGTTGATATTAGAGTATTCCTTGGAATTAATTTTAAATTTCATTTCATCACTAGTACAAAATGGCTAATTTGTTACTAAAAAAACGACTAAAATTTGCATATAAACGACTATTTTTCGGTCGGTGACCAATAGTAGCTAATTTACAGTATCTTATAATGCGACTAACTTTTGGTCGTTTTTAGCTTAGTCATTAATTGGTTATCTCAATTTTGTTATCTAGTTGTATATTTGGTCATTGATTTGGTCATTGATTTAGTCATTGATTTGATCACTAATTTAGTCATTCATTTGGTCTTTCATTTTTTCACTGATTTAGTCATTCATTTAGTCATTCATTTGGTCATTCATTTAGTCATTCATTTAGTCATTGATTTGGTCTTTGATTTGGTCATTAAATGTCCCAATTAATGACCAAATATACAACAAAATATATTACTATATGATCACCCAAGAAAACCAATTAATGACCAAAGAACTATGACCAACATATTGGTCGTGTTATAAGATACTGTAAATTAGCTACTAATAGTCATATATATGCAAATTTTAGTCATTGTTTGAAACCAATTAATGACCGAAGAAATGTAACTAAATTTTAGTTGTGTTATAAGATACTGTAAATTAGCTACTAATAGTCGTATATATGCAAAAATTACTCATCATTTGTAGTCACAAATTTATCATTTGCAGTAGCCATATATTCATTATATAAACGACTAATTTAGTAGTTTATATTCATTTCATTAATAATCATTCTAAATGATTAATTTAGTCGCATATTCATTTTATTTGTGTTCATTATTAATTAACATAAATTAATCTGTATGATTTAAAAAATGTCATACAATGTGCATGTTCATCTAATATGAAAACACAAAGTCGCATATTTTAATTACAATACTAAACAACATCAAGTGCAACTATAAATAATTTCAACCACATAAATTATATTATATGAAACATTAAAATATTACAATATGAGTTTCCAACGTTATATTAGTTGGACTACAATTTACACATGAAATGATGTTTCATCACTTCAAAACATTATCATTGTGTTTTCAAGGCATTACAGGTGAATTCACCAACTCTGAAGACTTGATCATCAGTCTTTATATGTGTGTCTTATGCGAGATATTGGTTCTAAGGGTATCACCAAACCAGTTCTCCTCTCTCTTTTTTCATTTGTCACTCCAATGTTATTGCTCTTCTCTTTTTTCAATTCATGCTTCTTACCATCAATACTGATTTCATTTTCTGAAAACAAAAGAAAATACAATGCACTATAAGAAATGAAAGACAATGAACACTAGAATATAACATAAATTAGACTATAAATAATTTATACAACATATACCTTAACATCAACAATGTCAAAGCAATTTTCCTTCAACATCAATTTCTGCAAAATAAATGTCACGTTATTCTTTCTCATTTCTCAACATGCCACATACGATAAATTGAAAATCACATAAAGCCAAGAGCAAACCCTTTTCTAACCAAAATAAACAAACAAACAGTGCCTCTAATAAAACTTCATTATAATATTAGCAAATGAAAAGAGAGCTAGTGGACCATTTGTGTTGTTTGACTTTGCCTATTTTTGTTATAAAGTGCTCAAGCTTCAGGAACCAACAAATGTGAGCATGAGCTAAAAACTAACCAACCATTCACTGGTCAACATGAGAGATCACAAATAAACCCCAAAATTGATCAGGCATTAAAATTGTGAGCAGACTACCTTGAAATTTTCTTCTTGAGAAATACCTCAAAATCCCCTCGTTTCTAATAAGCTTCGTGGCTATGTACCTCCATCCTTGATTTCTCTTGTTATATCTTGAATAAAGAATATCCCTTCAACAACCAATTTTGCGAGAATCCTACCAAGTAACTCAAGAGCCTCGTGCGCATCAATAGTAGCATCCTCCAATGAAAATAGTACAATCTCCAACCTAGAAACATCAAAATTATATATAGTTATAATGTTGAAGAGTGTAACTAGGTAGGTCTTCCTTGTAATGACTATGTAACTAGCATTTGCACCGAGAGGTGCAAAGTAACGCCGGGGAGTGGGGAAAACAATAATTAAGTGAAATATATGGAAATTTTAGTTCTTATATATCTTTCAAAGAATGTAATAGGAGGTTAAAATTTAAAAGAAAGTTACACTAACATAAAGGAACACTAATATAATTGTCCCAGAATAATGGCATAGTAATGATGGTATCGAAGATTCTTCAATAGTCGCTCCAAGGAGATTGCCCTAGCTCTTCAAATGATTCAAATAACTATCGAAACTAAATATTCAAACCTACTCTAAATCCATCATCAAAAGGTTTTCAATGTGCTAGAGAGGGGTATTTAAAGGTTTTTTAAAAAAAACTTTCAATTGTTGCTACAAGACTGTGTTAAAGTTGGTCCAAAACTACCTTCTAACAACTTTAAAAGATGTCATACAAACACCTTCAATAAAATGTTATACAAATACACTCTATGAAGTAATCCATATAGAGAACACACCAATAGCCCAGAAGAGGAAAATGAAAAGTTTATCTGTAGTTACATTTTAATCTAAAAAATACTCATATGAAAATCTGTTAACATCAAAATCTGTTAATGTCAAACAAAAATTTTGTAATTTTCAAGATCCTAAGTTCAGCACCAACTACCCAACAACCTAGCAAACTTGACAAGAAGACCCTGACTGTTCTTGTACGCTATAAGACAAGATGGTCAACAATGTCATGAGTTATAGCAAGCACCTACAATTGTTTCAGCATGTCTTATCTTTTTAACTGATCCATCATCTTGAATCTGTCTAGCATTCTCTCAATCGTCAAAATCAACATTGTCAAGCTTTAAAAATATAGCATTCACTCCAATCTAGAAACAAAAATATGCATTCACAACTCAACTTACCCAGTATTCTGCTAGCCTCATTCTTAAGTTGTAAGTTGATGCCATACTCATGCAGTACGCTCCCGTGTCATGGACCACCATTCCTGCCCACTAAAAGAGGATGGCCACTCAAAGTTAAGCCACAAGTGTATGCCTTCAAAGAAGCATCACAAAATAATTCTATAAAAAATTAAATATCATATTGGAAAATCAATTCCTTCTCATCATGCATGTATATTATGTGTGATAATTATTGTCCTGTAACTAACCACCATTTCTGGAGTTGGAAGTTCCCTGTCCTTTCCTAAAAATTCTACAGACTCGCAGACAGGCCCAACAACATCAAAAGTTTGAATTTTTGCCTTTGGGGCAGGTTGAGAAATTAGCTCAATGTGTTGTATATCAAGAAGAATATCAGTTAGAAACATCTCAAAATCTCAAAGTCATTTTATGATTCATATCACAACCCAATTTTAGTTGGGGAGGATGAACCCAATTCTACCAATCCTATCATATATCCCTCTATCAAAGCAACATTGTAATGGCCCCTACTACAATTATACAATAGCTAGAAAGCATCATTAGAAACATCCTTTGGAGAGATAAAAATGAAAATAAGTGGCATCTACTCCACTGGAAATGGGTGATTTTTCTTAAATAGGCATGAGAGACAAGAGATATGGTTTTTCTTAAAAACACTAGATAGGGAAACCTTTACATCCCTACCGTATCAACACTGACAAAGTTAGCAATCCCATTGTTCTGTCCTATTTATTTGTCAAGTTCGAAACATAAGGCAAGAGACTGGACACTATTATTGTATGATAAGCTGAAACATAAACTGAAGTACAAGACTTGAGGATATTTATCCACAGTCCTACCAGATATCCCTCTATCAAAGCAACATTCTAATGGTCCCTGCTGCAATTATAGAATATCTAGAAAGAATCATTAGAAACATCCTTTGGAGTGATAAAAATGAAAACAAGTGGCATCTACTCCATTGGAAATAGGCAGATTTTATTAAATAAGCATGAGGACAAGAAATAGAATGGAATATCTTTTTAGCAAGGGCCCCTATACAAAAATCTATTGACACTATTGATGGAAACACCCATTGGAATAAATCAATTAGAAGTATCTGAGGGAGGAAAAAATAGAAGAGATAATCAATGAAATATGGATGCTTAAAGGTTGTATCACCATTCTGTATATTTATGGAAATTATAACTTCGTCATATGGACAAAGATGTTTCTAAAAGCCTCGTTTTGCAAACATGCAATTTCTCCTCTGGGTTAAAAAAATAAAAAATGGGCGAAAACGCGAAGTTGGGAAACACTTTTTGGCAAAAACGCGAAGTTGGGAAACACTTTTTGGCATGAGATAGAATTCGGGAGGATTTTTTAATTTCTCGGCCGAGAAAAAAAGTCAACTAAATTTCTCGGCCGAGAGTTTTCAAAACTCTCGTCCGAGAGATTTTAAATATTTCGAATTTTCTCGGACGAGAGTTTTGAAAACTCTCGGCCGAGAGTTGTGTCACAAAACTCTCGGCCGCAAACTCTCGGCCGAGAGTTAGAAAAACTCTCGGCCGAGAGTTTTATTGCGCAAACTCTCGGCCGCAAACTCTCGGCCGAGAGTTTTTAAAACTTTTGCCCGGGAGTTTTCCCGCGCATAAATTGGTTTAAAACTCTCGGCCGAGAGTTTTAAAAATTTCTCGGCCGAGAGTTTCTGGTCAACAAAAAACTCAGAAACCTCTGCAGTTTTGAGAAACCTGCAACTTTGGAGGGGCAGAACACCTACAAAAACAAAATGTTATATGTCAGACCAAGTACCATTAGATTCGTCTCTAAATCTAGTTTTTGATGATGCGAGATTTATGGAGTTTCATTAAAAAATTCAATTTTTTATTAATTTTTTACTAAACTATGTCACTATGGAATTTCATTGTTCGAAAAATTGCACTGAATGAAAATTCAATAACTTTCAAACGAGGATACCAAAAAATTTTAAAAAATCATAGTGCACTTCCTCTCCATGTCTACTTCAAAAGGGTACTCTCATTTTTCTTATTGACGATCACATTGAAAAGAAAATCAAAGGATAATAAAATGTACTGAAACATCACTGTTTTTTTGTCTTCGTCCATTTCAAAAAATAATAAAAAATAGTGATTTGATCCGAAAATTACCAAAAAATAGTCTGTGCACTAGTGCAATATATGCAGATTATGATGCTATGGTTTTTTTCCAAAAAATGAATAACATTCCCTAAAAAAATTAAAGGATAAAAAAGTGACTATTTATGTTTGCCTGAAAATTTCAAGTATATGCAGTTAGTAAACAACAAATTTACCCCTCTATATGTCAATATTTTTTTTTTTTTTTAAATATCGGTATGGAGGTAAGACAATTCTCTACAATTCTTGTTTTTATGTCAAAGCATAATTTGCGATAAAAATATGAGTTTAGTGGAGTTGAAGTTGAAAAACATAGAAAATTACAATTTTCAACGTAAAAAAAGGGCAAAAAGTGTTTCCCAACTTCACATTTTCACCTCTGAAAAAAGAGAAAAAACAAAAAAAAGGATAAAGATATAGGAAAAAAAAATATGAAATTTCCATACCACCTTCACTAACCATGTCTAATTTGTAAACAATACATTTAACTAGTCATTGAAGTCAGGTTTCCTCTTTGATGCTTTACATCAAATTAACGTCATCTAACCCCAAATAGGGTGATGAGGGAGGGAACACATAGTAGGACTGGATGGGCCTCTGTCACCTTGATCAGTGGGCAAGGTAGATATGCCCACCACACCACTTCATGAGAACATGTACACAGTTGGAACTTGGAAGTCCCTTCATTATCTCAGATGATGCTTTTACTCTCGACCAAACTACTCCCATGTGAGAAGCGATCTTTGCAAGGCCTCAGTTCATATTTGGGAAGCTTTGCAAAGAACATTTGTTTCATGATGGAAATTGTTATTCAAAATGGAAATTTCTATCTGATTATGCTAAATCCAGGGCATCCTCTGTCATTTCTTGCTACTTTATGGGTTTTCTGGTTTTGTTTATGGTGGTGCAAGGCTTTGTCGAAGTGTGGTTTGAGAGAGGGACCAAGCCATCTTGGGCTACCCTCCTCTTGGGATCAACTCCTTCTCGGGTCTATTTTTTTTCCTCTCATCAAGTCCTTACTCCTCAGTTGGTCAGGGCACTTATATCTGAGGTGGATTCTATCTGCGGAAAGGCCACCCGAGGGCATACATAAAACCCGAAAGCTCATCAATTGCCATGTGACTTGACACTATCTAGTAGCATTTGAGGGTGGGAAATTGGCAATGGAAATTTGAGTGGTATCGTAGCCTCGTTGTTGAAAGCCCGTCTATCAAGAGTAGTTGTACCAGTCCCATTCGCCAGACTTACCAAAGGTCTCTGGCGATGCAATGCTTAGATCATGCCACCTGGATGAGCATTACAACTAGACAGTTGCTGGGAAGGGTGCTCCTTGACAAAAATGACACTGAAAACAAAATTTTGATGATGATGAACAAAGTTATGGGAAATAATTTGGCAAGGATCAAAACGGTCTTACTGGATGGCAAAGGCCCAACTCATCCAGATAGTCCAGGTGATCAAGCACCCATAGATGTGGAAGTTTCCACCTCCTAGTCTTTTCATGAAAATTTATGTTTTCTATCTTCACAATTATAGTAGGATTATATGTTGTTAGATTTTGTGGTTGTTAAGCCAAGGCACTGTAGTATTTTTTAGAACTCAGTATATTTTTGGAAAATGTATATTTTTTGGACAGCAGACCTCCTGTATTGCAAATGGCCTAGTTTCCCTAGTGGCAAACCAGAGGCATACAGAAGGTTGAATCATAGGTAATCATCATCTGTTAATAAAAGGCCTTTAAATTACCTTCCCATCTCCCTCCCAAAAAAATATCATCTATAAAGTTCAGAAACTCAATTATTTTCCAACTGGAAAAATTAAATCAGAACTATGTTATTATCCAGCTAACATTAATTAGAAATCAATTTTTTAAAACTATATTCTTATCCAACTAATTTTAGCAGAATTCAAATTTTATAAAATAAGTTAAAATCCCAAGTTTAATCAAACTTCAATTATACCCTGAAGATGAGCTCTGCAGTATAGTCAAAATATTGAGGAATAATATACTCCAACACAGCTCTGCTCTTGAATAAAATAGTGTCCAACTACCTAACATTTAAAGTCATTCTAGCTCTTTATATGGAAGACTTATATAATTCATTTCCGTTTTAGTTATAGAAAATCCCAATAAATATAGATTTCATGTTTGTACATATGTAATAAACAGTTAGCACAATAGTATAGCTCATTTTTCCCAACACTTTCTACAGAAGGCATAATATCCAGGGAGGTTACAAGATCTATTCCCAAGTAGTTATGTCCAGTTACCAACTGGTATTTCAACTAGAAGTCAATTCCATTCCTCATACGGAAAAGATACAAGGAAAGGAGGGAGAAATGGGGATTCCATCATACTCTGACAAGGTACCAACTTCCTCACTTGGAACATTTATTATGTGGGCAAGTTATGGGAACATATTTCCCTAGGAAAAAATTAATATAAACAATTACTAATGTAGTTGCCTCCTTATAGTGGCATAAATAATAATTGTGTTGAATTAATGTTTGTAAGGAGTTATCTTTGTAAAGTTCCAAATTTGATGTATGGACAAAATAAATTATAAACCTACCCCATCAACCAAATGAGTCTTGCAAAACAGAGAAAGAAACCATTCACAAAACTCACCTTTAGAATTTGATGGCCTCCACTATCACTGGTGCTGAAAAGTTGCAACATTTGTGTTTCTTTTTGCGAATGAGAGTGAGTAAGTTCACTGCCTTTCTCAAAATTTGATAAATCACCCTCCCAGTCCTGTAGTTGTCACAAAGAAACCTCTTAATATAATGAGACATTTTCCAAACAAAACCTTGTTAAAAATGGTGCATTGGATAATGGTACCCTACATCATAACACTATATAGCTCATAGAGGGAAGACTTGTAGCTGCTCTCGAATGGCAAGCACAACCTTATGCAAACTGTCAAAACAGCATGGTGCACTTCCCGACTTCACATCATTGTATGTCAAATCTGTGCTTCGAATAAGACACAGTATCTCTTTTGAAGATACCAAAACACTTAATACCTACAGATGAAAACATAACATTATATTAGAATACAAAAGACTTTAACAAATTATAAAACCTGTTTTCTAGAAAAGCAAAGAATAGAGGTAATAACACAAAGGACGCGTTAGAAAAAAGATGCCATTGCCAATACATATCTTAGTTAGAATGATACAATGAAATACGAATGGAAATTCAACTATGAATAATCATAGTCCACCCTTTTGAATCTCGTTTGATATACTTGTCAAAAAATACATTAACAAACAAAATTATACAGGTTCTATGAAGACCAGTATAAACTGAGATCAATCTAATCCAAATACAAAAACCTATTGAAAATTAAGGTGACCATGAATATACAATGAAAATGCACAAATGTAAATTGGATTTCAAGTATTTTTTCTATCTGGATAAAAGAAACAAATTGGAAATAATAACCACCAACTATTACCATTATCAAAGTGAACCTATTAGAAGATCAAGCTAAAACAGTGAAATATTGAAATCCGGGAACATTTTCAATAAGAAAGCAAAAAAATTCATCAAACCTAGCAGGAAATACAAGGTTTCATGCAAGACCACTGTTACCCAACCATGATCCACCTAAGTAACACTGAGTTGCACTCACTTCTTATGTAACTTGAGAATGGATTGTGAAGTCTGACTATTGGCATATCAACATTGTCCTGACAGTTATAGGGAATGAATTGAGGAAATTAGGTCTTCAATTTTCATTGAAGGCAATAGACTTACTACACAAGTTTAGGAATTTTTTTGGTAAGAAAAGCATTACGATTTTTTATAATATAAAGACAGCAAACATGTGAAAAAGATTAAACTAACTATATCCTTGTTCCAATTTTCCATGATCTGTCCCAATTTGTGTCGGAACCCTTGATAGTGTATAAGAATATACCAAAAAAAAATTTCTTGAAAATAGGTTTGGGTTGGGATCACAAGTTTTTCCATATCCATTCAACATCTCTGCCACTTATACAAAGTTAGCAAAGTACCTATCTGATGTAAAATGAGAAACTCAATCCCTATTTGCAGAAGTCGTCCAAAACAGGAAGCATATAAATTGCACGTTGAATTATCAAATAGAAGTAACTTAATTACGATGACTTCAGGCTGAATTTACCCATTGTCTCTCGAGCAAGACATTAGTCTCACTAACAACAATCATTTATGGAAATGACCCTCCACAAAAGACTATAAATATATGGTGTGCTTAGCTATTTGATTGGAAATATTGTCTACAACTATTTAAACTACGATGAATTTGTCAACATAAAATGATAAGTTGGAAAGTATTTTTAAGACAAATCATTTGAGATCCAAAACATAGACACTAATCTAAATTTCTCTAATTTAAACCAAAAACAATACTTTTCTTGTTGAATTAACAACCATATTAAGTTTCAATAACACGAGGTACTTTTCACATACAAAGCATTTGAGTGCAAAATAGAAGGATAGTTAACCTAATAAACAATTATATCAACTTCAAGCCTACATTTACATGCATGAAGGTTGTTCATAACTTAATCTATCAGGAATGGATCATTTGTTGTTAATGTTGATTTTTTTGTTTATATAGCACTGACTGCATAGGCAAATTCAATATTTAAAAGGTAGCAATCTACATATTCCCTGTAATGTCATTATTTCCATGGAAGAGGAAGTTCCAATTAATTGATTTTCACAGTTCCACAAGTAAATTTTTCGTGTCCTAATTTTTGAGATACAAAACCTAGGTGTAATAATCCTAATTGTGGATCCTACCTTACAATAAGTCCCTTTAATCCACCATGGGATCTTGCTTTAAATAACCATGGGATCTTGCTTGAAGAGTAAATGTTTATTCATCTATTACTTGATACTATCAATAAGACATAATAGAATGAAGGAAAGAGCAATGCACCTTGTGAGTCATCTGAAGAACTGCCTTGGTATCGATGTGCACAAACTTGTGGAAAAATACAAGAAAGTGAACAACAAGAGAGCTGTAAAAAGAATAATTAGCAAGAAGATAGTTTTTCCACTGATCATTATATCCATAACAACTATCTTCCATGCTTCTTTTTACTAATGATCCCACAGTGTCAGTGCCATTCTTTTTCCCATTTCAGTAAGATACTTACAGGATTTCATATAAGAAAATATAAAAGAGATCCCATGCACATGAGAACAAAGAAAGAGAGTTGGAGGAAGGAAGAGCCATCCAGAAGAAAATAAAAGAAAATATGTTAGAGACCAGCATGTACAACAAACCATACAACTGGTACAACTGTCTTTTCTTCATGCACAAGCCATACATTAGATATGGACATACACCTTCAGGTATTAACATAGAGTGTATTTCTGGAGTGTGCTTCAGTTATTGAGAGGCAGAAACAGTGATTTTCAGCCCAAGAAAGGAAGAAATAGATCAGGTTGTACTACTGTAGTTGTACGTAGCAATTAGTTATTCAGGAAAGGAAGAAATATATCAGGTTGTATTGTTGTAATCGTAGCTTATTTTCACAGGGCATAAACTATTGTTTGAGGTGATTTTATTGACTGTAAAACTACTTGTTCAAAGCAGGTTGTAAAGCTCACCTTGTAAGCTTTGGTCAAAAGATTGAAAATTTGATTTGGAGGAGAAATCCATGGGTATGTATTTTATTTTTCCACATTTTTCAACTATTTGTGTGATCGGTAGGATGTTATGAAATTTATTTTTCTGCTGTTAATTAAATTTTGTTTGAGTTATTTAACACAATGACAACAATCACTTAGGCTTGAAAAGCTTACATGGTACCAAAGCGATCTCTCATAGTGATACTATAAAGGATTTACAACAGTAATTCAAATGCAAAAAACAAGGGCCAGCAATTAGAGGGTTTCAACAATCTTTCTTAAATAATTTTCTTATTTGGAAGTTTGTGCATTGGATCTTAGAGATGGGCTTAGTTTTCCTCATATTTGAGGACAAACTAGATGATGCCTCAAATTTTTTGGCATGGAAAGTGAGGGTTATACTTTAGCAGAAGATACTGAAGGCTCCAAGAACACTGACCTATACTTATAAATTTAGGTAAGTAAGATACTTACAGGATTTCGATCCTATGACCATGACAAAAAGAGTGCCTTGACATTCATCCATTCACTAACAATTCTAAACCCTATAAACAAAAATACAATAAATGAGATTAAAAAAACCATAATAGAAAAGAACATTATGGTGATCCCTTCCTCATTACCTTTACCTAACATTTAATGATGAATCATGAATGTTGTCTTTACCAGCACAGTGAAGAAATAAATAACCATGGTCCTTGATGCACCATTTCCTAGAGAACATTTGGTGCACCCGATCCACAAAATCTCACAACCCTGACACAGAAACACTCTTGGGATGCAGGATTGACAACCTTAATGATAATCTGTTAAACTAGAATCAAAGAAAATTTTATAAGCATAATGCACTTGTATCGTTCTCTTGTTTAAGAGAGAATCTGGTTCAAGATCATTTTTCTCTTTTAGCAAGTGCTAGATAGATTTCCTAGAATCAAAGCTTTGAAAAGAAAAAAACAGAGAGAAGAAATAGATGAGGCCCCAAATCTAGTAATACCACTGGGATTCTGTAGAAGTTTAAAACACAAACTTGCAAATTAAATATAGGTTCTATCAATGGTGTGAAAAAAAAACCATCTCTACGAGGTCTTAGATTAAATGAAAGTCATCAAGATATAGAACTGATTCTCAAGGTAGAATGTGATTATGAAACTCACCTCTTTTCTTCCCCCTTGAGCTTGCAACCAGTCGGCACTGTCCTGGTTCCTATGAAATGAACACAAAGTGGATTAAACAATGGTCTAAGAAAACATGGATATTGTACTATGAAGTAAATAATATGGTATAGTAGCAGTTCTTTGTCAACGAAATGTACAGTTCAGCGACAGTTTTTTTGTACATAGAAGGCCTCTCTGTACCATTATCTCCTACAATATATTTTTCCTCAATTGTATCCAACTTCGAGTAATCATGGTTTACGAACAAATTATAGATAAAGGAAAAGAAATAAGAGAATATCTAAGAACAAAGAACATGGGAATGCATGCTGCAAAACACTATTTTCTGAATTATGTAATTTCCCAAAAATGCCACAAAAGATAGGCAGCTCGTTCCACTACAGTATGTCAGCTTGTTCCACCAGAGTATGTCAATTTAGATTTATTTAAACCATAATATAATAATGTAAATATTTGAGCGTTTAGAACTTTTTAGTCATTTTGATGCATCATTTATATTATATTATATTCACTACAGGTCAAGTAGAAAGTGAGGTTTTCAAAATCCAACTCTTCATTGGAACAACTGTTATGACAATGTTTGTTTAAAAGGCATGCCTAGCACACGTGAATTGTTGGAAAAGATACCAGTGAACATTAGATAAATGTAACCAGATTCCACCTTCCAAAAGAGCTGAGAACAATTCCATCAATAACAAATTGATTTTAAAATCAAAGTCTCTAACTCAATCTTGCGTTCCTTTTAAGCCCACCTCAGTTTGATTTTACCTTTTAGCATGGATCCATCCCACCCTTAGATCAAAAAGCTCAAGGTGGACTTAAGAGATTTAACACTAAGATGAATATATGCTAGTTTTAATCTTACCAGACCAGCTTCTATGCGTGTGGGTGGTAGGGAAGGGGTTTTCTCTGGCTCCCAGAAGAACATAAATATACTTATTAAGGATGTCATCAGATAGGCAAAGGAGATCATTTATTCTTTTCAGAAAATCTCCTCCTCACATATTTTCAGAGAACATAATAGGAAGGTCGATGCTGCTACAAAATGTTGAGAAATGTAGTTCAAGCATAAACTTCTTGCACACGTTTCAGGTTTCAATGTGAATGTCTGCATTTATTTAATGAGCACCTTCGAAAGGTGATGACTAATTCTATTTTGTAATATTTACAGAAAAATTAAAAATGAAAGTATTGTTTTTTTTTTTTTTAAGTCAATGTAATCCTAGAATTGGGGATATTAGTTATCCTCTCTAAAAACATAAATAAGATCATATAAGAGAGATCTCATGCACATGAGAAGAAAGAAAGAGAGTTGGAGGAAAGAAGAGTGCATCCAGAAGAAAATAAAATCAAATATGTTAAAGAGTCCAGCAAGTACAACAAACTATACAACTGGGACCACTGTTTTTTCTTCATGCACATGCCATACATCAAATCTGGACATACACCTTTAGGTCTTAACATAGAGTGTATTTACGGAGTGTGCTTCAATTATTGAGAGGTAGAAAGAGTGATTTTATGCCCAAGAAAGGAATAAATAGATCAGGTTGTACTATTGTAGTTGTACGTAGTTATTAGCTATTCAGGAAAGGCATAAATAGATCAGGTTGTATTGTTATAACTGTAGCTTATTTTCACAGGGAATAAACTATTGTTTGAGGTGATTTTATTGACTGTACAACTACTTTTTTAAAGTAGGTTGCAGAGGTCACCTTGTAAGTTTTGATCAAAAGATTGAAAAATTGATTTGAAGGAGAAATCCATGTGTCTGTATTTTATTTTTCCATTGTTCATTTTTCAACTATTTGTGTGATCGGTGCAATGTTATGAAATTTATTTTTCTACTGTTAATGAAATTTTGTTTGGGTTATTTAACACGAGGACAACAATCACTTAGGCTGGAAAATCTTACATGGTACCAAAGCTATCTCTCATAGTGATACTATAAAGGATTTACAACAGTAATTCAAATGCAAAAAAGAAGGGCCATCAATTAGAGGGTTTCAACAATCTTTCTTAAATAATTTTCTTCTTTGGAAGTTTGTGCATTATATCTTAGAGATGGGCTTATTTTACCTCAAATTTGAGGAGAAACTAGATGGTACCTCAATTTTTTTGTCATGGAAAGTGAGGGTTATACTTTAGGATAAAATAATTAAGCAAGCTCCCTGAAAGTGGAAACAATGGTTGATCCCTATCCTAAGCATCTTATTCTCTGCCTCAAATAATGATCCTCTTCGAGAGCATGCATTATTTTTCCTTCTGCACCAATATTCCAAGGCTATAAATAATCCAACCATAGATCAATAATAGGTGTAGCATTCTTCAAACAAGCACCTACTGGCCAATAACTGAAAGCTCGTAATATAAACATGTACAAAGGCCTCTGTAGCAGAAGGGACCATGTAGTAGGCACAAACAAAGTGCTCGATGGCAAAGAAAATGACCAGAATCTCAAGGTATCCATTTGTAATGCAGTTCCCCATCCAGAATTTGACTCTTCTTGAGGACAACACAAAGTACTTTTTACATAATTGACCAATATTTTCACAGCCTCCATGATTTCTACATTGGGGAGAGTATACCTCTGATATCGGTTTTTAACAGGTAAAAAGATACCAAAAGACTAGAAACCCCATGAAGACAAGGGCGAAAATCGTCATTCACCAACCAAAATTGTACAAAGGTATGAAAAATAAACTCTGCGCGAGGAAATATCGATGGATTATCCTCGAAAAAAAAGGTGTGCAGACACACTAGGAGCACAAAGACTAGATATAGGAACAAATTTGTATAGATACAAATTCAGAAGATGAAAATAAGGGTTAGAATTGAACTTTACAGGCCTTCTATTGTCATGGCTACCATGCAAACGATGCAGAGAAGACACCCATTTCTCGAAACGAGATCGGGAACGTTTCTTAAACCCCCATTTTATTTCATTTGAATCCGAACGATGCATAATATAATTATCTTTGCATACAGCATAATAAGAAAACCAAAACATAAAATACTCAAATGCATTCAACTGCACCTGAAATCCTCCCCAATGGACATCCTCCATTAATCAACCTTTAAATAAAGCAGGGCAGACTTCAGATAAGATATAAAAACCCCTCTTCGACTGAAGCATGGGACGAATCCACGCCTGAAGGTGCTTGTATGGAAACACATAGTGAACCACAATCGCCTCATCTACGGCAAAGATTGACGAAAACAAAGATCCAGATGGCGAAATAAGATTTATGATAGCATTCGCGGAATGCTCGGAGGTCTGTGCGATCCATCCACCAATGTTGGACGGCTGTAAGGCCTCCTCGAAGCCGAAGATCTTACAGAGCAGAATGGGGAAACATTTTATGTAAAAATGCTTGGTCTGATCCCAAATGTGCCTGTCAGTGAAGGATTCGATGGCCCCATATTAGACGAAGATGAGGAAGACACAACCATTTCACTTCCAAAGAGAAATCTATCGAAGATGAAGAAGACACAGCCATTGCACTTCAATTTTACAGTCTCGCTACTGATCCGTTCGGAGGCTTAAATATCGAGATAAACCCTTCAAAATTTGTGAGCTAGAGAAACACTAAACCTTACACTACATCGTATCGCAGCACTCTCTGATCTAGTATTCATCTTTATTTCAAAATATTTGCACGACCTTAAGTAGCTTTTCAACTTTTTCCATTTCCCACGTTACAGTAGGGTAGGGTAATGTAGGGTCGGGAAATTTTGGTGTTTTTGAGGAGCGTGTTTGTTTTGTGGGAATAGAACCACCATTTTTGTGACCATCCCAAGGGCAAGTGACGTAGTAACCTTCAAGTGTACATCAATTAGAACTAGTTTCCACTGTAGGCTCCAGCATATGACCATCAAAAGCATGCATTGTTGTTAACAATGAGAGTAGCAATAGGTCGTTCTATGATCTGCTTGCTGGGTCTTTTTAAGGAATAAAAACAAATGAGCGCAGAACAGAGTGCACATCTAATGGTTGTGGGGTGAGTCCCTGTCATATGATGCACATTCAGGGCAGGGAAGGTAGATAATCTGCCCTTTAATTCGATTGATTCTTCATATAAAATTCATCACTCTTTATACAACCTATCATATCTGAAGAAAATTACACACAAAATCCTTCTCTGGTCGTCCAGGTTCGAGTAGTATATACCTGAGTAACTTCGACAGAGGTAACCCATATGAAAACCACAACGCCAATCAGCACCCGCCCTGCTCTGTATTGTCGTTATTGCCAATCCACTAGCCGTGCTCTGTATTCCCATTATTGCCAATCCATTATTAAGAGGAGGCATTTCTGCTTGTTGGTCTTGATGGTGATATTCTAAAGAGCCCACGCAATGGGATTTACTTTCACTTTAAATTTTAAGTTGAATCATCAATCCCTGTGAAAGCAGATCTTTCAGCACCAGTGCTTAAAGAACTAAGTTAACATCCAGACAGATACATACCTGTAACATTAAGCAACAGGCGTACCAGCTCTCAAAGCACCAGATGTAGCAACTCTCATCCTGCGGCTCTTCTGCTTGGGCTCTCCTGCTTGCGTTGCTCTCCCTTCTTCGGATAAGAACAGATATCTCCTTGCTTCTTGATTTTCCTTTGCGTAGATTACACAGATTGATGATCGGTACTGAACGAGCTTCTCGTTCAACTGGTTCAATGGCTAAAACTGTAGATTTTTCTGGAAAAACCAGGTCGGTTATGAGTAAACAGATTAAAGGTAAATAAATCGATCTGTAACTGGAAGGGATGCAACAACTCTTTAAGAATACTCTTTTTCGAATCAGGATGGAATACAAGATCAGAACTACTCGCTTACATTAGCCAACAACAAATTGCCCTCCCTTTCTGAGAGCTGTATTTAAAACTCTGCATACTAAATAATAACTACTCCAACCCACAAGGCTCCTCCAACCAAGTAATTGATAATTTTCAATTAATAGAAAGCAATGGCTTTCCCAAATCTCCAACCAAACAACTAAAGATCGAAACACCAGTGCTCCCACAATTGTCCGCTTTGATTATTTGCCTGTTGTGATAGTAATACTCCGAACACACCAAATCGGATATTCCCGCGTATGGCCAAACTAAAATTCTGAAGTTGGTGCAAATGCCCGCGAATGTCATATATTCAAATCTTTACATTGCCAATGTATCAAACTATTATATATTATAAACTAATTATATATTATAAATTATTATATATAATGTAATAAATTGACATGAAACTATTATATAATATAAATTATACATTGCCAATGCATCAAACAATTATATATTATAAACTAATTATATATTATAAATTATTACATATAGTGTAATAAATTGACATGAAACTATTATATATTATAAATTATTATATATAGTGTAATAAATTGACATGAAAATATTATATATTATAAATTATTATATAGTGTAATAAATTGGCATGAAACTATTATATGTTATAAACTAATTATATATTATAAATTATTATATATAGTGTAATAAATTAATGGTACAATGGTATGAGGAGAAGGATTAACATAAAATATAAATTATATACAGTGTAATAAATCAATAATATAATAATATAATGGTATGAGAAGAAGGATTAGTATAAAATTATTATATTTTATAAATTATTATATAGTTTGAGATGGTTTAATGGTTAAGAGTGTGTGTTTTTTTTCAAAAGGTCATGTGTTTAAAATCAGAGGGGTTAAAGTATGTATGTCTTCGTAGACTTAGTAGTCAAATTGCTGCCCAAATGTGGGTCCCTTGTTCCAAAAACAGGGGGTCTCATACACCAATTTCGAGTCAATATTTATATCAATTTACCATGTATAAATCAACATACTTTGAATTCAAATTAATGAAATCATTCTCGTTGAATCTAGTGCAATAATGAACCACAGTATGTAACAATGCCACAAAAAACCCATAACAAATAGTGTGTCCACAATTAAAAATTACTAACATAAATGACTAATTCATAGACTTGTTGTACTTGTTATTTGGTCATATTTTTCTTCTTGGACTATAATATTCATTTACATTAATCATTATTAATTTTGTTATTTATTATCTAGTCATATATTTTAATCCTAGAATAAATTAGTCATTTAAGTTAGTCGTTTTTAGTTTATTCACTTATTATCTAGTCGTATATTTTATTCCTAGACTAAATTAGTCATTTAAGTTAGACATTTTTAATTTAGTCACTTATTATCTAGTCGTATATTTTATTCCTAGACTAAATTAGTCATTTAAGTTAGTCATTTTTAGTTCGATCACTTAAAATTACTCAAATTTAGTAGTATTTCACTTGAAATAATTGCGGTGACTAACATTTTTAGTCAGCTAGTCACTAATTTCATCATTTTTTACTAGTGCATGGAAGGATCACATGGAGGAAGTGCTTGATGACAACGGGTTGCTTGAATACGTCAAGACAAACATTAAAAAACCAGGATCAAGTGATTCCTAAGACCTAGCCCAATGGAATAAATATAATTCAAAGGAGAGGAGAAAAATATCGAAGGGAGTGTGAGACCACAATGTCTCAAATATCGATGGGAAAGAAACTCCTTTTACAATGTGGAAGGAACTGACTGAGCTATTCAAGAATAGTAATGACCATAGAAAACTGGCCCTCAAAGACAAACTTCAAAACATCAAGATGCTGAAGAATGATATTATTCCACAATATCTCACCATATTTTCACAAGTTTGGGATGAGCTTGGAGGGGTCAGTGAGAATGTTCCACAAGATTACCTAGTGAGCCTATCTCTTCTAGGCCTTCCCAAAAGTTAGCATATCTACAAGGACTCGATGAATAGGAGGGAGAAATTACCAAATTTGGAATGCTTATGGTATGATTTGGTACAAGAAGACATCAGACAGAGTACCATAGATGGAACCTCATCCATGGGAGAGGATGAAGAAAATTTTGAATTGGATGGAAAGGGAAAGAAGGGAAAAGAGAATAAATCTCAAACTAAACTATAATGTAGCCAACAAGACAATAAGAAAGACTTTTCCAAAATAACATTCTTCAATTGTCATGAATTCCGGAGCTATGCTACAAAGTACCAACACAAAAATTGTAGCAAGATGAACTCAGGAGCAAGTGAAGCATTGCCTTCATAGTTCAAGCTAGACTTCACCTTTATCACATGCATGTCCAACACTTTGATGGGGAGTCCATGGGGCTTGAAATCAAGGGTCTCATTCCACATGACATGGTGTACAGTGTTTTTTAGTGACCTGGAGGATAAATATATCCAAATGCATATATATCTTAGGGGTGATGGAAGGTACAATGCTACCAAGATTGGTACAATAACATTTAAGAGGGAGTCTAGATACCTTATTCACCTCAAAGATGTTATGGTTGTGCTAGGCATAAATAAGAATCTCATATCTATAGAATTTTGGAAGAACATGTTTATGATGTGATCTTTCATAAAGGTAAATAATTTCTTAGGCACATAGCCACTATAAAGGTGAAGTAGATCCAAGGTGACCCTCTATAAAATTGATGTGGAACATTTTGTTTGATTAAGTAGTAAGATAGAGAAAGTGAAGAGTCACGATGTCGATGAACTATGACAAAATATGTTGGACCATTTTCATCATGGTTATGTAGAAAATAACCACTATCCTTCATAAAGGATCACTTGAGCATCAATATGTTTGCAAAGGTTGTACTTTGGGGAAGTATGTAAGATACACATTCCATGATCGAGATAACAAAGAACATGAAGTCTTGGAAAGAGTCCACTTTGGTGTTTCTGGAACCTTATTGACAACCTCCACTTCTAGAAACAAATAATTTATTAGTTTTATTGATGATTTCTCATGGAAGTGTTGGATATTCTTCATGCAAAAGCAGGATGTGTAATTCTCAATTTTTGTAGAATTCAATGCACTAGTAAAAAAGAGGTTGACAAGAAAGTGAAGACTTTGGGGAGAGATAATGGAGGTGACTATGTTTCGAATGAATTCAATGATTTATATGTGAAATAAGATATTCAAAGAGATCTCACAACACCCCACAACTCACAGCAGAATGGGGTAGCTACGAGAAAGAATTGTAGCATTATTGGAGCTACGACAGCTATGCTACATGACCAAGGCATACATCTGCATTTTTGTGTAGAGGCATGTAAAACAAAAATATAATTGCATAAATGGTGTCCTTATGATATCCTTCGTATTATTACATTGGAGGAGTATTTCTCGGGGAGAAATCCATATGTGTCTCATTTCAGAAATTTTGGAGGCTCTATTTACTGCCATGTATCCAAATATTCGAGGAATAAATTTGAGCTAACTACATACTTGGGGGGTTTTGTGGGTTACACTGAAACTCCACACAATTATCGTGCATATTTACATTCACTCATAAAAACATTTTTAGGGAGGGATGTAAATTTTGATGAGGAGAAAGTGATGGGGTGCTCTCTTGAGAGGGAGCTTTAGATCCCACTAGAAGAGGATATTTTACCAAAGTAGGAGCCTCAGGAAGAGCCTAAGGAATTTTTGGAGTAGCCATAAATTTAGGAATAGAGAGGAGATAGAGTGAAGACATCCACTCAAGCATAAACATCTAGAGAAGGTATAAAAATGAACAGGGGATATGATACATTAGTGGAGTATGCGAGGGAGATTATGGGAGCTCCTTCAAATTTTCATAGGAAAAGGAGGTCATGTGTGAGGTAAATTGGATACATGCCTCTAATGACTAAGCCATCCTCTTTTGAGGAAGCAGTTGAGGAACTAGTTTGGGTTGATGTAATGGTGGAATAATACGAATCCATCATGGAGAACAATGTTTGGGAAATGGTCCCAAGAGGAGAAGATAAATCAGTTGTATGTTCAAGATGAATATTCAAGGTTAATAATGCAGTAGATGGAAGCATCGATAATTATAAGCTAATATTTATGGCCAAATGATTCTCTCAATGAAACCTTTTCTCCCATATCAAGGTGTTCATCCATTAGATAAATTCTTGCACTTCCTGCGTATATGGGGTGGAAGATCCACCAAATGGATGTAAAAAAAAAATTCTTAATGGTGTTATTGATGTGGAAGTGTACATAGAAAAACCACAAGGTTTTTAGACATTTTATCAGAAGTCTCAGGTGTGCAGACTCAGGTGACTTTTGTATGGTGTTAAATAGGCACCCTGAGCTTGGTAGGCTCAGATGGACAATTGTCTCACTTTTTTGGGTTTCCCCAAAAGTGAAGTGGATGTGAACCTCTATAATATTTTTGTATAAGGTAAAATTATTATCATTTTTTTATATGTGGATGACTTAATATTGATAGGTGATGAGAAACATATCAACTCTTGAAAGGAGGACCGTGCAAGGAAATTTGAGATGAAAGAAATGGGTATCATACACTACTCCCTCTGGTTGGATGTATGGAAAGGAAATGGGGAATTGTTTGTGTCTCAAGGCTAGTATGTGATTGAGATACTATATATATTTCGCATGGATAGTTTTAAGCCAATAGAGAGACCTCTAGTGACCAACTGGAGGAAGGAGGATGCCACTTCAGGTGAACAGGTTGATGCCACCGTTTACCAGTAGCTAGTGGGTTCACTGATTTATATTATGAATGTAGGACTAGGTATGTGCTATGTATTCAAAAAGATAATCCAAGCTATGGTTAGGCCAACCAAATTGTATTGGAAATAATTTAAGCATGTTTTACAATACCTTTGTTTATGGATTATGGTATAGATAAACAAAGGGAGTGAATATGCATGGCTTCACAGATGTATATTGGGTATGGATTCCATCCAACTAAAAGAATACATCAGGTGGAATTTTTAGTGTTGGATCCACAATTGTTTCCTGATACAACAAGAAGTAGATGTTTGTGGTGCTCACCTTCTTAGAGCAGAATAGATGGCTGCAAGTCAAGTAACATTTGAGGTGATCTGGATGAGAAAGATACTTGTGGGATTGTTTCGTTAAGATATGGATCCAACTGTGATATATTATGATAATCAAAGTTTCATTAATATCTTTGAGAATCCAATATTTCATTATAGATACAAGCATATGCAGATCCATTCTCATTATTTATGGGGTTGTGTGGAAAGGGATATAATGTTGCAACAATAAATCCCGATAGATGAACAAGATGCTGACATATTGACAAAGGAATTTTTAAGAGGGAAGTTCGAATTTCACAGGTTCAGGATAGTGGTGGTTGAAAAACCCTTTGTTTCTAAGAGCGAGTGTTGAGAAGTGTAGCAAGAAAGGCTCAATTTGATGCTGCCAAGGTTAAATTGAGAAAATTTGAATTTCCACATCCAACAAACAACCTGGAGGTACTTAAGTAAGTTGAAATGGATATTTTCATTTATCTAGCTCAATAAATTCGATTTATAGGTCTTGGAGTTCAGTTAAGCATGTGTGATTTCTAAATTTTAGTAATCTAGTTCAGTTATTTCTAGTTGTATTCAGTTAAACTAGTTCCAAGTGTTGATAGAACTAGTGGGAGGTTATTTGTCCAGTGGTACAATAGTCTAACTCAGTGATCATCCAATTAGCTAATAAATTATCTAAAAATTTATAGTGCATGCAAGAAATTCAAATTCATCATTTGTGGTGGAGATTCCAAGGTAGTGTAACATTAATTGTAGACTAGTTTTGAGTGTATAGGTGTTGCATGCAATAAATTATCAATCCTTGGGAATTGTGCAATCAATTTGGAGGAAACTCCTAAATAATAGGGGTTATTTCCTCAATATTTGCACAAGGTAATAAAAGCTCAGGTGGAGGAAAATATTGACTAAGTGTAGGTCAGATCTTCTCATTGAGTAGAGAGAAAGGTTATTATATTCCAAGTTGAGATCAAAGTGAGCAAGAAATTATACTACATTCTCTATTCATAATATTAATGCAAATATGTGTGAGGATTTTTTTCCCAGTTGGGTTCCCCTAGAAAATAATTGTACATGTGTGGTTTTTCTTATTTCATATTTTGGAATGTTGTTTTAAATTGTGAATTAATCTCCACAGAGGAGTAGAGTAAAGTTGTGTCTCTTCATTTAGATTAAATTTCTTAATTAGTTTAAATTATATCACCATATGTACATACAGAAAAAATGTACAACATTTACACAGTAGCAGTACTACATATCTAGAGACCACGCCATCTCTATAAGGAAACTTTTACTCTAGTTTCTTTCCCACGCCTTATGCATGCATCCATAACTGAAATCATAGGTCTATGGTTATTTCCACATTCTAGAGATCACACTACTTTCATTACACTCATGTATCCTTCCAAATTTCCTATCATAACATAAAAATAGGCATAGTGTTCGCCCATAATATCAAAATCATATCGACAGATACTAGCCTCATAGGTGTTTCAGGGCTACTGTTCCCACTTTATTCATGATAAAATATAGAACCTTTTCATGCCATTCACTTGAATAAAGAAATAATTCTTCCACAAGAGTGATCCCTGATGACCCTCTCAAACAATATTGTTCATTCATATATATATATATATATATAAACATTAGAATAATCATGATCACAACAAAATTATGATTGTTCTCAAGATCAAGGAAAAGAGAACTCCCCTTCTCCTTGCACAACATACACAACATTGAGAACAATGATTCCCAACATAGAAAATGTATCTAATGCCTCAAATCCATTCACCTTACCTTTCCTGGTTATCTTTCTTATGGTTTTCTTGCCACTATTCCTAGTTCTTCCAAAGGAAACCTCAACCCGAGCCTACTTCAAGATTTCATGGAAATCTCTTTTTTTCTATGGAATTCCCTCGATCATACTGCCATAGACACATAACTATCAATGCATAAATGAATATAAAAATATACCAGTTACCTTCCCCAGTTGTACCCATCACATTGCCTCACAACTACATCTGATCAACCATATTCCATGTAGCTTCCTTGGGCCCAAAGTGCTTCCAGAACACTTTATCCTGCTCTATTACTCGATTCTAGAGCATGAACTCATTATGTTTCAAGATTGATTGAGGCTCTGCCTGGAACTCTCTTGGGTTCCACCTCGACCTCAATGATGGATACATGATGACCTGCCTGCCTACATGCTATCTACTATTGCATAGGTTCTGGGAATGATCTGACTTACATCCCCAATTGTTTTTTTCCTTTCGCACACTATAAATATGATTCCTGCCAGACATCCACTGTGCACTCTAATAAAAAATCGAATATCACTATGATATAAGGGAAAATCCTTCCTGTGATGAACTCCATTACATGTTGAACATTGCAATCGTTATATAACTTCAAACATAAAACTCATACTAAATCATCTCCTCATCCCTGATGCCTCTAACAAAGCTTAACACCCTCCCACTAGATGCCTGATTTTCCTTTGAAAACGAACGTATCTATCTTAGCTTTCACGTTCTCAGAGTAGTCATGAAATATTAAGAAATTCTTCTCGAAAGTACCCCCTTTCGCTCCTCCTATAATGATGATGGAAGTAATGATGATCATGTCTCTTAGAAGTAGAAGTAGACTAGAATCCATAAGTACTACCCCTCCTATCAAGTGTATCCAACCATCCACCACTTCTGACTGTGCCATCCCTATCCAACCTATATCCTAATCGATACCTAATACCATATGCCACATTTGTCATTTCCTCCCACCCATGACTGATCCTCAACTATCCCTAATTATGCAAATCTATAAGGCTCTGAAGGATGATTTCATTGACCTCTAGTTTCTTTTCTTGAGCTCTAGAGAGTATTTCCTAAGTCTCAATCAATATGTTATTGTATGCATTACAACTTCTAATCTATGCCCTCAGAATCCTCAATGTATCAGATAGATCAAGATAATACACTTCTCCTTGTTGGTGAACTGACCCTTCCCATTGCATTGAATTCACATCAAGATGGTAAGGGGCATCATGTGAATTGTGGTCCACTACTCTTCTCTTCATCTCTAATCTTCTATTGTCCTGCAACATACCATGTTAGATAAACCAAATATAAACATAATCAAAATCCTATATCTGTAAAGTTCAGGGGAGGCTATCACATCGACATATCTCAATATAGATTAGCATGACACATAATAATATCAAGAACTTGATCGTAACGAAAATAATCATCATGTAATTCATATAAAAAAAAGTTAACTAACATGAATGATTAATTTATGCATGTGAATAGAACCACATTGATCAACTAGAATCTATTATGCATGTAACAACAACAATAATAGAATGGCATTTATGCATATAACCAAAATGCACATAAAACTAATTAACCATCATGCCTTTATTCCAACATATAAAACTATATGAAAGTCTTATTTTACCCCAAGTTCGAGTGTTGCAACCTTGCTCTAATACCAATCTGTAATGCCTCCTCCCACATTTACCAACTTTTATAATATATCGAGGGTAAACATGAGATGAGACTCACTATGTTGTATTATGACCTCTAAGTCCCAATTATGGAAGTGGGGATGAAAAACCAATAACAGAATGACATTCCTCAGATATTACATTACCCTATGGAGGATGCAAACCACCTCAGCTAGTGAATCCCTAAGTTGGTGTTAATTTGGAACCTTGTTGACAAATTTGAAGCATGGGATTAGATTACTCTTTTTGAGAGGACCAAATTTGACTATTGAAGCCACTAAATTTGGATAAGGGAAAGTTTAATTTTGAATTAAAGCCCACATGTGCACAAAAGGACAAGTGAGTGGAAAAATAGAATCTGGGCACCCATGGATGGATATAAATACTAGTCAAGTGACCCTCATTTGGACATCATCATTGTTATGATCATTCTTCTTTCTTTGGGTTTGGCTTGCACTGGTCGAAGCCTGGGTCACAAAAAATATTTCATACAGGTATGAGATTGTAGGGTTCAAATCCCGCACTTGTGATTAGGGCTTTGGTTTCCAGCCATAGGCATACCTCGGGAAAATTTAAATCACAACTATAGGAACATAGGCTCATGTGTGTGGTTGGATGGTTTCACTTACATGCACATCACTTTCCGCATGTGGTTGAGAACTAGGGTCTGAATTTTACAGTTGAAAAAAAAATTCTTCAGTTTCTCAGAGAGTTCAACAGTTGACCACATACAGTGACATTTGATTGCAGGCTTTTGAAACAGGGTTTTGATTATTAGTATTGTTGGGTTCATCTCATGGATTTTTTTTAGTTTATTTTTCTAGATATGATTATGGTAGAAGTTATGGATCATTATACTCCCTTTTGTTGAATTATTCAATGTCAATCTAGTAAGAAGAAGAATCTGAAAGGGATTTCCCCATAGTGGGTTTTTCCTTGGTCTATGACCAATCCTGGTATCTCTATGTTTGAATGATTTTCTTCTATTTATCCTTCATGTTCCTTTGCATTCATGATGATATTTTTATTTTATTTTTCGAATATGTTGTTTAATAATGTGGTAAATATGGATAATTCTATAATGTTGTTGGGTGAATTCAATATGTAAATGATGAAATGAAATTAGCTAAAAAAAAGAACAATATAGTCTTAAGAAAATTTAACATTATATCAGAGTTGGGCTAAAGAAAAGTCATTAAATATCACCCCTATGAGGACACCCTTGTTGGAAGCAAGAGAAGATGGTGGAGACCTAAAAGAATGCTAGGATTTGAAGGAAACCCTAGGCAATTTGACTATTATTTTTTTATGGATTTTATGAGGTAACAGTTTGGAAGAAACCATGGATTACGAAAAATATTTGAGATATGCATGTTCAATGTGAATATGTTCAAGAACTTGTGATAGGTTTGATGTAACACTAGACGGGGTAGTCTCAATTAGGCCTGGTTGTTGATGAAGTTGGTTCAAATATAATTAAGGAAACATTGTTATATGGAAAATGGAAAATCATGACCCTTGAAGGTTGGTTCAAGTGGGATATGAGCACCTCTCATTGAAGATAAATAATTTTTAGACTTATGTTACTTCTTTATGTCTTTAATTTTGTTTAGATTTACTGATTTGAACACTAATTATACTTACTAAATGTATATTAGAGTATTTGTATACTTATAAACTCCTAATGATATGTGATAAATGGACCCTTATTGAGGATCATCTGAGGTGTAGGAAAATGTAGCTAGGGCAGGTAGAGAAGAGCTTGTACTAGAAAAGGAAAGAGGCACTTGATGAAAAATGGACAAAGTGCTCCGACTTCCAATGTCAAATAAGAAGGTGCACAAACATCTAAATACTACAAGGTATGTATAGTATATTTTTTTAGCTACAATAATGGATGGAAAGGTAATCTCTAAGGTATGATGGGAATGTCACCTTCATGAATGACTCGTGCATATGAAAGTAAGTCTAATCTCTAGTACATATGATATATTGGCGTACTTGATGTTTGGAAAGTATTTTACATTTTAGTCATGATGGATTTCCTGAAGTAGGATAGATACATAGTTTTTTAAATATGGCGACTTTATATTATTGTTAATGCTTGTGATAAGCATGATAACCTTGACGAAAAATTTGTAAGAATTAGATTTATATTCAGTATCTTCTTGTTGAACTTGTTTAGGTTTTGATAATCGTAGTAAATCAGACAATGCAATATGATAAAGAAGTGATGAAGTGATTATAATATTTGATGTATGATGATACACCTATAAGCTACCCTAATCATAACACTCTAACCCTTGATGAAAGTTTGATGTCATGTTCATATATGATGATGTAGTTGATGCTAACATGTTATGACCATGATGAGTATATGTTTAGAACTTGATATACTTTTATTTCATGACCTAACAATATAGTTGATGCATGAAAGTATTATGATAGATAGATTGAAGTGTCTTCACATTAAGAGGGAGAAACTCTCCATAAGATCCATACACATATTATGATTTACATTAAATGTATAGAAGATTATTTATTTTTGAAGTAAGATTTTTGGACATGAAAAGAAAAATATATGATGTTGTTAGTTTGCATCAAGTCCTAGTCTGAGAAGAGAAGGTTTCTCCGAGTATAAGCCCCAACCACTGGGAGAAAGGCTTGAGGGTGTGGTTATAAGCCTCCCAACCAAATGGATGAAGGACTATGGCTGTGGTTAAGCCCGTAGGGCACAAAAAACTAAATCATTATTCATAAAAAAGGAGCACATTTGGAGTATGACCGTCCTATAGGTATGGAGCAGACAATAGAAAGTCCTATGAGCAAGGAATTTTGAATGTTTGACTTACTATAAGGAATGTGAATTTATTATCTAAACTTGTGTTTGGAGGGGACTCGAATATGGATCTCAATATGTTATTTTGATTTCATCATTGACAATAATATATGACAATTATTGATAACAATTGCAAGGGTTTAACAAGATATGGCTTATTAGTTTAATATAGATGAGTAGTATTGAATTTTTGACATGATGCTTGATAGTTCATCTATATTATTTGGATTATGGATTGACTGAAAACATAGTTACCGATCAAACATGAAGTATTACCTCATAACGAGAACTCTAACCCAAAAAAACTCAAAAAACATGAAAAAGCAACCCAAAAACGAAAAGTATGTCTTCCAAAGTGCATTGTTTCTTTTTAGGGTCAAATTTCAACATTTTTTTAAATTGTGCTAAAAAAAAACTTTTTTTTTAAAAAGGATTAAAAAAACACCCTCGAATCAAAAAGTGTTGATGGTGGAACAACATCACCAATTTTTTGTGTGCAAAAAACAACCTGAAAACAAAAAGTGTTGATGCTGGTATAACATCGTCAATATTTTGTGTGCAAAAGACACCTTGAAAACGAATAGTGTTAATGTTGGAATACTGCATTTGTTCTTTTGTCCAAAACAACACCCCGAAAACAGATTGTGTTGAAACAAAAAAATTTAGAATAATAGAAATTTATATTAAAAAAAAATGAAAACGCATTTTAAAATAATTGAAAAAAAAAAACAAAATTCATTATATTTGTTCAAGTAAAAAATTTAAAATAAAAATAAATCTAAAAAATAAAAATAAAAATAAATATATTTTTACAATTAAAATTTTAAATATATTAAAAATTGGAAAATAAAAAGGAAAGAAAATAAAAAAATTAAATTAAAAAAAAAACAAATAAATTTTAAAAATACAAATTAAATTTAAAAAAGAAAAAGAAAAATTAAATTTAAAAAACTATTTTAAATTTTCATAAATTAAAAAAAACAATATTTAAATTAAAATTAAAATTAATTAAAAATTAAAAAAGAAAAATAAAATAAAATTTAAATACTAAATTATAAAAATTATTTAAAAAACAAAGAAATTTTAAATATAAAAATTAAATTAAAAAAAAATGAAAAATTAAAACAAAAAAAATATTAAATTTTAATAAATAAATAAATATTTAAAAAAAAAAAAAAACAAAACAAAAACTTTTAAAATTAAAACTTAAACAAAAAAATAAAAAATGGAAAGAAATAAATAATTTAAAAATATTAAATTAAAAAAAATAAAAAACAAAAACAAAAAACAAATTAATTTTAAAAAAAAATTATTTAATTTAAAATATAAAAATTAAATGTAAATAAAATATTTTAAATTTTAAATATTAAATTTTATTTAATTAAAAATAAATTACATTTAAACGATAAAAAATAAAAATAAAAAAAATATTTATAGGAAATTTGAATAAATTAAAAAAAATATTAAAAAAATTAAAAAAAGAAATTAATTTAATTTAATTTTTTTTTAAAATTGAATTTGGCCTCCCACCTAGGTGGCGGTGGGGGCCTGCCACTGGGTGGGTGGTGGGCTACGTGCGGCCTCCCAGCTTGCCCAGCAGTCGGGCCCCACCGCTACCTAGGTTTGAGCCGGTTCTCGCAATCGACCTCCTACCCAGCTGGCGGTGGGGGCTAGTCGTTGGGTCAGCGGGGAGGTTACACGTAGGTCACCGGCTACCCAACGGCCGATCCGCGTGCCATTACGGCGACTAAAATTCAATTTTTTTCAAATTAAATAACCTTTTTTTTTTAATTATTATTACTATTTTTTTAATTTATTAAATTTTAACATTTTTTTAATTTAATGTTTCATTTTTATTTTTAATATTTCATTTTTTTTATTTATTAAATTTAATATTTGTTTCTTTTTTAATTTAATAAAATTAATTTATTTTATTTTAATTTAATTTCTTATATTTAATTTTTTTTTTAATTTTTTAATTTATTGATTTTAATATCTATTTTAAAATTTAATAATTTTAGGTTATTTTTGTTTTATTTTTTATTTTTTAAATTTTTTATTTTAAAAATGTTTTTTTATTTTTATTTTTACTCTTTCTTTTTTTAATTTTTAAAATGGTTTAATGTCAAAAAAAAATAATAATAATAATTCAATTTTTGTTTTTAAAATTATAATTTTTTTTTCATTTTTTATTTTAAAAATTTTATTTTTATTCTTTTATTTTTATTTTTTTAATTTAATTTTCTTTATTTAATTTTTATTTTTATTTTCTTATAAATTTTCCTTTTACTTTAGTTTTTTGGTTTAATTTTTATCTTTATTTTCTTATTATTATTATTTTTAATTTAAAATTTTAAAATTTTAATTATTTTTTATTTTTGTATTTTAGTTTTAATTTTTTAGTTTTCATTATTTTTAAATTTATATTTTAATTTTTTTTTTTTTAATTATGTGGTTTTTTTTTGTTAATAACTATAAAAAATTTGTTTTTGATGTTTTTTTTGGTTCAATTTTAAATTTTTCTTTAAATTATGTGTTTTTTGAATTTTTGACCATTTTTTAATTTAATTTTCGAATTTTTTTTCTTTTAATTTATTTATTTATTTTTGTTTAAATTTTTTATTTTTACAAGTTAATCTTGTTTTTTTATATTTTTACTGGAATTTTTTATTATTTTTACATATTTTTTAGATATTTGATTCTTTTTGTCATGTTTGTTAATTTTATTTTTATGTTTTATTACCAACATGAAAATTACCACTGTAAAAAAAATGGTTGATGTTGCATCAACACCTTTCAAAATTAGCATGAAAATCACATCTAAATAAAAATGTTTGATGCTGGATCAACACATTTCAAAATTAGCATGAAAATCACTATCATTTCAAAACAAATGTTCATACTTCATAAATAAAAAAATTTGAAGTGTCAAAAATATGCTCCAAAAAAAAGGGTGATTCTGCATCACCACTTTTCAAAATCAGGTGTTTTTTTTTGCTACCTCAAAAAAGTAGGTACCAGTTTAGTTACCTATTTGATCGGTAACTATGTTATCTGCTACATTTGTGGAGATGTGGGTCATTATGCACCTGACTATCCAAACCCAGCGCAACAGACTTGTAGGTATTGTAGCCAATTTGATCATGTTATTGAAGAATTCCCTGTTTATTACAAATATGGAGCAAAAGAAAACACACACACCTAATCAAAACATTCATATGGTAAGAGATACGCTACTTGAAGAAGAACCAACTATGAATGTCATCAGTAGGAGTGGTGCAGCCACTAGTGAAGAAAAGGGGACAAAGCCTGAAACTAATCTCTGGATTCGCAAAGCACCTGAAAATAAGGAAGGATTCAACTTATAGTGAGAAAAAGAAACCTTTGTAGCAGTGAAAAAGGGTTTCGGAGATGCAGTCACCTCAACATAAAGTGAACCTGTGGACATGGTCGGGGTAGATGAAGAGATAAAGCCCTTCCTACAGGCTTGCGTCAAATTGGTTAACAATAAGAAGTCAGTCAAAAACCTCCGAGCGTTGATAGACAACTACGTAGAGAAACAACAACCCCGAATGGAGCAAAAGGTTGTTAACAAGATATATAAGAATAAAAGAAGAACTCAACGGGAAATGTGCTTGACTGCTCAGATTGGTGCATATGAGATGGATTATATTATTCGGGGATCTAGGATCTGATGCGAATGCCTTACAAAAGAAGACTTGGAAATGAATGGGAGAACCTAAGTTGGAATGGTCCACGATCCATCTGCACATGGAAAATCAGCAAAATATTATCCCATTAGGAAGACTCTCGCAGGTAGGGTGCTCGCAGACTTTGAAGTTATATAAATTGTTGATGAAACTGACCCCTATCCTACTCCGTTAGGTTTTGATTGGGCTATTGATATGGGTGGCATCATTAATCTAGAGAACAGAAGTATGGTATTTGATAATAATGGAACCAGGGTTGTGGACCCCTAGATCTTATAGAAGGATAAATATATAGAGAGTCGATGCGCACACATGATGATGTCGATCATATCTATAATTTGATTGTGTGAGACCAATATTAGATCAACCCGACAGTCAATGGAAGACTCAACCGTGATAAGTATAGCTCATGCTTTTCAGAATCAGATGAACTAGAGAACTGGGAGAAACAACAACATGAAGTATCCACGATGTGCTTCAATCGAGTGACAAAATATCTTCGGTGCATATCCTCAAAGATACATGAATTGCCTTATTATGGTGGTCTGACTAATGTTCACCTGTTTTTAGAAGAACTTTAATTTTTTTTCCAAAAGCGCAAAGATTTTGTGCACTTGATATAGTGCTACGCTCAACCCCTGCATGCTAGTTGGAGACACGCAAGGGAAACTTGGCTAACTGGGAATAATGCACCCACATGATGTGTCTGCGATTTGAGTATCCAGAAACCAGAATGGGAGAGACCTATTCTGGAGAAGGTGATCTGGGAAAAAATTTGGCTAAATGGACTGAAGCTTGGGGCGAAGAACCAAAGCTAAAATGGGTGAATATATTGATCCACACTTTGGGTAAGGTGCCTACGGACTGGTACCTCGAAACCGAGCTATGACGAGGAACCAATGAATGGACTATGTTGACAAGAATTTTTATTTTGACCTTTAGTTTTGAAAGTGGTTTCGCCTACATGGATAATGCATTGTAGGATATTCAGGAGGTCATCTTTGACACCACAAAACCAAAGTTTGAGTGCACCTTGCTAGCATGAGATGCGCAGATGAAGGACATCGTTAACTGTCAAAACTTATTAGTTGAAGATAATGAGGAAGATACAAGGAACATTACGATCCCAAAATATGAAGGACAACACGCAATTGTTGGATCTACGATTGAGTCACTAGATGTAACTAAGCCTCTGAAGATTCAGCAAGTCAACATTGGCTCAGAAGAACAACCAAAATTAGCAAAGATAGGGGATTACTGGGATGATGATATGGTGGGAAAGGTCATCAATCTATTGATAGAATATCAGGACCTGTTTCCTACGAAATTTTCTAAGCTAAAGGAGATAGTAGGAGCTCTAGGGGTAATGAAGAACACTTTGAAAATAGATGTGCAACCTATGAAGTAGTGCTCATATAGGCTGAATCCCAAATATAAGTAGGAAGTCAAAGAGGAATTGGAGAAAATGGTTGATGCACGAATCATAGAACAAATGGAAGAATATGATTGGGTGAGCCCTATGGTGGCCTAGGACAAAGAAAATAAAGGAGAAATAAGGATTTACATGGATCTACACAAGTTGACTGATGCTTGCGTACATGACCCATTCCCGACCCCATTTTGTAATGAAATCCTGGAAAATTTTGGAGGATAGAAGACATATTCAGTTACAAATGGTTTCTTAGGATACCACCAGATTAGAATCATGTGGGAAGATAGAAGAAACACAACCTTTGCGACAGAATGGGGATCCTTTTAGTATATAGTCATGCCGTTCAGTGTGAATAATGAGTCAACTATTTTCTCGCGTGTGGTAGTAAATGGGTTCAAAGAATATATCCATAAATTCTTAGAAGTATACTTTGATGACTAGATTGTATTTGGATTATTGAAGAAGCATGTGTCGAGTCTACGCCTGATGTTGGATATTTTTCGGAAGTATTAGATCTCACTCAATCTCAAAAAGTGTATATTTTGTGTCCCACTTGGAATCTTGTTGGGTCATATTGTTTGTCAGAAAGGATTGATGGTGGATTCCACAAATATAGTTGTTATTGTTTACCTGAAAGTTCGTGCAAATGTGAAATAGCTACGCTCCATTTTGGGGCATACATGGTATTAACGGAATTTCATTCAAGGCTACGGACTGATCACTGCGCCCACGGAGAATTCACTAAAGAAGGACACCTCTTTTTTGGGTCGAAAATTGTGAGAAAAGCTTTGAATTACTTAAGGAGAAGATGGTTAATGTGCCCATATTGGTCTTTTCAGACTAGGTGAAGGAATTCCATGTACATGTCAATGCCTCCTGCATTGAACTGGGAGTTTTCTTAGCATAGCCGGGAACTGGGGAGATTGACCACCTTATTGCATTTGCAAGTAGGAAATTATCAAGTGTGGAGAATAACTACTCGACCACAGAAAGGGAAGGATTAGCTATGGTATACGTACTGCAGAAATTCTGACATTTTTTGTTGGGAGACCACTTTAAGATGTTTACTGATCATTCTTATCTAAAGTACATGGTCAATAAGCCCGTGTTGTGGGGGAATATTTGGAGATGGTTACTTTTATTTCAGGAATATTATTTTGAAGTAATTGTGAAACCTGGGAGACTGAATGTTGGGCCAGACTGTCTATCATGCATTGAAAGTGGAGAAGAGCCAACCAACCTGGAATATTGTTTACTAGACGCGCAACTATTTTCTATAAAGGTATTCGATGATCACTTTGCATATATTATTAATTTTTGGACCACTGGAAGTGCACCCACATAATATACGCTGCAACTAAAGAAGGAGTTGGTCGTAAGCACAACTGACTTCACTTTGATTGCTAGTCAACTGTACAAAATAGGTGCAAAATAAATCCTAAGAAGGTATGTGTTGGAGTTTGAGGGACGAGATATTTTAGTTGAGGCTCATGGAGGGGTTGCAGGAGGTCACTATGCAGGGAAAGAAACTATGTAGAAGCTTCTATGAGTTGGATTATGGTGGCCCATTGTGCACAACGACGCACATGAGTATTGCCGCAATTGTGATGTATGCCAAAGGTTGGGGGAATCGCCGCGCAGAGATGAGATGCCCTTGCACCCACAAATGGCTTTTCAAGCTTTTGAAAAATGAGCCATTGATTTTTTCGGACCTATCGACCCTCTAGGAAATAAGACAAGTGCACGTTACATAATCACTATGAAAGAATATGTGACCAGATGGGCTGAGGCTAAGCCTATGAAGGATTGTAGTGCAGACACAGCTGTGCAATTCATTTTCAAGAACATCTTGACTCATTTTGAGTTCCCTAAGTTTTGATGAGGGGCTAAGGTACACACTTTTTATATGAAACGATTCAAGCTCTAATAGAAGAATTACATATTCATCATCAGAAGATTACGTCGTATCACCCATATACGAATGGTGTGGTGGAAGATTTTAATAAGATATTGGAGACCGCGCTCACTAAGGTATGCAATGCTAACCGAAATGATTGGGATGTTCACATCCCTAAGGTTATCTAGGCTTATAGAACCATGTGAGAATTTTGACAGGAAAGACATCGTTCAGAACGGTGTATGGGAAGGAAGCCATTATTTCGATGGAGTATATTGTCCCAAGTTTTCACATTGCAATGTTCACTAATATGATTGAGATGGATATTATGGAAGAACTATTGTCACAGTTGGTCGCGGCAGAGGAAGATCAGTTCATTGCAGGTTTCCATCAAAAAGTAAAAAAGGTGTGCGAAAAGGCTTGGCATGAAAAGAACATTAGACAAAAGGTATTTAAGGAAGAGGATTTGGTTCTTTTGTATGAAAACAAGTTTGCACACGTCTCAGGGAAGTTCAAAATGCATTGGATCAGACTATATATTGTCAAGGAAATCACAGATGGAAGTGTGGTACGCCTGGCTACATTACGCAGAGAAAAAATTCTAGGGTATGTCAATGGAAGTCGATTGAAGCTATATACAGAAAACCCTCTTCATATGCGCACCAAATGACTATATGGCCAGAAATATGGATCTGCATAGCAAGGATGGTGGATTAGAAAACAAGTGTGACGCGCACGTAGTAGCTACGCTAGAATGTTGATTGGGTCATAGAGATGCTAGAAAATAGTCGTTGGAACAGTAAATCTAGACAGTTTAACATTATTAACGTTTGGAGGAGCATATAAACTTCATTTAATAAGGATATTATACCATATTTGGAGCCATTTTAGCATTTATGGGGATACATTAATGAGAAAAAGATCGTTTAAAGTGCACTTACGCTATAAATATGACTGGAGGGATTGCATTAGTTCACTTTAATTTCTATGTTCTCTCTGTAAGTTCTTCTCTCTACTCTCCGAACATTATCTAAAGCTTATGTTTGGCCTTGATCTGATCTTTGAGGAGGAGCTACGTCACCAAGTTTTGGGTCATCTTATTCCGCCTAGCATGACTGCCACTAATACCACCCCTTCTACCACACTGGCTGAAGAGAACCATGCGCAAGATGATGAGACCCGCCAATCCAATCTAAGAAGGGACAGTCCTCGGGGTCCCAAAAGTCACCCCGTCGGAAGACACCAAAGGTACGCTTAACTATCGCAGAGTGCCAGATAAATCCTATGGAATATTTTCCCGAAACCATCATGGAAGAGGACATTGCGGAGATAGTTGATCCCATTTCATGGCTACATGCACATGTCGCGTCATGTAAAGACTTAGTAAAAGTCCCAAAGGATTTGGATAAGGTGCGCTCATATATAAACATGTCACTACTCCCAAAAAATGTACCCGTCAAAGGTGACATGTTCAAAAAGATCCCACTGCTGAAGATGGGGGATTATGACCTAGCATACCAGGATAGATTCCTAGAGCTTGCGCCACCATGTACCTAGAATAGATCCCTTATGATGGTGGCATAGTCAGAGTTGAGACGAAGTCCTAGGCATTGGGCCTACAGAAATCGAGGTTGCTCAACCTTTTACACATTCTACACTTCGAGTGTAGCCCCGTCAACTATATATGTGTGCACCAGCTACTCGCCCTCATCTAAACTACAATATGACTAGGTGGACCGATTCTGATCAATGTTGCACTGATCCATCAAATCACGAACTCTCCCGACCAAGGGGAGGACCCTGTGAAGACCTTTGGAGGAAAGAGCCCAGAGTGCAAGGTGGCCAAGGATTTGAATGAGAAGTACAAAGTCTCACTCAACACCTGGGGTTTCTTAGTGGATGAAATTAATGACTTTTCATTCCATATGGGCGCGTTGATCCTCGCATGCAAGGTGATGCAAAAGTGTTGGCCGAAGGAAGTTCTGACACATGTCATTGTGTTAGTTGGGCTATTTAAAACGTGCATGCAATTCAATTGGTCTGAATACCTCTGCACTGAATTCTTGGCTAATGTGTGTGAAGACCAGGAATAAGGGAAGCACTTTTATTATGCTTGGTTATTGCTCCTCATTGCGCTCATCAGGTAGAAGATGCCACATGATACATAGTTCCCCAATATTGAGCCTGACATGTATGAAGATGTGCGCTACACAACATTATTGAACTCGAAGATCCATACCAGAGTCACATAAAACAAGATATCTTGAGCGTTGTTCGACTCTAAAATTTTCCAGGAAATTCAGTAAAAGATGAGGTTGTCGCCAAAACTCTACGAACAGTGTAAACAAATTTTTGATTTTAAACACACATTCCACAACATGCACATCCACGCGAAGGGCGTCGTAGAAATATTTTTGTATGACCTGCCATACTTGATCTCAGAGTATGACCTGTTACGTGTCACAGCAGAATGGATTCCTGCCTGGTTAAAGCCGTGAATCACTGGGGGTTGCCTCTTCATCAGTGTTGAAGACTCTAACTAAACTATCACAACCAAGGATACACAGCAATAAGGAAAGGACGTTAAAGCAGAACCCGAGCCTATTATGATGAGAGAAAAAAAATATTTAGAGAAGGAAGCATAAGAGAAAGATGGTGAAGGCACCGAGGGCCTGAGACATAGAAAACCAAAGGTACTAAGCGATGTTCTCTGGCCACTATGGGTCTGCACAAAAATAGAAAGGGGTCCAAGTTGACAGAAACCAAGGACCTCACACTCGCCGAGGATGACTTCACAAAAATTAAGAACACGGTAAATTCGGCCATGAAAGATATCTGGAATGACATGGAAGAATGGTACAAGTCAGTCCTCAAGGGAGTACAGTCGGACCTCCTTGAATTAAAGATGCAAGCGACCACTATACAAGAGATCGTGCAACAAGCAAGCCTGCAACAAGTGAGCATGCCGACATCCAACATCAGTCAAAAGAGCATGCATCCCATTAGCACGGTGCTACCATCCCCTTTAGATAGTCGAATGATTCAGATTCCTAGACCTAACATTATAGTTGAGCCGCCTACCTTGCATGCTACTCTACGTGCATGTGGAGAGGTTCACATCAACCTAGAAAATCTACCTGGTGGAAAGCTCCATGCTATCCACACCATGATCGTGGATGAGTTGTAGTATTGGGAGGCCCATGCCATCCAAGCTTCTACCGAGTCTCAGTAGCAAGCAGCAACACTACAGAAGAAGCAATGATTGATCAAGTGTGTGGTGACCTATGAGAGGTCACTGTCCATGCATCAGCCACACCAACAATGAAGTTAGAGAGCCTAATCACAGTGCTAAAATTATCGCGCATAGAGATCTAGACCGTTCGGGAAAAGTTCGAGCGACATATTGCCGAGCTGCAGATGAAGCTCTAGCCTAAGACACTGTTGGAGATATGATTGCAGTGCGTAGTAGAGGTAAAGGTAGACATTGACAGTGTAGAAGCATCCGTGGGAGAATGTGGTACCTTTCTATATGAATCCATGGGTGTTTATACTTCTATTTAGAATGACCCAATGGTACAACTATTGAGAAATGAGCTTAGAATTAAGGATAAATAGTTTAAATAGATCAGGATGGTGGCACCAACATTAGTAACAACACATAAGCTTGCAAGACTTCATGAAGGCAAGATTAATCAAACGTAGATCAAAGACCTGCACCACTGTGAGCAGCTACTAGAAACAAGGATGCAACCTTGGGCTAAGGAAGCCTTGTAGGTCTTTCAAAACCTTGATAGCACCCTCAAAATCCTACAAAAAACAAAAAACGTTGCATGAATTTGGAAGCTAAGGGGCCAACAATAGAAAAAGTTGTAGATGAAGCACAAAGTACCACTACACAGAGCATTGAAGTCGTCATGTCACTCTAGAGATCTGTCAAAGCCTTGAAGGTGACCACCCCGCAATGACTCAAGATGAGTCACGAGATTGTGTTGGGGGCCTGTTGAAGCGGGGCCCCTTGTGGTGTACTTTTTTGGGATAAATTTTGTCTAAGTTTTGTTTAACGCGTTGCGCGCAAATGGTAAAAGCGGCTTTGGGGTGGGTAAAAGTCCCTTAATTATTGTAATGGGTTAAAGGGAAAAACCATGAGTCTCAAACCATGGTTTGAGACCATGGTATGTGTGTGTCTATGATAGTATAAATATGTAAGGATTGAGTCGAGAAAGGACATAACATGATGAATGGATGCTTTTTTATTAATGTTTTTATCTAAGTCTAGGTTTGTCTGGATTTGTCTAAGTCTTGAGCTGTGTGCAGGCTCTGCTGCTCTGTGCACAGAAATATTGGATGTACTGAATTTCATCTCTTAATAAATAAGACATTTATGGCGAGCCTCGATTCTTATGTGGTTCACTATCTTGATTATATGTTATTTTTTGTAGATCTAAATATGTTATGTGTTGCATATTTACTTCTGTGATTGAGTAATTACACCTTTACATCAATATTAGTTGATGAATAGATCTTAGTGAAGTATACTTAATTAATGTGTGCAAAATATATTGAAGTATTCTATGATAATCTGCGAAAGGGTTAGATCTGTTGACTATGCATGAAAAAATATGTTATATTATCTTCACTGAGTCTGATTAGAGCCACCACATCAAAATCTTCCTCAGGGTGCGGAAACCTGGTTCCAGCACCCCCCATACTGCTTCAGGTGAGACTTTGATCTTCACAAGCAGATCACTTCCAAAAGGGCCAGTAGTTGGAGGGTTTTTTTGGTTGTGCGATAACTCTGAACGTGGCTCAAGACCCCTCAAGCCAACAATTCATGTGTCTAAATTCTCCTATCCATTATCATTATGTATAATATGGTGCCTCTATATATCTCCTTCTTGCCATTCTAGATATTTATATAATATGAAGTTGAAATGTCTCCATATTGACCTAAGAACTAATAAAATATGCCTTTTTTCTATAACTAGTTCTAGTAAATTTTCCTTGCCTAGTATACCATGAATTTGCAATAATATAATGAGAAAAGATCATTTTCATTGGAATCCCTTGACATGATTCCATTGACATTTGACTTAAAATGTAATTAAAATTTACATTTTCTGAAACTTGAATTTTTCATATTCAATAATTCAAAACTATAAATTTTCAATTTACTCACAAAATTTACATGTGTGATCTAACTAAGTCATCATGTACAATAACAAGAGTGATCAAGCCTATATAAGTGAACATGTGGATTAACATGATTGATCAAGTCTATATAAGTGAGCATGTGCATACTTTTGCAATCCAAAGGAATAATGACCTTCTTTAAGCCATCTTAATCACACCCAACCAATCTTTGATATCACTACAATTCCATCATGTGCCAAAATGCTTGGGTGAAAGGATTACTAATTTTTTATGAACTCTAGTAATGACGGCAAACACCAGATGGAAAACTAATATTTGACACTATGAATTTCTTTTTTAGAATAACACTCATATTTTATAGAGTATATCTACAGTATTAGTATTTTACAAATGATTTCTTACACACCAATCTATGCTTTTTAACTCCATATAATAATTTTATTGGATTTTTGTACTAAATAAAATGGACTTAGCGAAATAGCCATCTATAAGGGTACGAATCTTGAGTCCATTTTTTTCCATTTTATTGGATTTCTATACTAAATACATTGGATTCAATTAAATAGTCATCTACAATGGATTCAATTTAAGGGCATATTTTCTCTTAACATCGATGTTTATGAATCTAGTTATTCATGAGCCAAACATAATTTTTATTAGAGTAATTTATGTTACTATCATCCAATAAAGTAGGGATTTATTTATTGATTATTGACCAAGAAGATTTATATTTTTATTGTGTGAAATAAAAGATGTGTGGATAATTGTTATGTATGTGAGAACATTTATTCCATACACATCCCTAGCATCATACATCTATTATTTCACACAACTACTTCTATCCTAAAATAACACAAGTGCTTTTTTATTGATTATTGGCCAAGAGAATTTATATTTTTATATTTTTATTGTGTGAAATAAAGGATGTGTGGAATACATGTATGTGTCAGAGAATTTTTATTTCACATAAAAATCTGTTTTCACACACTTTTGTTTCACATAGCTACTTCTGGAATTGGATATTTAAAGAAAAAAATTATCACTTGAAAACAACAATGTATATAAGATTACTTATAGTTTTCAAATGCATATTCTCTTAAAGTTTTAGCATGTGAAATAAAGAATATGTGAAAGAGTGGTATGTAAATGAGAACCTTTACTTTGCACACCTCAACGACGTCATATAACTGCTTTTCCATATAGTTACTTCTTCAATTAAATCTTTTCTAGAAAAATCGTCACTTTAAAAAAACATTTTATATAAAAATTTAGTTAAAATTTTCAAATGCATAAGCTTTTAAATTTTTTCATATTAAATTTCTTTATATAATTTTTTTACAATACAAATCTTTTTCTACTTAAAATTAAATTACCTTTACATATCTTTCATAGTAGATTAGAGAGACGAGAGATGTTACCAAATACAAAAATCCAATTTTAAACAAGGGTTACAAAGTAGCAATGTAAATATAGAAATGTTGCAATTTGAGTTTGAGTGTCTATGAGTATTTTCTTTGAGTGCCTTGTTAATTCAGTTGGTAAAAACATATCTATAACCATTTAGGATTGGAATCCATCACTTGAAGAATGAGCAATCATGAATTAAATAATTATAAATATATTATAGTTAAAAATAATAATTTTTTTATTTAAAAAAAAAAATTAGTGAAAGCTTAAAATTAATTATAATTTAATATTTAATAAATATATGTAGAGTAGATATTTATTTTGTTAGATCTGCCATCTCTATTTAAATCATTTGTGCTAATAGTTTGCTTAATAATGCTTACCATTAAGCCTTGCAATGATTTGTTCCAACATGGATATAAAAATAAAATAAAATTATTGAAAAAATTTAATATTTAATAAATCAACCAAAGTATCTATTTAACTATTTTTCTATGGTGAAGATAAATAACTAAAAATATGAAGTGAGCATTGCATAGAAGCTACCTTGCTCATACTCCAATCAATTTCTTCTATAAACCTCTAAGCGCAATACTTTTTTTTGTTGATATAAGCCCCAAAAATAATTAGGTGATATGTAATAAATTAGTAAACTGGTCAGCCATCTTACAATGAATTCTTTGTATATATCTTTAAATTGAATATTTTGCTGTATCTTGATTTACACGCCTCAAAATAACTAATCATACTAAATTACTGACATGTAGGAGAAAAAAATTTATTGCAAAATGATTGCCTCAACCGGCTCTGGACCTGGACAAATGTTTAAGCAATTCTTCCCTGACTGCCATGCACATTGTAAATTAAATGTTCCAGGCTCAAAAGACATTCATCAATGCTGGAAAGCAATTTACAAAAAATTCAAATCATTCTTCTGCTAAATTTGGATATAGAAGCGATGTTACCTGATAGATGCATGTACGGGACCTTGCAGATCATTTGATGGTGAACTGGTCGAATTGTGTGATTCAGTGCCCATTAAATCCTTTGCCCACACCCACATTAATTTTTTGATAAATGCATCTGTTCCCACTTGGAAATGCCATGAATGCAAATTAATGGAAGGACACTTGTCTTTATTTCAGAGAAACCAGTTGAGAGACACCCATGATCTTTAACCATTCTCGTGGAATATCATGGTGTGGAGTAGGTCCATACCTGCACGGTTCAAGAAAGGGAGGCGATGTAAGTTTTTTTATTATTTATATGATGCCTTTTGGTCCCATTAGGGTACAGACTCTTTTTAAGACTATTGTACATACCATCATTGCAGAAATAACATGAAAACTACAGCAACCAACTATAATTCAAATAAATTAAATTAAATTTTTGAATTCCTACAGCAAGTGGTGTACTTGACGTGAATAACAATGCTTTCAGCAATACGAAGTGAGTGAATTGTATCACACAATTAGAAAAAAGAAAAATAAACATAAATAAATAAATAATAAAAATATTCGTGGTGTACTAGACGTGAATAACAATACATTGAGCAATAAGAAGTGAGTGAATTATATCAAACAATTAGAAAACAGAAAAATAAATTTAAAAAATATGTGGTCGTGTCGCGCCATGTGAGGTCGCTCGACCGGGCACGTTCAAGTTAAGCCGTTTCGTTCGAGGGGGCCCATATCAGTTTTGCTAAGTTGTGACCGCCCGAGTGTCTTGTGCACATTCAAGTGGCCCTTTTTCCATTTGCTCCCTTGTGGGATTGTTCGTTCGAGCGTGTCGTGTGAGGTCACCCGACCGGGCCTGTTCGGGTTGGGTCGTTTCATTCGAGGGCGCCCGTATCAGTTTTGCTAAGTTGTGACCGCCCGGGTGCCGTGTGCACGTTCGGGGGGCCTGTTTTCCGTTTGCTCCCTTGTGGCATCGTTCGGTCAGGCGCACCATGTTGCGCCATGTGGGGTCACCCGACCGGGTGTGTTCGAGTCGGGTCGTTTCGTTTGAGGGCACCTGTATTAGTTTTGCTAAGTTGTGACCGCCTGGGTGCCTTGTGCACGTTCGGGTGGCCCGTTTGTCGTTTTCTCCCTTGTGGAATCGTTCGGTCGGGCGCGCCGTGTCGCACTGTGCGAGGTCACCTGAAGACTTCATCAGATGGCCATTCTCTGGACTTAAATTGCGTGACAACATTGTGGCTGAGTTTGAAACTGGAGATTGAACATACATTTGGTTTGATTGCAATAGAAATTTTCATCAATAAATGTAAATCAATGGCAAAAAAATACTATAAATTAATAAATAAAGAAGACATGGCAACAAGCAACAATACTTACAAAATTGTTACATTGAGACACAAAGAATAAGCAACTAATTTAAACCCTAACCCATTTAACCCCTAAACCATAAACCTCTAAACCTCTAAAACCTAACCCCATTAGCCCCTAACTTCTAACTCCTAAAATCCTTAACTACTAAATCCCCTAACCCCCTAAACCCCTAACCCATTTAACCCCCTAAACCCTAAACCTATAACCCCTAACCCATTTAATCCTTAATCCCTAAACCCCTAACCCATTTAACCCCCTAAACCATAAACCTCTAAACCCCTAACCGACCATTTAACCCCTAAACCCTAAACCTCTAAACCCTTAAACCCTTAACCCCTAACCCATTTAACCCCCTAAACCCCTAACCCATTTAAACCCCTAAACCCTAAACGTCTAAACCCTTAACCCCTAACCCCTTAAACCCTATTTCCCAACCAACCTAACCCATTTAACCCCCTAAAACCCTAACCCATTTAACCCCCTACCCTAACCCTTAACCCCAAAAATCCTTAACTACTAAATCCCCTAACCCCCTAAACCTCTAAACTCCTATAACCCATTTAAACCCCTAAACCCTAAACCTCTAACCCCTTAACCCCTTAACCCCTAACCCCTAGCTGAAATCCTTAATTGCTAAATCCCCTAAGCCCCTAAACCTCTAAATGCGCACCTAACACATTTAACCCCCTAAACCCTAAACCTCTAACGCTTAACCCCTAGCCCCTTAAACACTAATTCCCAACCCCCAACCCATTTAACCCCCTAAATCCCTAAAACCCTAACCCATTTAACCCCCTAAACCCTAGCCCCATTAACTCGTAATGACCCTTAACCCCTAAAATCCTTAGCTGCTAAATCCACTAACCCCCTAAACCTGATCTAAAACGCTAACCCATTTAACCCCCTAAACCCCAAAAATCTAACCCCTTGATTTGCTAGGGGTCGATTACCTTGATATTTATGGTGGTGTATTCATACTCCTTCTGAATAACCAATAAGGGTCAAGGAAATTGACCAATATGTTGTCAAGTTTTATCTTATCCATCTCTGGGGTAAACTGCTTTTCGGCTAACTCCACTTCTTTTGATCTCAATTTTGCCAATTGCTTCCTTCTCTCATATGATACCTAAGCCTTTGCCTTTCTCTTCCCTTCTAATTCCATAATAGTGTCAGTGATGCCAGCCAACTTCTTTGGAAAGCCTTCCTAGCAGATAATACTTATGACCTGGCTAAAGACAGATCATCTGGAATGACCATTCTCTTCCCCTAACCCCTAAGCCCCTAATTCCTAATCCCTTAACCACTAAATCATTATTCACCTAACCCCTAACTGCGCCTAAATCCCCTAACCCCTAAGCCCCCAATCCCTAATCCCTTAACCCATTTAATCCCTAATCCCTAAACCCCTAACCCATTTAACCCCCTAAACCCTAAACCCTAAACCTATAACCCCTTAACCCTAACCATTCCCAACCCCTAACCCATTTAACCCCCTAAACCATAAACCTATAACCCCTTAAGGCGTTCGAGTCGGGTCATTTCGGTTGAGTGCACCCGCCCAAACGCATTCGGGTCGGGCCCCCTAAGCCCCTAATCCCTAATCCCTTAATTACTAACTCATTATTCGATTCCTAACCCCTAAATGCACCTAAATCCCCTAACCCCTAACTCCCAATCCCCTAAGCCCTCCAAATTCGAATTAGCTTTGAAGAAGTAATTGTTTTCTTACTTCTATCTAATTCACTATATACTCAGATAACTCGTAGCCATATCACATAGGCCCCATTCACTTACGAAGGTTCCCCAAACTCTGCCCCCAATTTGGTTGATCTTGCTCAGCTTGAAAATTTTGAATTTTCATTGATGATTGATTTTCCTCTCAGCCCTTGATCTGCTAGGGGCCAGTTACCTTGATATTAACAGTGGTTTATTCATACTCCTTCTGAATAACCAATAAAGGGTCAAGGAAATTGACGAATATGTTGTCAAGTTTTATCTTATCCATCTCTGGGGCAAGCTGCTTTTCGGCTAACTCCATTGCTTTTGATCTCAATTTTTCCAATTGCTTCCTTATCTCATATGATACCTAAGCCTTTGCCTTTCTCTTCCCTTCTAATTCCATAATAGTGTCATAGTGATGCCAGCCAACTTCTTTGGAAAGCCTTCCTAGCAAACAATACTTGTGACCTGGCACCTAAATCCCCTAACCCCTAACCCCCAATCCCTAAACCCTTAACCACTAAATCATTATGATCTCCCTAACCCCAATCCCTAATCCCTTAACCACTACTAAATCATTACTCCCCTAACCCCTAAATGTACCTAGATCCCCTAACCCCTAAGCCCCCAATCCCTAACCCCTTAACCTGCACTAACTCATTATTCTAGTCCTAACCCCTAACCGCTAAACCCTAAACCTCTAACCCCTAATCTCCTATTCATCGAACCCCTAAGCCCCTAAAAACTATGCCATGAAAACCCTCCAAAAATTCTTAAATGATGGGAATTCCTATTCAATGTGCGTGAAGCTAGTCATGGAATGTGACAAGTCATCCAAGATACATCCAAATATTTGATTTGTGCCTTGGGGAATGTGAAATAATGGGTAAGATACAATCACTGGTGAGAAAATCATTGGTTCGAAACTATGTGGGAAAAATTCCAGTCAAGCTAAGGGATGGTGTGGCCTAGGTTGGATGTGATCCCTAGGTGATTTTGACGGCTTAAAAGCCCTTGGTTAATGGCTACTCAAATCACATGTTAGGCATGCAACTCATCTCAAAACTCACATTACCTAACAAAATAAAAGTAATGGATTAATGCACAACTTATTTATTTCCTGGGCATATGTCTAGGTATGTTGACATAATTTATTTACTTATTCATTAGGAATAACATATAATGGTTTAATATATGGAACATTAGAATTTTAAATATGAATATTTGTATTTTCAAAAGTTTGCATATAAGGATTAGAATATGCACTAAAAAATTTGTGTGACATATCATTATGTATATTATTATTATCATTCATACAATACAACCCTTCTGCTCATTATGTATATTATTATTATTATTAGATTTCATACCTATTCAATTTTTTTTTTCCCACTCCGCTTTTTCCACCTATTCAAATTTTCTTAATCACCTATTCATTTTTTTTTTCCCCGCTATGCGCTTGTTTGACCTTTATTCCTTCTTTCACATGATTCCATTCTTCCCTATGATGCTTGCTTTTTTCTAGATTCTTGTAGAAGCATGGACGCTCTGAAACCCTAAAGCGGCCACAGTCCATTAACAACTCAAAAGCCATAGTAGCTGGTGGAGATATTTCGAGTTTTGCCGATGTTCAAAAATTTGTGAGAGATTTGAAGAGAAATCGATCGTGGAAGAATGCTCTCTTCTTCTAGAAGAATCAGATTGGTATTTCCCTTGTTTTACCCCATTCAAATTCGCTATTTTCTTCTACGCTATCTTGGTTATGAGATATAGATGGTTGTAGGTATGAATTTCTGCACTCTATCTTTTGGGGGTCTGTTCAAATTATAGGGATATGGATTCTTCTCCCTTGAACTAACCCAATAAACTCTAAGGCTGTAGGCGAATTGAGGGCGAATTGTAGAATATAGCAAGGAACATAACACAACAAAAGGGTTTTAAATTATTGTGGCACTTCAATGGCCAGTGCAGTAGCAGGACAGTGTGGTTCAACCCTAATAAGCACCAGAGGATCTGCTTTAAATCCGTTTTTGGTAGCTGGAAACATCGAGATAGCATATCTTCGAAGAAAAGCCATTTTATTTAAAAACATATTAAAAATCATAACAATAAATGAAAAATGGCAAATTGCAAGGCCCTAAATCCCTAACTTTTGCCTATAAAATATCCCTTCCCCCATCCTAAAACATAAGAATTTAACTTTCTCATAGGGGTTTGCATTTCAGAATTTATAAACACGATTTGGAGAAATATACATTCAGAAATCCGAATTTTCTATGTTTCTGGTTCATGTTTTTTATAGATTATTTCCCTGTATCTGGGTTCTGACATTTTAAAATTCCACAAATATGTAAGCTTTACCATGCATGATGCAACTCAACATTAAATCTAGAAACTGTGTCAGGTTTCTTCTGTAAGCATTTTACCAATCCATGGATTTACATTGGAACAAACTTGGCTTGTGGCAAAGCTAGATCTCACTGTTTCGGTTATTTTTTAGTTATGCTCCACGAAATAGTCTTGAGAGTTTTGTTTTCCTCCTCTTGTCTTTCACTTTGTCAATGATAGGAAGAGCTATACTGAATTTTTTTTTCTAGTTTGGCATAAAGTTCTCCAAAAATTATTAAGGAAATTAGTATCCCTGTCATTAGTAATAATTTCGCAGAGCATGAAACATTTTCTTTGAAAAATAGCACACTTATTTTGTTTCAGCACTAGTCTTTTACATGAAATGAAATGGGTTGTTGGAGATGGTTTTCTTTCTGCTTTGAAGACCTATATGCTATGCACATTTTCAATGCACATATGAGCCTATTTAGTTCTAAGAATAAGATAAAAAACAATGTATTAAATAGGAAAAAATCAGAGTAATAAACAGATGGGTTGTTGGTGAGCATGTGATACACATGCATAAGTGGTCAAAAGGTGGTAAATAGGTCGATGAAACTCCACTTTGTTTTCCAAGTCTTGTCCTTGGTTTCATTTATTACTCCCCTATGGATACTCCTTCATGGCTGCAATGGAGGCACTTGAGCGATTGTAATCATCAAGACTTGGTGGTTGACCTTCGAGGGCCTTGATGAGGTTGGGGCGCTTCTCTGAGCAACACTACTCTTTACAAAGGAAGGATTGTGAAGAAAAATGATCCAAACAAGAGTAATATATACATAAGAAATATGTTAAATTATTTTAATCGATATAGTGGAAGGTGTAGAACAATTTTTTTCTTATGATTTCTGCATTAAAAGGATGATGAAAAAATTGATCAGAAATGTTTTTGATAAGGCCAATCTTCTTTTTTATGCTGGCCATTCATTTCCACTCATAATAATGAGTTTTTATCAGTATAGATCGTGGATCTAGCAACAACTATAATGAATCAATCATTGGCTTTAAATGGCTTTCAAACAACAAAGTCACCAAAATAGGACATTAATAAACCATTGAAAATCTGAGGCTTCTCACCTAGTTAACAACTCTAAGGTACCGAGAGATATGTTAAGAAATATTTCTCTGTGTTTCTCGTCTTAAAGAGAAGAACATATTCACTACTAGTTCCACCTATTAAAGATCCAGGATCTGTGTTTCTGCAGATCCAGGTTGTTGGCATGGGGATCAGACCCAGGGTTCAAGCTCCCTAGCCAACAAAACCCCATAAGCATTGACACTTTCAATCTCCAGAGGCTGGAGAAGGTCTCACCTGAGACACTTACAGGAATTGCAGAACCATCTGATGATGATTCTGTGCAAAGGATGAAGCACTCTAGATTCTAGAATGTCAAAAATGAAACCATTATCTTGCTATATCCCGGGCAATCCCAGCACAAGGTCCAATTCCATAGTGATGTCAACCCAAGGTCCATTTGGTACTAGAAAAAGCCATATACTCTTATATTCTTCAAACTTCCTTTGGTAAACTGGCAATTTGGACAAGATGGCACATTCCTATCCACATCCCTATGCATGTGATCTGAGCACCCATATGTAATCTTATTGGACAACTGAGGATTCAAGATGGTATATATGAGCTACTATGAAAGTTTTCGTCAAACTTTCAAATGTAGTTAGCAAACTAGCACATCCCAACGGACAAGAAACTAAGAATATTACATAAACAATATCGACAAATATCTCAAATAGTGCTCAATTGATATTGCAATATTAATTACAAATTTACAATACAATGTAGTTTCAGAGTGTTATACTGAATTTAGAGAATATTGGGCCACAGACAACGATCATAACTCTATGACTTATAAGACTAGAGATACCTTATGCAGAAAGGCATATGAAGGGTGTTCTGGAAAATTTAGTATGAACTTGTGAGACTGTGAGAGTGGACATGCTTGACAATTGATGTCAAGTTGTTGTAAATTTAGTCTTGCTGATGTTCAATGCTTGAGAATGCAAGAGAGAGAGCCTGGGCATAAGGGATTCAAATGACAATGCAATAATTCCAATACAATAAACACATACAATATTTATAGGTGAAGAAGTTCTAACCATCAATTGGAGCCATTGGCACTTCAATTGCATAACAGCTGGAAACTGCAACAGTTCATCATCTATGTTGTTTACTTACTGATTACTATGATGGAACCTGTCATCGAATATGAAGGTTCGGTATTGCGACACTTGTAACATGGAACTTCAGCACCAAAAGAGGGACTTGGGAAGCAAACTTGCTACAGCAGAATCACAAATTAATGCTCTTGGAAAGCTCAATGAGGTATGCTACTATAGACACAGACATACAAGTGCCTTTTGCAACATATATTATTCATTTGAAAGTCGATTCTAGTATGAATACATAGGGTTAACATTACAGTGATCACCATGCTCTCTAAATGGTCTTGGTTAAAATTTACCATCGTTATATCAATATTATTATTAACCGTAGTAGTGGAATTAACTAGAATTACACTTAAGTCATCTATGACAACAAAATTGACACTCTTCTTCACTCACATATCCCGTTGTATGTATTGTATCCTTGGTGGCTACAGGGGGCAGCTTTTCTGCTAACTTCACTTCACGATTTAAAGTAAGGGATGCACATCTCTCTACCTTACCCAACATGCTGAAAATAATGAAATTTCATAAAAAATCATAAATATCAACAAAATAATATCATTGGAAATTCTTACTTTGGGGTTTTTCTTATATGTTTACTTCATTTGAGTAGATTTAGTTCAGTGTGGGCAGTTCAGGTCACCATAAACTTTAGAGACGACTTGAACTCCATTGTGCATATTAAATGCTAACCTTGATTAGGAAAATGTTATTTCTTAATTATTAACAAAGGGATTCACCATGTCAATGGGATTTTCTAGAATTTCAACACAAATATAAAAATTCTAGATGCATAAATCTAGATTTAATGCAGTTGGTAATATTCATTAGGCTTTCTAGATAGGTATTTCAATTTTATTATAAATAACTACTTGACCACTTTGTGCAAAGTGATATGGTGGCAAAGGTTGAAGCTCGGGAATCTGTACTAAGGCACACAAATGAAAATATCTGCAAGCAAGTTGAGGGATTGCAAATGAACCGATCCAGTAAGGTTGAGAAACTCGTTTATTTGCGTTGGGTCAATTCATGTTTGCGTTATGAACTTCGAAATTCAGATACAACCCCTGGAAAGATGTTGGCAGTGGACCTTAAGGATAGTTTGAGTCCAAAATCAGAGGATATTACTAAACAACTTATGCTAGAATATGCAGTGTTTGAACATTCAGGACCTCAACAAAAACGCCAGTCAGATAATGATTTAGAGAGCTTGTCCTCTTATTCATCGAACACATCTGAAGCTGCAGAGTATGATGACTTGTCAATGGAAATCTTTCCAACATATATTAGTACATCAAAGAAGTCTAATTTGTTTCAAAAACTAAAAAAGTCGGCTAAAAGTAGTGATGATTGGCAAATATTACATGATGACTATCTTTCTGAGAAGAACTTTGAGAAGGGACAGTTGGAGAGAACCAGTCCTCGGTGAAGGCATTCTATCAGTGGATCAAAGGAGTCAATGGAACACCTGATAATGTGAAACAAGAGAGAAGTTAACACATCATAATCAACATATTAGCATATCAACATATCGTCGAGGGTATACTTGATTTTTTTAAAATATTTTTAACAAAGCATCGGAAGATCGACGCTCTAAATGTTGTAATACCGACACTTTCACCGTTGGAAGAGCGACGTCCTATAACTGTCGGAAGAAATTGGCGTCAGAAGAGCGACATATATTTTTTTAAATATTTTTACTTTTTCGTCGTAACTGCGATGTTTCAAAGCGTCGGTATTACGAGGCTTCTGCACAGCGTCGTTATTATGACACTTCAGAAAAGCGTCAGTATTACAACACTTCTGAAAAGTGTCGGTATTGTGACACTTAGGCAAAGCGTCGGTATTGTGAAACTTCTGGAAAGCATCAGTATTGCGACACTTTGTAAGCGTCGGTATTGCGACACTTTTCAAAATGTCGGAAAATGTGTCGCTCTTCTGAAACTTTATTGAGGTGTCGAAATTGCAATGTAATGGATAACCACGTTTTTTCCGGCCTCAAACTGTCACTCTTGCGACGACTATGTGTCGGAATAACAATGAAGTGGCCGTCGGAAATTGGGCCAAATTTACTAGTGATAGTACTACAGCCTTGGTGGTCGATGGTCCAGCCTGCTTATGATGATTGTGACTAGTACTCATGATGGATGCTGCAGGCTACTGACTGGACGTGGCTGATGGTCCAGCCTCATCTCCATGATGACTAGTGTCAGATGCTACCAGTGGATCCTCATGTTGATCATCAGGCACGCCACGAGGTGAATGATCACAAGATGCATCTGAGTCGCTACTGGTGGACTGTCCATCACATACCGCAGCTTGAATACTCCTATAGCTACGAAAAATCCTCCGTAACAGTCTATCATCACCTTGTATCTCTCTATAATGAGCGGGCCTGATGCCTGCATCTGAAATCAATCCATAGAGTTGGCTGCCCAACTCCATCTGGTATATGGTCTCAGGTTGACCATGCCTAGCAAAAGGCGGTACCGGTGCACCATGAGGCGCAGGACCAACCTCATCCTCTGGCGCATCATCCATCTCCTGATCGTAATCATCAGGATCGACACCTAGATCATGTGGTGGATCTGACATCTCATCGCCATCAAAAGAGCCAATGCCTATAAAATATATACAAGTACACAACAATTATTAGACAATTTCATTACAAAATTTAATAAAAACAAGTTAAAGAACATGTTAGAATAAATATAAATAAAACAGTAATATTACCTCTATCATCTAGTAGCTCATCAGGAGTGAAGAGAATATTGGGACACCCTTGCCAATCTAGTCTAGCATAAGGGCATGGGACCATAATGAAGGGATGCAGCTCGCCAACATTGGCTAGTAAGTCCAGCGAATCATGTCATATCCTTGCTCGAAACATAGTGTCTCCCCTCTTCTACATCATCTACCCCCACATGTGCATCCGGGCCTCGAACATTGGCCTATGAGGCTGTCGAACAAAACTAGGTCTCATCTCTGGAAAACTCTCAAAAAATAAACAAAACAGCTCTAAAGCAAAAGGGAAGTTGACCCTCCCTTGTGCATGAGCACAACATATATCTAAGGCCATACAAAATTGTTACAAAAAAATGGCAGACCACCTGACAAGTCGTGGTTGTTGTACTAAAGAATCAACGTAATATAAAAGCAAGCAACTAATGCATTTCCTGTCACTGGTGTTGTGCAAAATGAGAAAAGCGATAATAGAGAGGCACTTCATGTTCTGTCTACCAAAAGAATCTATACGTAACTAGCCTCCAGGTACCTAAAACTCTGAAGGAGATAGTACATGTGCTCCAATGTATCTCTGGGAGTAAACTATCTGACTCCCTGCTACACAACCAACTGGCACGTCTGGGAATGAGGGAAAATTCACCCCTCTCCTCGATAGTCCTATAATAAAATAAATTTTCTCCTCAGTGGGTGTGTACCACTGGTCAGGACCAACCTGAAAAGCCTATTGGTGGGCATTCCACCTGCCGATAAGATGTCTCAAAAGCACACTATGGGCCTTTAGGCCGAAAATAGCTTCCTCATAGAACTTGAGGAGGCCTAACTGCTTAAGGATCTCCTAGGTATCTGCAGTAATAGGGCGAGGGCATCCGTCTCTCTCCCTCTCTCTCGCCTCCCATTAGCGAATCATGTCATATTGTTCTGCTTGTTGTTGCTGCTATTGCTCCTGTTCTCTCTGAATCATTGCCATATTAATTTTTTTTTTATTAAAATAGAAATATATTTATAAATATACATATATAGTATTTTTTGAAAAAAAAAACAAACATACAAGTCGGTGCTCCATAAAAGTAGTCACGCACTGGTGCCAGTGCATCCTAATATTTTAGCGCACCGTCCCCGGGGCCCATAATGAAACAGACCGCACCGAATTCGGTGCAGATGTCTATTTTTCAAGCACCGTGGACTATATATAATTCAGAATAGCGGTGCGCTGACTGAAATATACACCCCAATGTGTATAGTCGTGTCAGCGCCCCGACTTCATGACAATGACATAGTTGACAGTGTGGTCTTTTACCCGAGCACACCATTGACCCTCCTGGAATGCAAAATGTGGTGCGCTCACATAAACAGGGATGGAAAATGAAGTCAACACACCACACTGTGATTGCCAGGGCCAACGGTGCGCCCGGATAAATGAGCACACCGCCTTTTTTATTTTTTTATTTTTAGTTTAAAATTATTCGGGACGCCTTCCGGCACTGCCCCGGAAATGGTGCAGTTACTGTTAGCACCACTATCTCGTGTGAGATGAATAGGTCGAGCGCACCGCGCGACAATTTTTTTTCTTTTTTCTTTTTTAACGGTTATTTTTAAGTTTATTTCAATTTATAATCCACTAAAAGGCTTAATTATAGAAAAACTAGAAAAATACCTATACATTTCCTTGTCGAGGAGGAATATTGGCTGTAAAATTTGGAAAATAAAATTTTCTCACTGTTTTTCAAAATTCAAGCTGGAGATTAGTGGCCAATGTAGAGCAGCAGTGTGTGCAATGGGTGCAATGAGAGCATCGATGTCAGGGCAGCTCAGAAATAAGGAAATAACACCGGGGATTGAGAGCTTTGGAGCACTGAGGTAAGTGAATAATGAAGTTTTTTTGCCGTAATTTTTTTTAATTAACCCTATTTCGATGCGAGGGGTTTTATAAGCACACTGGTGCGGTTAAATAAAACCACACCAGGCGGTATCAATTTTGGCGCATTGTTTATAACACGCCGGGGCGTTTCCCTAACCGCGCACCCAAATGTTTCAGTTTCGGCGCAAAAATTTGATGATGCACCGGGGCGGCGTAATGGTAAAGCATCGGTGCGTAATAGTTGCAAAGCACCGATTTTTTGGCCTTAATTTTTTTTTTTATATAACGTTAATCTAGTGCGTGCAGTTTCTGGCACATCGGTGCTCTTAGAGAAGAACGCACCAGCTCGTTTCTGTTTTGGCGTGGTGTTTTATGACGCATCGGCACGGAAGAGTATTGACACCCCAGTGCATTACAGTAATTGGACGCCCCAGCAGTGTGTGTGCTTCCCGCACATTGTCCGGTTTGCCAATGTTTGGTGCACACTAGTGCATTCTATGGTATTGTACGCACTGGTAATTAATAGCTCAGGAGCGCTGGAAAACTGAAAAATCCAAGTTTTTTGTCGTAAATATTTTTTTAATTTAACCCTTTACCGGTGCACGTTTTTTATAGGCACACTGGTACTATTTTCTACAAACGCACCGGTCGGTTTGTGTTTTGGCGTATTTTTTATGATGCACCAGTGCGGTTTCTATCTACCACATCGGGTGGTTTTGGTGTTGGCATTGTTTTTTACAATGCACCGGCGCAGACGCATTGTGAGGCACCGGTACTCTATTATACTATGATGCACCAGGCAGGTGTGTACAAAGGGCACGGTGTCCAGTGTGCCAATGATTTTTTCCGCACCAGTGCTTTCTTTTTTTGAGAGCACCGATAGGAAAACATTCGCAAAACCCTCTGCCTGCCAACCTCATCTAGTGACCTCTGCTAGAAACGGATGTATGGGGTATTTTTCTTTATGGTTCCTCAAAAACATCCGCTAGAGGGTCTTTTCCTTTTAGTGATTGGAGTAGCGAATGGAAATCTAGTTTTGAAAAGTTAAAACAATTGCTGACCACATCTCCTGTTCTGAAAGTGGCATATCCAAATTTAGAGTTTGAAGTTTACACCAATGTAAGCAAAGAAGGAGTAGCAACGATGGTGTCACAACATGGGAAGGTTGTGGCATACGAATCTAGAAAGTTGAAAGATCATGAACAATGATACTTTGCATATGATCTGGGGTTGACCGCAGTGGTGCATGCACTCAAAATATGGAGGCACTACTTATTGGGTAGAAGGTTTGTGCTGAACACTGACCATATAAAATTGAATAACTATTTTAAACAAGATGATCTAAATGCTCGCGAGGCTGGATGGAACGATTTCCTAAGCAAATTTTATTTTGAATCGCAACACGTTAAAGGAAAAGAAAATTGAGTTGTTGATGAATTTAGCAGGAAACTACATTATGTATTTGAATTATACTTTAATGATGTGGAATTCAAGTTCCAGGAACAGGTAAAGGAGGCTGCAACAAAAGACCCTGAATACCAGTTTCTATGGTAACAAACACGAGATACAGAATATCAAGGAAAACAATCAGTCTATACCATCAATAAAGAAAAACTACTAATATTTCGATGAAATATATATATTCCAAATCAACTAAGTCTAAAAGGGTTGATTCTAGATTACTATCACAAAAGTTCATATTTTGGACACCCTGGCTATCAAAAAATGTTAACAGCCATTAGAAATATTATTTTTGGCTTGGTATGCGCAAAGACATCGCTAAATATTTGAATATTTTTTTGGAATTTCAACGGATTAAATTTGAGCATCAGCACCCAGTCAGATTATTGCAACCCATACCAGTACCAAAGTGGAAGTGGGAAGTTATATCACTGGATTTTATTTTTGGCTTACCAAGATCAATGAGATACAATGACTCTGTAATGGTAGCTTTTGATCCATTAAGCAAAGAAACCCATTTTATTCATGTATAGTTCAATTTTAAAACTGTACATATTGTTGACATCTTCATGAGGGAGATATTTAGATTACAGGGCATACCAAAAAAAATCATCTCAGACAAAGATGTGAAATTTACCTCAGCCTTTTGGGAGGCACTATTTACTAGATTATGTACACAAATCTAGTTTAGCACCACATATCATCCTCAGATGGATGGGAAAACAGAATGGGTAAACCAGATACTGGAGGACATGCTACAAATGTATGTAATGCAACAACCCACAAAATGGGAATATTATCTGCATTTGGTAGAATTTTCCTACAATAATGGGTAATAGTAATCTCTTAATATGAGTCTGTTTGAAGCTCTATATGGAAGAAAGTGTCAGACCCCCATTAATTGGAGCAGTCCAGAAACAAAGCTAATGCTCGAACCAGAAATGGTGGCTAAGATGGAGCGAGAAGTTAAGAAGATCCGACAAAATTTTAAAGCTTCCCAGGATAGACAGAAGGTGTAGGTGGATCAAAAGAGAACATATCGAGAGTTTGAAGTGGGTGATCATGTTTATGTGAGAATTAGACACAAGAAGAGTAGATTAAGGTGGACTTGTTGTGCCAAGTTGTCTCCCTAATTCTGTGGACCATTTCAAATTTTGGAAAGGGTGGGGTCAGTAGCCTACTAGCTAGCCTTACCAGGACACGTATGAGTGCACAATGTGTTCCACATGTCTGCACTAAAAATATACATACATGATCTGAAGCATGTAATACGTTGGCAGAATATTCAAGTAGAAATGGAATGAAAATTAAAATCTCTAAGGAAGGTAAATGAATGTTTATTAATTTAAATTTTTCATGGTTCCAGGTCGAACCGGATGGAAAATTCCTAGTAGAACCTCAACGTATTCTCGATTAAAGAGAAATAACGCTCAGGAAGTGTTAGGTCCCTATATTACTAGTATAGTCCCTTATTGTTATTAGTGTAACCCCCTTATTGTTATTATTGTACCCTTGTAACCCCCATTTTGTTATTATTGTGCCCTTAAATGATTATTGTTAGGTCGGCTAGGATTATATTGTGGCCCACTAGGATTACATTATGGCCACATGGACTCCTATATATAGAAAGGAGGTTTTGTAAATTGTATCATCCAAGAATTGTTCGTTCATGTAATGTATTGGAGGTTTCCCTCTCAAAGTGGCTTATTTCTAAGGCGTTGATATCTATTTACTTCTATTTCCGGAGCTGGTTACACAACATTTGGTATCAGAGCTTTGGATTCAAGGGTTTCGCTGCTCCAAACAGGTCATCGTGGCATTTTCACTATAAATTTTTTATACAAAGTTTCAGAAGCTGAAATTTTTAGGGTACGAAGCTGAAATCTTGAGGAACATCGTCAAAAAATTTCAGAGCTTGGTTCGCAATATTTTTGGAGATATGATCTGTGGAAGTTAGGTCCTTTTTTAGGCTCCTAAACAGGTCATCGTGGAATTTGCACTATAAATTTTTTTCTACGAAGTTTCAGAAGCTGAAATTTTTAGGGTGCGAAGCTGAAATCCTAAGGACAATATTCGAAAACTTTCAGAGCTTGGTTCGCAATATTTTCAGAGATATGATCTGTGGAAGGTAGTGCTTTTTCAGGCTCCTGAATTTCATCTCAAATAGGTGATCGTTGTAAAATATTCATAACTCTCTCTCTAAGCATCAGATTGGAGTGCCGTAAAAAGTGGTCACAATTACACGGAATTTAGTTTCTTGGCTATCAATTTCAGAGCCGAAGGATGAAACAGTGACACGTGGCAAGTCGTACAAGTTCACTCTACTAAACCAGTTCATAATTAGGTCGTTGTGGGAGATTGGACACAACTTTGTCTTGGAGAATCCAAATCAGGTCATACCTATGGCATTTGAAAGATAATTCAGAGGGCTACGTTGGTACCAAAATTCAAATATTGAAGTGCTGCAAACACAGATATAATCCAATTTCAATATCGAGCTCCTCAAAAACAAGAAAAAGGTGTGCATTTTTTTTTCCGAATTGCATAAGTCTTGTTTGAAGAATCAATTTGAATTGATTCCAAGGGAATATTGTAGAATACATATCAGTATTGGGTTTTAAAATATGCCCCATAAAAATAATTCAACACCCATTTAGCCTTCAGAAGGCTCTACTATGACTCATGAAGATGAAGAATTGCAACATGATCTATCAAAATTACAAGAGCAAGTGCAACAAATTTCACTCTCGCAAAGAGCAACAAAAAATGAAATGGAAGTTTTAAAGAAAGGCGTGGAAGCTAAGATGGATGGCGTGGAAGCTAAGATGGATGGCATGGAAGCTGGCATGGAAGCTAAGATGGATGACATGAAATACAACATGGAAAACATGAAGAATGATCTAAAAATAGACATCGAAGGTTTGACAAAGTTGATACAAGAAATGTTTCCTAATGGTGAAAAGATAGTATAAGAACCTCATGATGAGAACAAAATCAATGTTAATCGTGATTTCATAAACTCTAATGTTGGCGGGAAGAACCACCATATTCCAAAAATGGATATGAGGAAGTTTGATGGAAAGGATCCTGTAACATGGATACTACAGATGGAGCAATATTTTGATCTCCATAATGCGCAAAACACACAAAAGGTACGCATTGCAACTTTACATTTAGAACAAAATACATTTGTATGGTATCGATGGCTTTTCTCCCGTAAAAAAATTGTCACTTGGTCAATTTTTACAGAGGAAATGATAGCACATTATGAGGATACAAAGAGAAACACCTTCTTTAGCCAATTGATAAATCTCAAACAAAAGGGTTTAGTGGGCCAGCACATTGAGGACTTCCAAAAATTGAATATAAGGGTAACTGATATTCCAGAGGAACACAGGATCAATCTCTTCATAGGCACTTTAAAGGATAACATCCAACATGAAGTTCATGTTTTGGAACCGGATTCATTGGAGAAGGCATTCAGGTTGGCAAGAAAAGTTGAATGTAAAACAATGGCGACAAGGAAGCCTACCACTCAATTCTATAAAGAAGGAAGTGTTGCTACGCCTAGATTTCCACAACCTACAAGGTTGACACCACAACAATTGGAAGAAAAAGAGCAAAAGGGCTTTGCTACAGTTGTGATAGAAAATACACTAAAGGTCATAAGTGTGCTGAGAAGAAATTATTTTACATAGATTGTGAAGAGGAAGAAGAAAATGAACAAGAAGAGGATATACACCAGGAACCAGCCCTAGAAGAGGAAGAAATGAATCCGACCACATCGTGTAATGCACTGGCAGGAATTACCACTCCTCAAACTCTCAAGATAGAAGGACATATCAAGAAGAAAAAGGTAATAGTGTTGATTGATTCAGGTAGCACCCATAATTTTATTCATTGTAAGGTAGCCAAGAAATTAAATTGTTTCCTATACCCAGCACCAGAATGTCAAGTGATGGTTGCAAATGGAGGAACTATAAATTGCTCTGGAAAATGCCATAATATTAAGCTAACCATGGGGGAATGTGTATTGACTAGCCCAATGCTTTCCATTCCTATGGGAGGTACTGATGTTGTACTAGGAGTACAAAGGTTACAATCTTTGGGGATGGTAGCTTTTAATTTTCAAGAACTTTTCTTGAATTTTTTTTCCAAAAGGAAAGGAAGTCGAATTATGGGGTATTGTAGGGAAGCCGGAAAATATAATAAGCTCTAATGTCATGACAAAGCTTCTAAATAAAGAGCAACGAGGCGTAATTGCACAATTATGCTCACTAGAAGTTCCAACATCAAAATCATCTATTTCTGCAGATCTCCAACAAGTCTTGGACAATCATTCCAAGGTGTTTGAAACTCCCAAAGGACTCCCACCTACTCGTGATCATGATCATGCTATTCATTTTATACCAAGAAGTATTCCTCCAAACATCAGGCCTTATAGATATCCTTATGTCCAAAAGAGCGAAATTGAACGTATGATTGCAGAAATGTTAGAAGCGGGTATAATTCAACCTAGTCAAAGTTCTTTCTCTGCTCCTGTAGTATTGGTACACAAGAAGGATGGATCATGGCGAATGTGTTCAGATTATAGGGAGCTCAATAAGCTCACCATTAAAGACAAATTTCCCATTCCTGTGATTGATGAATTATTGGATGAATTACATGGAGCAATTTATTTTACCAAGTTGGATCTTCGTTCAGGATATCATCAAATTAGAATGAAGACTAAATATATTCCAAAAAAAACATTTCGAACTCATGAGGGTCATTATGAATTTTTGGTCATGCCTTTTGGCCTTACCAATGCACCTTCTACATTTCAAGGGTTGATGAATTCCATTTTCAAACCCTTCCTTAGAAAATTTGTGCTAGTATTTTTTGATGATATACTAATCTACAGCAGGTCTTGAAGGATCATGTTGAACATGTTGACAGGGTGCTCAAACTATTGCAGGAGAAACAATTATATGCAAAAACATCCAAATGTTTCTTTGGAGTACAAGAGGTGGAATATCTGGGTCATATCGTATCTCACGAGGGTGTTAAAGTAGACCCTAACAAAATTAAAGCCATTAAGGAATGGAAAGTCCCCACAACCATAAAGCAGTTGCGAGGATTTCTCGGGTTAACAGGGTATTATCGCAAGTTTGTTAAGAATTATGGGAGAATAGCAGCACCTCTAACAACATTGTTGAAGAAAGATGCATTTTCATGGACTCTTGAAGCAACTAAGGACTTTGAACATCTTAAACAGGGAATGTGCCTAGCACCGGTCTTAGCTATGCCAGAATTCACAAAAATGTTTATTATGGAATGTGATGCCCCAGGAATTGGAATTGGTGCTATTTTAATGTAGGAAGGAAGACCCATTGCTTTTGAAAGTCGTCCAATCAAAGGAAAGTATTTACAGAAACCTATTTATGAGAAGGAAATGTTAGCAATACTGCATGCACTAAAGAAATGGAGAACTTACCTAATGGGAAGACACTTCAAGGTGAAAACTGATCATGATAGTCTTAAACACTTTTTGGAACAAAGACTATGTTCAAAAGAGCAGCAAAAATGGGTCACAAAGATGTTGGGTTATGACTTTGAAATAATCTACAAGAAAGGAAAGCTTAATGTTGTTGCAGATGCACTCTCAAGAAAGAATGAAGAGGTGGAAGCATTTCTTTGTGCCATTTCTATTATCCAACCAGATTGGATAACCGAAGCAAGAGATGAATGGAAGAAGGACAAAGATGTATGGACACTCATTCAAAATTTGCAGCAAGATCCTAGTACATCTGATACATTTAGTTGGAAAATGATTCCTTATGGTACAAAGATCGCTTATATCTTTGTAAGAATTCCCAACTAAAACAAAATATTCTTCTGGAATTGCACACTTCTCCTTTAGGAGGACACTCAGGATTTTTAAAAACTTACCACAGTGTGAAGAAAGAATTTTTTTGGGATGGCCTTAAATCTGATATTCAAAAGTTTGTGGCGGAATGTTTGGTTTGCCAGCAGAATAAAGTGGAAACAATTAAGACCCCAGGACTTCTACAACCTTTATCCATTCCAAGTCAACGTTGGGAGGACATTTCAATGGATTTTATCACAGGTTTACCTAAGTCTGAAGGAAAGAGTGTCATCATGGTGGTAGTTGATAGACTTACCAAGTATGCACACTTTTGTGCATTATCTCATCCATTTAAAGCAAGTACAGTTGCTACTACATTTATGGACAGAATTCAAAAGCTACATGGAAGCCCAAGGGTTATTGTGAGTGATAGAGATCCCATTTTTACTGGAAATTTTTGGACAAAGTTATTTTCTTGTTTGGGTACTCAATTAGCTCATAGCTCATCTTATAATCCTCAATATGATAGTCAAACTGAGATAGTAAATAAATTTTTGGAAGGATATCTTCGTTGTTTTGTATCTGATAAACAAACACAATGGGTCAAGTGGTTACCTCTTGCTGAATGGTGGTATAGAACTTCCTTCCATACTGCAGCAAAAATGACCCCATTTATGGCACTTTATTGATATCATCCACCATCCATCACATCATCCTTAAGGGGAAATTCGAAGGTTCAAGCAGTGGAAGATCACATCGAGCATCAGCAAGAAGTTCTCCAACTCTTAAAGGATAATCTAAATTTGGCACAAAATCGAATGAAACAACAGGCAGATCAACATCGTAGCGAGAGAAGTTTTGATGTAGGAGATTGGGTATTTTTATAACTACAACCATACAAAAAAATGTCCCTCAAGCAAGCTAAGAAGGATAATAAATTATCGCCAAAGTACTATGGTCCTTACAAGGTGTTGCAAAAGATTATGGCATACAAATTGGAGCTTCCTGCTTCTTTGCGAGTGCATCTAGTTTTCCATGTTTCATGCTTAAAGAAGGTTATAGGTGAAAATCTTCCAGTTCAAACAATATTGCCAGAACTTGATGAGGAAGGAAAAATCATATTGGAACCTGAAGCGGTCACGGAAACAAGAACTCGACAGCTACGGAATCGATCAATTTCAGAGTATCTCATCAAGTCGAAGAACTTACCCACTAAAGATTCTACATGGAAGGATGAGAAGTTTATACAAAAGCACCCAGAGCTACTCAAGCGTTGAGGACAAAACTTTTTTTGAAGGAGAGGGGCATGTTAGGTCCCTATATTACTAGTATAGTCCCTTATTGTTATTAGTGTAACCCCCTTAATGTTATTATTGTACCCTTGTAACCCCCATTTTGTTATTATTGTGCCCTTAAATTATTATTGTTAGGTCGGATAGGATTACATTGTGGCCCACTAGGATTACATTATGGCCACATGGACTCCTATATATATAAAGGAAGTTGTGTAAATTGTATCATCCAGGAATTGTTCATTCATGTAATGTATTGGAGGTTGCCCCCTCGAAGTGGCTTATTTCTAAGGCATTGATATCTCTTTTCTTCTATTTTTGGAGCTGGTTACACAACAGGAAGTGAGCCATAACCCAAGTTAAAGTGCATTGGAATCACTTTAGGCCTGAGGAGGCAACTTGGGAAGATGAAAAATTTGTGTGAGAGGCATATCCAGAACTGTTCACTGGAATGGCATAACATCGAGGACAATGTTTACGTCAAGTGGGGGAAGATGTAACACCTGAATTTATTGTCATTTAACTTAAAGAAATTTTTAATTTGAATATTTTTTAATTTTAATTAATGGGATTAACATGTATGCTAATCAAGTTATGAACTAAAGCTTTTATTTTGAATAAATATTCAATTATGGAATATTTCCGTAAGTATGATGGTAAAATTTATCCAAGATTCCAAAGTAGTTGATTAAGCTAGTAATGGTAGTTACCTTTCCTCTACGACTAAAAGGAAAACCCTAGAGGAGGAAAGGGGTTTTATGAAAGTGATAATAAACAACTAAGGAGTTGAAAGGAGAGAGTATCCAGAGCTAGTGGAAAACCAGTGGAACTCTGTTATCTATTTTAGGAGATGATACTGGACATGAGTCCTGAGGTATATCTTCTTAAGAAAAACACTGCTTCGAAATCCTACTTGGTGAGGAGCACGTGAGGAGTTGAGGATGTCATTGCCTCTCTCAAGGTTGGGCGGATGCCATCATCATAAATTATTTGATATAAGTAAACTATACTGGAAGGGAATGATTATAAATATATTTATTTTTATAAACACTATTTCTGAGAATGTGAATATCTATGACAGAGTTATAAATATAGTTTCTCAGAATAAGAATATCTGTTACAAAGGTAGAAATAGAATTTTGAAGTATGTGATTATTTAAAATTACAGGAGTAGTAAGATTCTATGAATGTGAATTAAAAAAAATTATATTCATCAAAAAACTAATACTATTGTATGTGCTTCTAAGAGAATACATATTAGAAATGCTTCTAATTAATATTAGATAGAAAACAGTAACCATTAACAAGTTGGACAATTAGTCCCCCTGGAAGAAGAACCCAAGATGGATAGTCTATATGTCCTGTAAATGATAGCAAAACTGATACATGAAAAAAGGGTGAATCCTCTCAAGGTGGTCCGGTCACCTGTGAATGGTATGCTATTACCAGAAACATAAATAAATAAATAAATAAATTATCCAATGTGAAATGCAAAAGAGCTGAGAATCCATATACCCACATTTTAAATAGCAGTAAAATGAGATCTATTTTATTCTTAAATACAATAATATTTTTCATTATGTTCCTATAAATAAATACGATACTTATCTATGTTCTTAAGGAAATGAAATACATAAGGCAGGATTCAGCACTCAGATAACATAGGAAGAACATAGAGCTATAAACCTGAGAAAACAATTACTGTGAATCTGACAGAATACATGTCACACCTACTTATTTTAACCCTTTTATATTAGACATTTTACAGGGATTAAAAAAAAATTAAGTTAACAAAAATTATTGTAAGGTTTCATACCGCAAACCTTAAACTATTTTACCATTCCTCATATATTACTGATAAGCAAAGTTTTCATAAATATATATTATTCACAACATACACTTCGTAATTACATTGTACCTTGTTGATTTTTATATGCACGAAATGGATATTGGGATTTTCAAATAGTACTATACAATTAATACCTCGTGTACACATTCTAGATTGCAAGATATTTAACTCCAGAACAACTATGGTTTAGTATGTGGTTGTTAATAATTATATTCATTATGCGAGCCACGCCTAACCACATCATTTAATTTGGTCCTTGCTTGGTGTTACGGGTTCCAGCTACCATGTTGTGGTGGCACTTCCACCATCGTTGGATCCCTATCCTTTCAGATCAACGATTCTCCTGCTTTGAGGTGTGGTTTACGGTAACCAACCCACCCTTCCGTCTACTACCTCCAAATTCATTGTTGTGGCTCTCCCATGGAAATTCGGCTCTACAACTCTATTGTTTGCTGGGCGAGTTAGCTATTTTTATGGTTAGATTTTTACTGAATTATTTGCACAATGAGTTCTTATAGAAACCCTCTATGGCTCCATCCGTTTTTCTGCTCCTGCGCTCAAATTTCAAATATTTTTGTTTGCCGGTGGCTACACATTTTTCTCAAGCCTCTCTTCGGCAACATATTTCCCTCCATATCAGCAGTAGGCTGCCACAGTCATGATTTCAAGGTAAGCTTACAGATTTTTTTTTACATTTCCTAAATTTGCAATGTTTTCCAATTCTCTTTCCGTTAAAAAGGCTTATAATTTTCTGGTTTACAATGTATTCCAGTTCCTTCTATTATATTTACTCTAGTTGTGTTGTTTACTGCAATTCTATTAAAGAATGGTTGGAGGCTCAAGGAGTGCCAGAAGGTGAATCATGCATTGACCCTCTTCTTTGCTTCTCCAATTGGTTCTTCACTTTTCCAACCGGTAAGGGTTTCGAATATTAACCTTAATTTCCTGTATACAATATTCGTGAATGTAACATTCGTCTTCCTTTGCTTATTCTACAGGCGAGTCTTATGCTTCCGCAGTTGGGTTTTTAGATCACAAAAATAATTTTTAAATGTTTAGTTTATAGGGAGGAAATTCTTGAGAGCTTTTCCTCTAACTCGTGGTTAAAATTTTAGGAATAGATGGAAGTAATCTGTTGAGAGTTTATAGTTTTACTTTGATCATAATTAAGCCTTTCTCAACATCTATACTGGATATTTACATTCCTCTCTAGAATATATTTGTATTTTCCAAGCTATTTGAGTAGTTGGTTTTGAATCAAACTGGTTATTTTGAATACTTCTGGTTTCTATGTTGTAACTCAGAACCTATGCATTCAGTTTTTTGTTTAGAATATAATTCAACAGTTACTCGTTTTGTTCATAATGATATTCCTGTATATTCTTCTTTCAGCTTAAAGTATGATTTTAATAAAGAGATTCTTTTATTATTTTCTATAGTGTTTCTTAGCATTGGGGTGAGTATTCTATAGGGACTGGAATGAGGAATTTATAATAAGTCATGGCTCCAAACCCTCAGATTCATCGTTAACTTTCAACAGAGAAACTTCCCTAGTTAGTTTAACATGCTGCTGCTTAGATTATGACATGGATATTTAATTTATTTCTTTACAACTTTTGTTTAGAAATTATTTAATTTTTTGTATATACTGTTGGTTATCTCTCTATGTAAATTCTTGTACCACTCTGTCTTGGCTTTGGTTTCTTTCTTTTAAAAGAATCACCATAAATATCTCTGCCTGTTTCTATTTTATTTACCTCTCCAATTTGTAGCTGTTATACTATTTTCCTTCTGTATATAATACCTATGAAAATGGTCTGAGCTCTCTCGGATTTTAATTCCAAATTAATATTTCTTATGACAGAAATACATTCTCCTCTACAGTATGTGTAGTATGTTTAATTCTACAAAGGTTTTATATGATTTGTATAGAACAATAATATAGTATTTTCTGAATTATCATATTTCTACTTTTAGTTTATATATAAAGTTATTTGAACGTTCTTATCTTGTATACATAGTTTTGCATTCATTTTTCTTACGAACACATAACTATGGTCATCTATTTTATACTCGAACTCATAATCAAATCTTAAGAAGTAATAAGAATTTATAATAGTGTTAATTTTCTTCACATATGCTCTCATCTATTGTACATTAGGAACTAAATATAGAATACCAAACATTTAACTTTATGGTCGATTATACCTACTTCAGAGTTTAGGGATTTGACTCATTAACTGCTTGGTCCACCCAACCATAAGCGAGGTGATTACGTCCTCTGCTCTCCCCTTTCTCCAAACCATGTCGGAGGAAAATTTGAACGAGGCAAGAATTTTTTGAGCTTAGGTTTGCGATTTCCAGCCAACTTCTTCAGGGATTCCTTCAGTTCCACTGGTACTCCCACGAGCTCTGGAAAACTCAGAATTCAGCATACAATGCTTATCCCTCTAACTCTTCTGCACATAACCTCATTCCCTATGAGGATTTTCCTTTAAATCCTTTCTAAGATTGGTAACTTTCAGAACTGTCTGAACCTCTTCATGGGTTTTCTCAAAATAATTTACCGCACAGTTACTTTTACCCTTTTCTCAAAATAAAAACTGTCATTTTAATTAAATACTTCAAAAGAAATAATAGTTATGTGTTAACTTCCTTAACAACTGTCTCATTCATACTAATTCAGACTATGTCTATTCACCTTGTCTAACAACAAGTAAAAGGTGAAACTAAATCAAGAAGTTACATCTTCCCCCCTTAGAGGAAAACACCATCCTTGGTGTTACTCAAATCTTGAGAATAGTTCTGGGAAAGCTTCAAACATATCTTTTTCATCTTCCCATGTGGCCTCCTCTAGGCCAAAGTGCTTCCATTGCACCTTAACTTGCAGGATGACTCGCTTCTAAAGCATTATTTCTCTCTGATCTAGGATATGCTACGGTTCTACTAGGAACTTGCCGCCCGGTTCTACCTACATGTAGCAATATTTTTTAATTAGTTTAGACTAGAAAGTCATTGTAAGTAAAGTGTATGTCTTGTTAGACTTACATGTATACCCTGCCAGTGTATTATGTGATTGGAATCATGCACATAATGCTTCAATAAAGACACATGAAAGATATTGTGCACTAATATATGGCTTGGTAAAGCCAAACGATAGGCTGCCGACCCTATCCTCTCTAGGACTTCAAAAGGTCCATAGTAGCGGGGGGCCATCCTGGCACAAGCATTCCATTGCAGAGTGCTTTTCCTTGGCTTCATTCTTACATATAGATGGTCCCCTACTGCAAACTCACGAAAATTTATTTTTCTATCCAAATAGACCTTCTGTCTGTCCTAGGTTGCCTTTAGATTTTGTCTAATTTTCTTAACCTCCCGCTCCCTTTCTTCTAGCATATATGGTCCAAGAATCATTTTATTTTCTGGGCTACTCCAATTTATAAGAGTTTGACACTATCTCCCATACAGTGCTTCGAAAGGACTCATTTTAAGAGATTCTTGATATCCGTTATTGTAGGAAAAATCAACCAAGTGTAGGTACTCTTCCCATCTCATTGGTTGTTGCATGACATACATGCGTAGCATGTCCTCTAAGACTTGATTCAATCGTTCCATTTTCCCATCTGTTTACTGATGGTAGGCGGTGCTAAATTTCATTTTTGTTCCCAGAACACTAAATAATTTCTTCCAAAAAGCTGATGTGAACTTCACATCATGATTTGAAGTAACTACTCAGGGAGTACCATGAAGTCTAAAATTCTCTTTCATAAAAATATCAACAATTTGCATGGTTTTATAAGTAGATTGAACATGAATAAAATGTGTCGCTTTACTAAGCCTATCAACTACTACCATAATCGAATCATTATGCCCTTTATTTCTGGGTAGAATCGTAATGAAGTCAAGGGAGATAACCTCCCACTTCCATTCAGGCACCGGAATTGGTTGAAGCAATCCCGCAGGGTGTTGATGTTCTATCTTAATTTTTTGGCATTCTAGACACTTAGTCAAATATTCTTCTATGAACCTTCTCATCTTTGGCCAAGTGTAGTCCTTACTGATTGTTGTCAGCATATTTTGGTAACCCTAATGCTCGGCATATGTACTTCTATGATACTCATCCAAAATAATTCATTTTAAACTCTCCTGGTTAGGAATATATATCCTTTTTTAAAAAACAAGAAGGTGTTTTTATTGAGTTCATATTCAGACTATTTTCCTCTTTCTTCATCATATTTTTCATGCTTCCACAATTTCTGATATTCCGAGTCCTCCCTTGCTGCTTCCAAAATCTAGTCTTGAAAATTTGATTCATTCTGATTGAAATATAGTTCATAAATGCCGTGAAATTTTCTGCTCAAGGCATCCACAACTTTTTTATCCTTTCCTGTTACATTTTGAATATAGAAATCAAATTCACTAAGGAACGCATTCCATATTGCTTGGCGGGCATTCAAATCAGCTTGTTTAAAATAGCTAGTTAATCTACTATGATCCATCCTCAATACAAATTGATTCCCTAGCAAGTAATGCCTCCATATCTATAAGGCATGCACAACTGCAGTCAATTCCAAATCATATGCTGAATATCTCTGCTCATGATCCTTCAGCTTCCTAGACTCATATGCTATGACTTTTCCTTCTTGGGTCAACACTACTCCTACACCTTCTTTGCATGCATCGGTACATACCTCAAATTCCTTGATTGGATCTGCTACCTTCAAAATAGGAGAAATAGTTAATAGTTGTTTTAATAACTCAAAATTATTTTGACATTATTGTGTCCATTTGAAAATTCTTCCTTTCTTTTGCAAAGAAGTAATAGGATAAGTTATTTTGGAAAATTCATTGATAAATCGCCGGTAGGAACCAGCCAACCCCATAAACGAGCGTATGTCTGCCACATTCTTTGGTACCCTCCATTCCATAATTTTTTTTATCTTCTCTGGATCCACTTCTATTCCCTCTGCTGAAACTACATGCCCCAAGTATTGGATTTTCTCTTTAAAGAAATCACATTTACTACATGGCGTAGGGTTGATACTCTCTTAACGTTTTCAGCACAATACGCAGATGCTCTTTGTGCTCTTCCTCATTTTTAGAGTAAATTAGGATATCATCAATAAATATTAACACAAACTTATCCAAGTATGGGTGAAAAATTCCATGAATTAAGCTCATAAATTTCGTTGGTGCATTGGTTAACCCAAACAGTAGCACCAAAAACTCGTAGTGTCCGTACTTGGTGCGGAAAGTTGTCTTGCTTATATCTTCATCCTTGATTTGAATTTGATGGTAACCAGACCTTAAGTCTATTTTGGAGAACACCTCAGCTCCTTTGACTTGATCAAATAAATCATCAATGCGTGGTAGGGGGTACTTGTTTTAAACAGTCAACTTATTGAGCTGACGATAATCGATACACATACACATAGTACCATCCTTCTTCCTCACAAACAACACCGGTGATCCCCATGGGGACATACTTGGCCAAATATAACCTTTATCCATTAACTCTTGAAATTTCATCTTTAACTCTGTTAATTCTGGTACGCTCATTTTGTAGGGAGTCTGGGACATAGGTGCTTCTCTAGGTATTAACTCAATAGTAAAGTCAATATCTCTTTTTGGTAGCAGCCTTGGAATCTCCTCAGGAAAAACATCCTGAAATTCTTGCACGACGGGAATATTTTCTAACGTAGAAGTCTTGTCTTTTGTATTGGTGAACCCAACTTGAATTGCATAAAGCTGACATCCCTTACTTAAGAATTTACTTAGTTGTGATACAGTAATGGGTTGCGGCTTCAAACGATTTTTAATGCCTTACAATTCTTGTCTTGACCCATCGTGAGACTCGAAATGTATAATATTATTCTTATAGTCCACCAAAGAACAGTGTCTTTCCAGCCAATCCATTCCTAGTAATATATCATAAGAACCCAATGGTAAAACATTGAGTTCCACAGTTATGTGCTAGTCCCAAAGTTTTAATTCACAGTCGGGTACCTTAGTATGAACCCGCCTCCTAGTCCCTGTAGCCAGTTGAACCAGCCATGCCTTTTTAAATTTTTGTTCCTGCAATTTACTGTTTTCAACTACAGAAGGGTGTATGTAGCTCAAACTGCACCAGGATCAACTAGAATAGAAACAAATCGATTTTGAGTCTTACATTCTAATTCTATCATGGTCTGTTGGTAATCTTCTTGTCGATCCTCCAGTGCTGCATTGATTTTGGGTATGTTTCGAGCTACATCCCCCACTATTGATGCTTCTTGCAGATTTACTGCCACCTCACTTCGTCCCCGATGTGGAAAATTCTTATAATAATGAGCTTCTCTACATCCCCAACATTGCAATAGGGGTTTCTAGGATTGCCTAATATCTGGTCTACTAGAAGCTTCATTAGGCATTTCTTCCCCTGTCCACTTAGTTCTATTTTGATTTTTACCATTGTTTTTGCTAGGTGGATGTCTTCCACTATTTTTGAAGTTATTGGTTATGTTACTCTTATTATTGGAGAAACTTTTCTTCCCCTTTCGAGGTGGCAGGCTTTTCCCAACTTCTCCTTTCATCTTAGACTGCTGATAGCATATTCATTCCTTCTTAATCGCTTCATCCATAGTCTTCGAATTCACGAACTCAATTCTTTCTTTCATATGATTTGGAAAACTGCTCAAAAAACGCTGCACCTTGGCTTTTTCATCCCGTAAGTAAGGTACATATCTTAATAAAGATGTGAATTTTGTAATAAATTTGTCCAAAATCATTTGACCCAATTTCAAATCATGAAACTCTCGAGACTTCTCATCATAAAATATTTCATTTAAATACTTGTCTTTAAAATACTGTTGAAACTCATCCCATGTAATGCTTTGGTCCTCCACACCTCGTACATTCTTCACTTTCTCCCGCCACAATGTTGCTTTCTCCTGCAACTGGTAAATGGCTAGGCGAGCCTTAAGCTTGTTGTTATACTCATACACATGAAAGTATTTATTCATATTTATAATCCATGATTTCACCATTTCCTCTGCCTCTCCATCAAAGGTAGGATGCTTAATCTTCTTAAATTCTCCCTATAACTCCACCTTATGTGTTTCAACTCCTGCTCTTCCACAATATTTCTAGATTCTGCCTCATTATAGGTTCGACTTTTATGGCTTTTAGGCATTCGACTATCTTCCACATGATCATGTGTTCCTTTATGTTGATCTATGTTTTCCTGAGTATTTCTCTTAGGGCTTGGTTGACCACTGGGAGGATTCTTTCTATCAAACCGGGTCTTCAATATCATACCTTGTTCTCTCGTCAATCTTTTGTTATCACTATGAAATTTAAGCATTTATGTTTGTAGCTGTTGAACAGTATCCAACAACCTATTCATCTGCTTCTGTTGTTCTTCCAGTATTCTTCTTATCTGTTGATGTTGGTCCATGCTTAACTGCACCCACATTTTGGGACTGACTTAACTATCCCCTTCTCATGATGATCTACAGTAGTCTGGTTCCTATACTTATCACAACATCAAATAAATAATTTTATAAAATTGCCAACACAATAATAAGTATGGTTTTGGCCCTGTTTGGCCCATTTTTTAAACTTAGCTCCGATACCAATTGTCACACAATTATTTTAACCCTTTTATATTACAAATTTTACACGAATAAAAAAAAATTAAGTTAATAAAAATTACTGTAAGGTTTCATACCGCAAACCTTAAACTATTTGACCATTCCTCATATATTACTGATAAGCAAAGTTTTCATAAATATATATTATTCACAGCAGACACTTCGTAATTATATTGTACCTTGTTTATTTTTATATGCACGAAATGGATATTGGGATTTTCAAACGGTACTGTACAATTAACACCTTGCGTACACATTCTGGATTGCAAACTGTTTAACTCCAGATCAACTATGGTTTAGTATGTGGTTGTTAATAATTATATTCATTATGTGGGCCACGCCTAACCACAACATTTAATTCGGTCCTTGCTTGGTGTTACGGGTTCCAGCTGCTCTGTTGTGGTGGCACTTCCACCATCGTTGGATCCATATCCTTTGAGATCAACGGCGCTCCTACTTTGAGGTGCGGTTTAGGGTAACCAACCCACCCTTCCGTCTACTGCCTCTGAATTCATTGTTGTGGTTCTCCCATGGCAATTTTTCTTTGCAAATCCGTTATTTGTTGGGTGAGTTAGCTGTTTTTATGGTTAGATTTTTACTGAATTATTTTCACAATGAGTTCTTGTAGAAACCCTCTATGGCTCCATCTTTTTTTCTACTTCTGCACTCACCTTTCAAATATTGTTGTTCGCTGGTGGCTATAGGTTTTTCTCAAGCCTTTCTTCGCCAACATATTTCCCTCCATATCAGCAGTAGGCTGCCACAGCCATGATTTCAAGGTAAGCTTACGGATTTTTTTTTATAGTTCCTAAATTTGCAATGTTTTCCAATTCTCTTTCCATTAAAAAGGTTTATAATTTTCTGGTTTACAATGTATTCCAATTCGTTCTGATATATTTACTCTAGTTGTGTTATTTATTGCAAATCTGTCAAGGAATGGCTAGAGGCTCAAGGAGTGCCAGAAGGTGAATCCGACATTGACCCTCTTCTTCACTTCTCCAACTGGTTCTTGAATTTTCCAACCGGTACGCCTTTCATCTATAAGCCTTAATTTCTTGTATAAAATATTCATGAATGTAACATTCATCTTACTCTGCTTATTATGCAGGTGAGTCTTATGCTTCCGGAGTTGGGTTTTTAGATCAAAAAAGTAATTTTTAAATTTTTAGTTTATAGGGAGGAAATTCTTGAGAGCTTTTCCTCTAGCTCATGGTTAAAGTTTTAGGAATAGATGGAATTAATCCGTTGAGAGTTTACAGTTTTACTCTGATCAGAATTAAGCCTTTCTCGGCATCTATACTAGAGATTGACATTCCTCTCTGAAATATGTTTGTATTTTCCAAGTTATTTGAGTAGCTAGTTTCGAATGAAATTGGTTATTTTGAATACTTATGGTTTTTGTGTTGTAACTCAAAACCTACGCATATATTCAGTTTTTCGTTCAGAATATAATTCAACAGTTACTCATTTTTTTCATAATGATATTACTGTATATTCTTCTTTCAGTTTAAAGTTTGGTTTCAATAGCGATATTCTTTTATCATTTTCTATAGTGCTTCTTAGCATTTGGGTGAGTATTTTGTAGGGACCAAAATCAAGAATTTATAGTAAGTCCTAGCTCTAAACCCTCAGATTCACCGTTAACTTTCAACAGAGAAACTTCCCTACTTAGTTTAACATGTTGCTTCTTAGATTATGACATAGATCTTTAATTTCTTTCTTTACGACTTTTTTTTAGCAATTATTTACTTTTCTGTATATACTGTTGGTTATCTCTCTGTGTAAATTCTTGTACCACTCTATCTTGGCTTTGGTTTCTTTCTTTTACAAGAATCACCATAAATATTTCTTCTTGTTTTCATTTTATTTATCTCTCCAATTTGCAGCTATTATACTATTTTCCTTCTGTATATAATATCTATGAAAATGGTCTCAGCTCTCTCGCCTTTTAATTCCAAATGAATATTTCTTATGACAGAAATACACTCTCATGTGCAATATGTGGAGTAGGTTTAATTCTACATAGGTTTTATATGATTTGTATAGAATAGTAATATAGTATTTTCTGAATTATCAGATTTCTACTTTTAGGTTATATATAAAGTTATTAGAACGTTCTTATCTTCTATACATAGCTTTGCATTCATTTTTCTTATGAACACATAACTATGGTCATATGTTTTATACTCGAACTCATAATCAAATCTTAAGCAGTAATAAGAATTTATAATACTGGTAATTTTTTCACATTTACTCTCATCTGCTGTACATTAGGAACTAAATACAGAATACCAAACATTTAATTTTATGGTCGATTATACCTACTTTAGAGTTTAGGGATTCGACTCAGTAACTGCTTTGTCTACCCAACCATGAGCGAGGCAATTACGTCCTTTGCTCCCCCCTTGCTCTAGACCAGGTCTGAGGAAAATTTGAACGATACATGAAGTTTTTGACCTCAAGATTGCGATATCTAGTCAAATTCTTCAAGCATTCCTTGAGTTCCACTGGTACTCCCACCGGCTCTATACAACTCAAAATTTAGCATACAATGCTTATCCCTCTAACTCTTCTGCACAGAACCCCATTCCATCCAAGGATTTTCCTTTAAATCCTTTCTGGGATTGGTAACTGTCAGAACTTTCTCAACCTCTTCCTAGGTTTTCTTGGAATAATTTACCACACAATTACTTTTACCCTTTTATCAAAATAAAAACTGTCATTTTAATTAAATACTTCAAAAGAAATAACAGTTATGTGTTAACTTCCTTAACAACTGTCTCATTTATACTAATTCAGACTATGTCTATTCACCTTGTGTAACAAGAAGTAAAAAGTGAAACTAAATCAAGAAGTTACAATACACTTTGAATCTGAAAGAAACTAACCTATAGTGATGAAATGCACCTAAAAGGGGAGTGAAATTCATTAGCTAAGTAGGCCGCCAAAATTTGGTCACATTGAGGGTGCAGGGAGATGAGGGTTTTACCTGCATGACAAGACGAAAATCCATTATAGCTGGAAACTATTACAGTAAACCAAGAAGGGAAAAGATTCAAGAAAAAATCAAGACACTTACCTTGAAACCAAGTGGGTAGCGAAGTCCTCAAGCCTACGCCATCAAACAACCATTAAAACTTGAAGACAATACTGTAAATTTTAAGAGCGAATGAAGAACTATATAGATGAGAGAAAAAAATTACCATTAATGAGGCCTGTGGAGTAAACCCTCTTGGCCAAGCAGTTGAAAGGAGAACACGATTCGAACTACTTTTCTTATAAAACCCATAGAGGACAGACAGAGCATCTGCACAAAGAGCCCAAAAAACCTCATACCTCTCACACCCTTAGCCGAAGTAGTTTAAAGACTTAGCAGAAGGGTAAGGACGAAGCATACTGGGTGAAGGGGGCATAGCTTACCCAAGCCAGAATCACCAGAGGAATGACGAATGGCACGTCAAAGTTGTAGAGCACCGAATGTTGAGACAACATCACAATTAGAAATACAGTTAGGGTTCGGGGGGTAGGGTAATACCCTAACCACCCCAACAACCTTGATATTCGTAGATCCTAATTATGAACCGACAGTAGAGAGGCTCACACTTTGAGGCAAAAACATTAAATTGATAAGATCATGGTTACGGTGGATCCAGAGGGATCTAGATAATTAATCAATCAATTCAATAATATGTGCCAAAAGTCATAAAATACAACCCATATATTCCTAATGTACTACCAACTATCAATAACTATATAATGGTTGACAACATAGTTGTGGATTCAATAATTAATGTAAGTATAAGACTTATGTTTATGTTACAGGGTCATAAATGAAGTGTATATGTTAGTTATAGTATATGAGTGTTAAATCTCACCATGATGCTAATATTTTGTTGCAAAGGGGTAAGATAGACATAGAATTATAATTATTTAACTTTGAAGTTGTTTTTACTATAATTTTTATGGTCTTAATTGCTATAAGTAGTCAACTTCACTGTAATTATTATAGTCTTAATTACTATAAGTAATTTTTTTAAAGATGAAAGATAAGTAATGTGGATGAACATTACAGTTCTTTATTAGTACCTTTAACATAAAACTATAAAAATGTTAGACAATTAATTGTATATAAATAAATAACTATATTTAATTATCATATAATTAATGTATTTATAATTAATATTTAATTATTATAATATTAATATATTTATAATTAAATTTTCAAGAATTTATTAGAATTATATGACTTATGCAAATTAGTGTGAACCATAATATTTATATATCAAAATTGTATAGATTTTCACCATTCCTAATATTTATTATATACACTAATATAATGATTAGTATGTATAAACATTTCAATGTATAGCTAAAACACAAAAATTAATATGTTACTTGGTAGAAAATATTTATTTAAGTTTAGTATTTACCATGTCTTAATAGTGATCTTATTTTTTTGGGTTAAATCTCCTATAAAATTTAAAAATTTCACTTTAAAATTTTCACTATGAAATTTATTTTTTCTTAATTCATAATAAATCCAAAGTTAATAACCATCTATAGTGATTTTAGTTACAAATAAAAACATAAAATATTTAATATATATATAAATATATATATTCTTTTCAAATTTGCATGATTATAAATTTAAATAATAACTATAAATTTATATTTATTATAAATTTAAATAATAATTATAAATTTATATTTATTATAATTTTTCTTCTTTTATTTTATTGCCTTAAACATTATTCTTTTAATTTTATACCTATTTTATATCTTCATTATGTTATATTTGATTTTTTTTAATATTCTAATTTAAATAAATCTATATTCTATTTTATTCTGTATACTCTCTTATTCTTCCTAGCAACCATTTTTTTATCTTTATAATTATTACTTATCGTTTATTTACTACATTTACATTCATACTAGTATAATTTTTTGTATTTAAATCTATAACTAGTTATTCTAATTTAATTAGATAGTTACTTCAACAACCTAACATATTCATTCATATTGACTTTTTATCCTTATAATTATTACTTATCATTTATTTATTACATTTACATTCATAACCGTATAATTTTTTGTATTTAAATCTATAACTAGTTATTCTAATTTAATTAAAGAGTTACTTCAACAACCCAAGATCTTAATTGATATTGACACTAACAATGTTTTATATTGAACATCTACATGTTGAAAAGAAAATCCACATGCAGTGCGGTTTCTTTGCTTTTTATCTACGTAATTCATTCTTCACTCAAGTTAAAGCGTTAGACTTACAATGTTCTATATTGAACATCTATATCTTGAAAAGAAAATCCACATACAGGTGGTTTCTTTGCTTTTTATCTACGTAATTCATTCTTCAGTAAAGTTAAAGACTTAGAGTTTAAAATTATTTAATTTAAACTTATATATTTATTTTGCTGTTTTCTTATTAATATATTTATATGGTATTGGACACTAAAAATTTAACGCTTTTTAATATATATTCTTATTTAAGACTATATCATAGATTTTATTTTTAACATATTTATGTATTCTTCCCTTCTCATCTTTTAACTCAATCTTTACCTTTATTTTTCATTTCCTTTGTTTATATAAATTTACCATACTCCAATGATATCACTTTAATATCCTTTTATTAGTATTTGAAAATTGCAATTTTAAAGTCATCTTCTCGATTATGCAGGTTACGTAATTAAATTACTTTATATTAAGAATAATGGTTAAGTTATCAGGTCGCACAATTCTCATGCACACAAGACCATTAACCCAACGAAACCAAGTGAAATCGATCACAACTAGCAAAGCTAATATTGAAAACGCACCAAGAGAGTGATTATCTATGTTTAATCATGTTGTAAATTAAAACTAATTAAATATGTATATTTATTTTTTATTGTTTTAATAAAAATAGCTATTTTGAAATAAAAATTATCTTTTTTATTTAATTATCAATAATTATTAAATAGATATGGATAAGAGAGATTTAAAAAAAACAATAAACATTTAAAAAAAAAATTAGATTTATTTTAAAAATAATTCTAAATAAAAATTTTCATAGATAGTAAAACTAATATCAAAATTAAAAATCTCTATACATATTTTTTTTTAAATGTATATATATTTAAATCTTATATTAGTTATTTTTATAATTAACAATAATAATAATAATAATTAATAATAAATTTATATTTTAGTTCATTTTTATAAAAAAATTTCAAAATTTTGTAAAATGTAAAATTATCATTAAATAAGTTTTTTGATATTTTTTAATTGCAAGAGTTACACTCTCTTCTACTATGCTGTAGAAAGCAATAAGTATTATATATTTTTTATTTGAAAGAGTTACACTCACTTCTATTGGATTGTAAAAAGCAATAAGTACTATATATATCATCTTTAACAATTTATATGTATAACCATATTTTGGGAATTTTTATTTCAAACTTTGGTTTTGGTAGATTAGACACTAAATTTCCAATTTATAATCACTATAAAACATTAATGCATAGTGTATTTTAGTTGGTTATTATAATTTCACAAAATATATTTATAACATCAATTATATAGTATTTTTTAAGAATCCAAATATTATACTTATGTATAGTATTATTTAATAAAAATATGTAATTTATTATTAGAATTAGTAATTTTTTTTTATGAATATTATCTATTTAATAATGTATAGACACATTTTTTATCCAATGAATCAAAGAAATTTTTTAAAAATAATCAATTACTGAAATTTGGTTTTTAGGTTAAAAATAATCAATCAGTGAAATTTTGTTTTTATGTTCAAATTTTATTAAATTTATAAATTTATAAATGTTTTAATTGATTAATTAAATTTTTAAATTTTTTTGGCAAAATTATTATCTATAATTTTATTTTCAATAATGAAGCGGAGTATGTGACCTTCCCTCTATCTCAATAAATAATGACATTTCTTTTTATGAATAGGAGATATATGCCCTTTAATTTATATTGGTTAAAAAAAAAAGGACAAAAGATGATAAATGGGAAGATATAAATAGGAATATATGCCCTCTAATTTATATCAAGTTCAATAAAAGAAAATAAAGATGATAAATGGGAATACATTAAGTGTGAAAGGGAATATGATTTGTGCATCGCGGTTCTCTTTAATTAATAACCAGATATCATTGAGTGGAATTAATAGATTTGTAGCCGAGAAGAATTGCCTTTTGTTTACACGTCGTGACGTATAAAGAAGCAATCATTGTTCTTGATCAGGAGAATAAGATTCTCACTTTGGAGTTTTCATTGTGGATTTGGATTGTCAAGGGCCAGCCGCAAAATCTTTACGTATGAGTTTTCAAATGATCAGAATCTGCGGTTAAGTTGAAAGTAACCCTGCTGGAGATATAAAGCACAATGGATTCCTTTCTATCTATATAATTTTATTCATTACAATTAAGAAAAATCAAAAGGAAAAAAAATTCGAGAAAATTTTAAATTCTATTAAAAAAAAGTATGGAAAATCCAAGAGGGCAAGGTATCTACAGTGAGGTCGTTCCTTAGTTACGCGAGTCGTGAAAGCATGATGACACACTTCTTTGAATAATCCTTCATCTTTCCGTCTTTTTCTTCTTTAACGATTAATCAAACATCGTATTTTTAGGAAATATGACCAATAGAGTAATTTTTGGCTTCCTACGATTGTGGAGTAAAACCAAGTGATATCAGAGTAATATGAGAGGGATTAATTAAAAATGTGAAGAATAGCTTGAAGCATATATTTTTTTTAATGCTACTCGACTAAAATCGCTCTTTCGTGAATAAGCATCCAAGGTCGGTGGCATCTTGGACTAAGCCTTTTAAGTGCTTTTATCATTATCAAGGTTTGTCATGGGTCATTTCTATCTTGATTCTTAATCTATAATTTAGACACTGTAGTTTCCTTCAAACCAATTCAAGTGTAATAAGTCTATACTCTATCTTATTAAATTTCGTTTAAAGAAATTAATGTTAAATATTACTTAATTTATTTACATAATTTAAGAATAAGAAACCAGCCTAGATCTATCTTAACTCCTGATCTATTAAGCATTTAGAGGGATCAAATCTCTCGAGGTGCAAACCTCTTTTTTGAGTGCAAAACTTGAGGAAAGGTTTGCACCTCCAGAGATTTGATCTCTCTCGGGGCTTGATAGATCCAAAGTTAAGATGGATCTAGGCTGGTTTCAGTAGTGTGTGGCCAAGGAAAATATATTGATAATATAAGCAACATATGATTAATTTTATCGATAATATGTAAATACATCTAATATTAATATAGCCATTTTAAATATGCTAAATATGTGCGAGTCATTTCAATTTTTAATTTGCTTAATTACCTCAGTTTGTTGAGATGATAAATATTGTAAAATAACTTTAATGATGAAAAACGATGACTTTTTTTTTTTAATGAAAACTGACAATGTAATAATATTGAATGATAGAAAATGTGAGTAATAAGAATGTACTCAATTACAAGGAGTCTTTAATGTGATCAATCTCAAACTATTTTTCTCTATTGTTCTTATAGTCACCCTTGTAAGGTTTTTCATCTTTTCATATTTTTTTTTTAATGAAAACTGACAATGTAATAATATTGAATGATAGAAAATGTGAGTAATAAGAGTGTACTCAATTACAAGGAGTCTTCAATGTGATCAATCTCAAACTATTTTTCTCTATTGTTCTTATAGTCACCCTTGTAAGGTTTTTCATCTTTTCATATCGATTATATGAAAATTGGAATCATAAACCATTTAAATATTTAGCTCAAGTTGTTGTAGTAAACATCACACCTTGTCTCTCTTGCTCTCCAATATTAATAGGTTTAATTATGATAATAAAAAAACCAACGTACATTGTCAATAATTTTTTGTGCTTACACTGAAATCAATGCGCACTATTAGTCCAATGACTTTAAAATTAATGCACCATCATGTATCCAATTATATCAAATCAGAAATCAACATATACATTGAAATCAATGCATCTAATGCAAGAAATCAAATAAGATTAGAAAAAATCATCTACACTGAGATCAGTGCATTTAATGCAAGTAATCAAATAGGATTAGAAATCAACATCTACACTCAAATCATTGCATCTAGTGCAAGTAAGAAAATAGGATTAGATACCAACATGTACACTAAAATCAATGCATCTAGTGCAAGCAATAAAATAGGATTAGAAATCGCCATCTACCCTAAGATCAATGCATTTAGGGCAAGCAATCAAATAGGATTAGAAATCAACATATACACTAAATCAAAACATCTAGTGCAAGCAATAAAATAGGATTAGAAATCACCATTTATGCTGAAATCAATGCATCTAGCGCAATACGCATTCTTCCCTCTCTCCCCCCTCCATATATATCTATATCTCCCTCCATCTCTCCTTCTTTGTCTCTTTATCTCACCCCGCCAAACACACACACTCTCTCAATCCATATATATTAATCTCTTTGTCCCTCCCTCATCTCCATCTATCTCTTATTTCAATTCACCTTCCATATATATATCTCTATCTCCCTATGTCTCTCTATATCTACCCCAAAAAATGCACTTTCTTTCTCCAATCTATCTATCACTCCCTCCTCCTCTCCCCCTCTCTATATCTTCCCCTTCCCTCCCTCCCCCCACTTCTATCTCTCTTCCCTCCTGCTATCCTCTCTCCCTCTATCTCCTTCTCACTTATCACTCCCTCTCTCTCTCTCTCCACATTTCACTCTATGTATTTATTCTTACCTCCTTCTCTATCCATATTCCTTATCACTCCCTCTCTATGTCTCTCTCCACCTTTCATTCTCTATCTTTATTCTTACCTCCCTCTCTCTCCCCCTCCATATCCATCTCTCTTTCCCTACCTGTGTTCACTCTCTCTTTTCCTTTCTCTCCCACCTCTCTCTCTCTCTATCTTCAACTTCCCACTTTGTTACTATATTCCTATCTCTCTCCTTATCTCCCCCCTTGTCTCCATCTCTCCTTGTTTATCTCTTATCTCACCCCAAACATACACACTCTCTCTGCTTCTCTACCTTGTCACTCTCTCTCTCTCTCCACTACTCACTCTCTATGTCTTTCTTCTTCCCTCCATCTCTCCCCATCCAACTCCATCTCTATATCCCTCCCTCTCTCCTCCTCTCTCCCCATCTCTTTTAAGTCCCCTCTGTTTTCCTTCCTCTCTCTCTCACTTTCTCTCCTACCACCCTCTCTCTTCCCCCATCTCTCTCTCTCTCTCTCTCTCTCTCTCTCTCTCTCTCTAATCCTCTCTCTTTCCCCATCACTCTCTTCCTCTCTCTCAAGTCCTCTCTCTCGTCCTTCTTCTCTCTCCCTTTCTCTCATGCCTCCCTCTATCTCCCTCTCCCTCTCTCTCTCTCTCTCTCTCTCTCTAACTATGTAACTATATCCCTCCCTTTCTCCTTCTCTCTCCTTATCTCCCTCTCTATCACTCCTTCTATGTCCCTTTATTTCACCTCTAAAAATACACACATTCTATCCATACCTACCTTGTCACTCCCTCTCTCTCCACTTCTCACTCTCTATTTCTTTCTTCTTCCCTCCCTCTCTCCTCCTCCTCTCATCATTCCTCTCTCTCCCTTTATCTCCTACCTCCCTCTCCCTTCTCTCTCTCTCTCACAGTTTACCCTCCAATCCTCTCTCCTTCTCTCTCTCCCACCTCCATATTTATGTCTCCCTCTCCCTCTCTTACCCTCCTCTACATTTCTCACTTCTCTCGTTCTCTCTCTCTTGAATTTAGTGCAAGAAATAAAATAGGATCAGAAATCATCTACATTGAAATCAATGCATCTAGTATAAGTAATCAAATATCATTAGAAATCAACATCTGCACTAAAATCAATGCACCTAGTGAAAGCAATCAAATAGGATTAGAAATCACTATTTACACTGAAATCAATGCATCTAGTGCAAGAAATATTCTTCCCTCTCTCCTCCCTCCATATATATCTATATCTCCCTCAATCTCTCCTTCTTTTTCCCTTTATCTCACCCCACTGAACACACACTCTCTCTCACTCCATATCTATCAATATATTTTTCCATCCCTCCTTGTATCCATCTATATCTTCTTTCTCTTCACCTTCCATCAGTATCTCTATCCCCCTCTGTCTCTCTATATCAACCCCAGAAGATACACTATATTTCTCCAATATATTTATCTATCACTAAATCCTCCTCTCCCTCTCTCCCTCTCTCTCTCTCTCTTCCATTCAATCCTCTATCTCTCTCTCTACCCTCCAATACTCCCTCTCCCTCTCTCTCTCTCTCTCTCTCTCTCGAACTATGTTAATATATCCCTCCCTTTCTCCTTCTCTCCCCCCTTGTCTCCATCACGCCTTCTATGTCTCTTTATCTCACCCCTAAACATGCACACTTTATCTCCATCTCTCCCTTGTCACTCCCTCTCTCTCCACTTCTCACTCTCTATGTCTTTATTCTTACCTCCCTCTCTCCCCCTCCAAGTCCATCCCTCTATCCCTCCCTCTCTCCTCATCCTCTCATCCTTCCTCTCTCTCCCTTTCTCTCCTACCTCCCTCTCCCTTTCCCCTTCTCTCTTTCTCTCTCTCTCTCCCCTCCAATCATATCTCCCTCTCTCTCTCCCACCTCCATCTTTATGTCTCCCACTCCCTCTCTTACCCTTATCTACCTTTCTCACTCCTCTCCTTCTCTCTCTCTTCATTCCTCCTCTCCTCTCTCCTTGAGTTTATCTCCATCTGTCCCTTGGCACCCCCCTATTTCTCCACCTCTATGAACAATTTAATATTGTATTAATCCAAAGTTCTAATAATAATATTTTAATATTAATGTTAGGGTTAATAATATTTTTTTTTCATGGTATTAATAATTATTTGGTCAATGGTATTTGGCCCATAGTATTGGTATATAATTAGATGTTGATTTCTAATCCTATTAGATATATTTTTACTTATTTACCTTACCTCTTTATACCTATTTTATATTTATTTATTTACCATACTTCTTTTAAAAATATGGTATTTGGCCTATGGTATTTGGCCCATGGTATTAATAATAATTTGTCTCATGCTATTTGGACCATAGGCTTCACCTAAATAAAACCTCTTTTTTGAGTTTTTGTAAAGAGGTTTATGGAGTAAATGTAATTTTTTTATTTATTTATTTACCATACCTCTAGTTTATTTATATTTTTATTTATTTACCATACTTAGTGAGTAAGAATAAAATGAGGTTTTATTTATTTACCATGCCTCTGGTTTACTTATATTTTTATTTATAAACCATATTTCATCTTTGAGTGTTCGTAAACTTCTTCATATGGTTTGTAAGTCATTGTTTAAGCCGAAATTTAGTTTTTTACTTTGGCTTTCGACATAATTACACATCGGGGTCATATTGGACTATAGAATGCGCCTCTCGGCGCAATAATATTTTGCAAAAATCTTATTCCAGAAATATTATTATCATGTTTTAATTTTTAAATTAAAATATAATTATCATTCATGATTCATTTATATTTTAATTATTATTTTGAAATACATACATACATACATACATACATACATACATACATACATATATATATATATATATATATATATATATATATATATATATATATATATATATATATATTAAATTTGGTTGTGTCTTTCTATTCATTCATATAAACAAAAATATCAGGTTACATCATTAGATTCAATGTTTGGTAGCCTCAACCAGCCCCAAAGAAACTAGGTCTCTTGGCCACCTCAAAGAGTTAAAAGCCAACCATAATTGAAACACCTTAATCCTGTATCTAAATGTCTTATAGGGTATATTATCTATTATATCTTTTGACATACTATTATAAAAAGTAAATGTTATCCACCCATGTCACGTTTCAACAAAAAACTAGACTTTTGTAATTACTCATATCAGGTTTCAATAGGTGTTAGATCCTTTGTACTTGATTGAGGAATATCTACTTGATGCATGCTTTGGAGTTGATGTTCAATGCAGCCAAGACGCACATTTTGGTGATGTACCCGAAGTTGTATTGCTTGAATGTCTGTGTGCATATCATCTAATATGGAAACTGCCTTTGGTTCACCTCCTACCTCTTGAACTACTACAATGGCCTTTGCCATTAGACAGTTCGTTGTCTAATAGAGGTGGATTTCCCGTTTGAACAAGGATAATCATCCTCTTCTATTCCTAAGATCTGCCACCATTGGTTCCATTTCATCATCTAGAATGCCATCCTCAACTTTGTTTTTGAGGTCGCGCTCTGAAACTGATATCAAGCCTTTTACCTGAGTTTGCGTCCCAGCAACAGAGGTATGAAGTAGGTTTTCCATGGTTTCCTTACCATATTTTCTTCCTCATTTACTAGGTCCCACATTCTCCTTTCCTTTGTCTTTTCCTGTGTTTCCATTTATACCTCTTTTTCCTACACTTCCTCTACCTGTCTGCACTTTCACCATTTTATTTTTTTGGTGGGTCTCCCAAAAATTGTACCATCACCCGAATCCACACCGGGTTCCCAACCGACGTGCAGAGTCCAAAAGGATAGAGAAATTAGGAAGATCTAACTAAACAAAATCTTCGCATGTTTATTGAGTGTCGAGTAGTTCAAGCCCTCCGTCGCTTCATTATTTCCTTTCTTATGATTGAATGTCCCTATTTTCATGACTATCCAAGAGTTCCTCTTCGTATCTGGTGCTTGGCTTGAAGATAGATAATTCAAAATCATTAGCCTAACACCCTTAATAGACAACAGGACAAAAAACTAAGTGCATGCCACTATTTTCTTGATTATGTGAGAGTTCCTCTTCGCATCGAGTGCCCAACTAGAAGATTTACAATGCAGCATCATTGACTTGATGCCCTGGATAGACAATAGGACAGAACCTATAATATCTAAGTAAATGTTGCAAGCCCCATATAAATAGAAGTGATATCCACTAAAATTCGAGAACTGGTGATAAATTCCCAATAATTTTCCACCCTCTAGGTTTGCGAGGTTAAGAGAGCCCATAATACTCAAACAATAATTCTAGGCCATAAATGGAGAGCAGTTACATTTACATGCAATACTGTAGAAACAAAAACCATAGTAGGGAGAGTCAAGACTCAATATTTCATGATACAATTCAAGGTGAAGCCATACCCAACTTCTTTGAGCACCATCGCCTGCCACCATCAATGCATTTATGGTTATCAGGGGGAAAATATTGTTACTCTGCAAAGATATGTCAACTTGACTGGCTGAGGCAAGGACTCTTAGGGATGCCTCAAGAGATTCCGTCGAACAGACATCCCTGGAGGAAAATTGACATTGGGCAATATGGATAGACCATTGAGACTTGGAATCTATACTTAAAACCCTCCCCCTCTTAGAAATAATCAGAGGTGATGGCCTTTTGGGGGTGACACCCTCCCATATCAGCACCAAAATAACCATGACCAAGTTGGCTCCACTCAGGTTCGATATACAGACTAGGCTACATAGAATTATGAATAAACCTCCCTCGCATCTCAGCACCACAGAAGGAAACCATGTTTAGTAATAGACGAGAGAAGGAAACATACCAGGTATGATGTTGCCCACTGGACGAAGTTTCTTCCCCCTTTGTTGCCTTTTGTTGCTACAATTCCCCTGCTAATTGCTCCACAGAGCTTCACCCTCTGACTGACATCAAACTGTTAGCATTCCTTCTACCCAATATTTTCTCCTTCCAGTTGTAGCTCACATCCCAAGACTTTCCTGACATCACCTACCCCTGTCTAACCGCAGTAACTGTCGGTTTAATGTGGTGTGGGGCGAGCCGCCCAAATTCTCCGCCTCGTGTCATCCTCATTCTGCCGTATGGGCCATGTGACAAGTTGTCGCTTCACGCCTCCCTTGATGCCCTTACACCCCAATCAGGGGTATGTCTTTTAATTTAAACTAATTAAATTATTGAAGTATGTTTAATTTACAAAGATAATTTTACAATCATATTTTTTTGCATAAGCCTGGTGTGAATACTATTATCAGAAAAAAAAAAAAAAATGGAATACAACAAATTAAATATAAAATAAAGTGATGTTATAGAAATGTAAAATAATGGAATTTATTCTATTGGAATAAAATGAATGTAAAGAGCCCACTAGGCCTAGAATAAAGGATAATGATGTGTATTGTTAAGTCACCCTATGATGTGAAGGTCCTTGGTTGTAAATTTACTAGGAAAAAATCTAATCAGGAGCTGATATGACCCATACTTACTGCAATTCTTTGGTGAGTCATTGTAAATTTTTGTAGATGTTCTATGCTTGATGCAACTTTACTATTATTACAGCAATCACCCAAACAGTTAAGTAAAATGCTGATAGAACATATCAGTGGATCTATAGAAGACAAACCAGAAATAGAAGAATGTGATGATGCGTTACGGCGGTCAACAATATGCTTCAACCAGCAAAGTCTCCTTGATCAGCCAACCCAGAATGTGTCACAACAATCCTCAAATCAGTCACCGAGTCAACACAAGTCAACTCCAGAAAAGTCAATGTTGTCCAGAAAAGTCAACGTAGGGCAACAACATAAAAGTCAATGCAGCTCCAAGTTCGGTCAACCTTTTGACCTCGGTTTTTGTGCCAATGTGTATGGCCTCCTAAAATCGAAGTCTCCAACAAATTTCAGCCCTTTTGGACCATGCGTTGACCAAAAAGAGCCAATTTCAACGGTCAAAACTCCTTCGACAAACCCCTATTTGCAAGTAATTTAGTCCTTCTTTTTGGGTACATCTGAATCCCTTCTCCGTGTGGTAGAAATGCGTCCTCGAGAATGGCAGTAATCAGATGAGAGAAGAAGATGTGTGATGAGTTGTTGTGAAATGCTCTCCAACTTTGCCTGTATTTATATCCATCATTGGGGTGTGTGACACATCTGCTGGGGGTGTGAAACCTTAAGGCCGACCTGCACATATAATTTATTATAAATAATAAATTCAAAATAAATGTTCTGCTCATCGGGTTAAGATATATTTTATATGGATTTTACCTCTCAAAGGAATCCGCTTAAATATTAGTATCTTAATCTGAGCATCACAACATGGAGTTTGGACCTAGTTGTCCAATTTTAACACTCCCTCTCAACTAGGGAGAAATCCATCCATCAGTGCAATAAAACATCGTGCGTCATCCCGCCGTAACTTGCTTTGCTGGCCTCTTTATTTCAGAACAGAAGTGGGTTAGTCACAAAGACATCATCCCTCGGCTGAAAAATTTAGCCCAGAGGTCCGAGACCTCTATCAGACTCACAAAGAGTCTCCAACCAACCCGAAGTTGGTTCATCTGACCCGAAGTCAGGCGGAGGCCCAAAACCTCACTATACTTGATCCCAGATCAAGTGGTTGGACCATGCCATCCTATATAGAGAGTACGGAAAATTCTGATGCGTCCATCGGTCTTTGCTACTAGTCTCTAGCCTTTCCCATCTCATTGGCCAAATGAGAGGTACTTCCCATGAGCCCTTAACTCAATGGGTAGGATGCATACGGGGCACTGATAATGAGAGGTGAACCAACTCAAAATCACAACGGGGGGGTCCAAGCACACCAACAAGGTTTGGCAAGCCACAACCTTTAATGAATTGCCCATATGCTTCCGTCTCTGGCCCCCAAACTCCCGAGCTCATCGTCCAACAGGACCCACATCATAGGGTCTTTCCACGATTCCAAGATTCTCACGGAAGGTTAGGAACATGACCTTCCCCAAGGGCATGGTGAGAATATCCGCGACCTGCTCATCAGTTCCTATATGATCGAGCCTTACGGCGCCTCGCTGTACCATATCCCAGATAAAGTGGTACCAGCCATCAACATGCTTGGATCAATCGTGGAACCCGGGATTCTAAGACAAATGAATCCCCCTCTGGTTATCACAAAGGATAACAGTGGCATCTAGCACATGCTCGAACAACTCACAGAAGAGCTTTCGCAACCAAGTGACTTCACAACGGGCCATACATGCTGCAATGTATTCGACCTCAGCAGTGCTCAAGGCCACCAACTTCCGTTTCCTACTCGAAGCAGATCTACTTGTGAAGTAGCATCCAAATGTGCTCTTGTGATCCACCACCTTTGCCCGACCCAATGTTATGGTATAATAACGGGTGTCATGCGCGGTGTATCTACATTTATCTCTGTCAGTGCCTCGAAATCCCCTCAAAGAGTTTCTAGGCACCAACCTAGTGAATGTTATGATCAACTATGTGTTGACTCAAAGTTTTCAATGCAAAACATATGTCCGGGCAGATGTTCCCTAAGAACATCAGGGCACCCCACGAGTTGACGACACTCAATAAGATTTTCTAATACGGGCCCAGCAGCGCTGCCACTCAACTTCTTAAAGTTGAGTTCCATCAGTACAGACTTACATTCCATCATACCAGAAGCTTCATAATGTATTTTCCTTGAGAAAGGAAAATCTCGCCAGGTCTCTGCTAGACCTCTAGGCCTAGGAAGTAGTGCATCAGTCCTAGGTCCTTCATCTCGAACTCAGTATCGAGCTCCCTCTTACACTGAGAGGGTCAGCATCTGTCAGAGAGAGATCATCCACATATAGCACCAGAATGAGAGGCCTCCCCTGGACAACCTTGATGTAAAGGTTCGGATCAGCATTACTTCGAGTGAAGCCCAGCTTCATCAAGTAGCTATCTATCTTCTCGTACCAAGCTCTGGGTGCTTGCTTCAGCCCATAGAGGGCTTTCTTCAAACTGCAGACATGGGTGTCCCGATCCTAGACTTCAAGCCCCAGAGGTTGTTCTACATACACCCCTTCCTTTTGAGAGAAGCCTCGGGCAACAAATATTGCCTTGAACCTTTCAGCACTTCCATCAGATCCATGCTTGATCTTATAGAGCCATTTCGCGGTGACAAATGATTTGTCCTTCGGTCTTGGAACCACATCCTAGACATCATTCTTCATTATGGACTCATATTCTTCGTGCATAGAATCCTTCCATACTTGATGCTTTACAGCTTCCTCAATAGTACTCATGGCAGCTAGATGCCCTTGGTATCTGCACGGCTTCTAGCTTTCTCGGAATGTCCCCCTCAGGGCAGCATGTCTCTCAGCATCTTGATTTCTAGGTCTTGCTTCAGGATTTTCCTCAGATCTCGGAAGATCTACAACCTTCCTCAGGAAAGCATCTTCATCAAAAGTGACATTATGTCATATCTCAACTTACTTTGACCAAGTACATAAAATCTATAAGCCTGAGAGATTTCACTGTAGTCCACACACATTGTGGTCTCCCTCTTGATGCTAGCTACTCTGCAAACGTTCCTGAACATGTTTGTCTCATAAAAGGAACATCCTGTCAAGGATGTCACGAGCATCATACCAGACATATCAGAATGTATCAATGCAAGACATCAAATGCTATAGGGGAGAGGTCCCCTTTGTGTTTTCCTTCGGCACAACCCTTACATACACCTTCATGATTATTTCCAAAATCGGGCATCCCTGTCACCACTTTCCTTGCTTCGGGAAGGGCCTTGTAATGAAGGTGTCAAAACCTTTCGGTGCCATAGTTCAGTATCACATGTCATAGCTCCTAGAGGACTTCCTTCAACCTGGTAGAGTGTTCCAACTCTAAAACCAATCACGATATCTTCCTTCAAATTCTTCTTCCACATGCGTACCTTTCCTTCAATGAATGCCACATTGAAGCCTTTGTCTTCAATTGCTGATATAGACACAAGGTTCTTATTCAATTTTGGTACATAGAGTACATCCTGCAAATGTAGGACTTGTCCTTGAGACAAGTGGAGAGTCACAATCCCAGTCTCTCTCACGGGATATGTGGCATTATCTCCAAGAATAATTTCCAGATTGGTATCCTTTTCAACAATGTTAGAGAGTGCTTCCTTGAACCCAGTGATGTGTCTTGAGGCACCACTATCTATCAGCCAGACATCCAAAGTGTCGGGTGGAGATGCAGCAGAGAGAGCAGATACAAGAATGTATTCATCTCTTTTGTCAACAACATTAGATTCCTCATACCTGGAGTTTCTAGACCTTTTGAAAGGTTTATTGTTTTCATCAGAGGGAGCCTCCCTCTTTCCTTTGGATCTGTTGTTTCTTTGATTTCCATTCCTCCGGTTGTTGTTGTTCTCATCACTATTGGGAGAATCCTTCTTGAAAGGAAATTCTCTAGCATAGTGACCAGGCCTATGACAAGAGAAACACTTTCCCTTCTTTCCTTGGGCCCTTGTTCTTCCTTTGTTCTTAGGACCACCAGAGTTCTTCTTTCTAGAATGGGCAGCATAGGCAACATTTCTGTCATTTTCATATTCCTTCATTCTTGTCTCCTCTTGCATGCATCTGGACAGTAGCTCGTCAAAGTTAGGAATTGTAATATTATTGAGAATGGTAGTGTTGAATACATGCCATTCATATGGGAGTCCTCGAAGTGCGGTGAGTACCATCTCATGATCGGCTATTGTCTCCCCAATAGCCAGCAGATTATTCCTGATCTCGGTCAATTTCAGAAAGTATGTTTGAACAGACTCATCCCGACCCTTCTTCAGATTCTTCAATTGATTTTTGAGGAATAGTACTTGGTTTACATTGTTTACCTTGAACATAAGAATCAATTTATCATACATCTCTTTGGATGTGCCCAGCTCAGAGATGTAGGCCACCAGGCTTTTATGAATGGATTCCCTGATCATCAGCTTTTCTTTGATCTCCCCCTTCTTATATTTGTTTTTAGCAGTAGCAGTAGCATTGGATGGAGGTTCTTGTATCTTACCCAGTACATGGTCCATGAGATCATGGTCTTCCAATTTGAGATCTAATATCATCTTCCGGGCATGGAAGTCATCCCTTCTAGTCAGCTTGTCATTCTCCTTGAAGCCATAACTTGTGGAACCCATTTTTCTTAGATGGTGATTGCTAAAGGTAAGGCTTGTCTTCACCTCAGCTCTGATAGCATGTAAATTTTTGTAGATGTTCTATGCTTGATGCAACTTTACTATTATTACAGCAATCACCCAAACAGTTAAGTAAAATGCTGATAGAACATATCAATGGATCTATAGAAGACAAACCAGAAACAAAAGAATGTGATGATGCGTTACGGCGGTCAACAGGATGCTTCAACCAGCAAAGTTTCCTTGATCAGCCAACCCAGAATGTGTCACAAAAATCCTCAAATCAGTCACCGAGTCAACACAAGTCAACTCCAGAAAAGTCAACGCTATCCAGAAAAGTCAACGCAAGGCAGCAACATAAAAGTCAACGCAGCTCCAAGTTCAGTCAAACTTTTGACCTCGGTTTTTGTGCCAATGTGTATGGCCTCCTAAAATCGAAGTCTCCAACAAATTTCAGCCCTTTTGGACCATGCGTTGACCAAAGTCAACGCTGGTCAAACTTCCTTGGAAACCCTAGCTGCAGTAATTTCGTCCTTCCTTTTGGCTGTACAGATTCGTCCTTCCTCCCACGTGTGAGCTGAAATCGTCCTCCAAGGGGCTCGTACTAAATCAGAGAAGAGAAGAAGATGTGTGATGAGTTGTTGTGAAAATGCTCTCCAAGTTTGACTGTATTTATATACATCATTGAGGTGTGTGACACATCTGCTGGGGGTGCAAAACATTAAGGCCAACCTGCACATATAATTTATTATAAATAATAAATTCAAAATAAATGTTCTGCTCATCGGATTAAGATATATTTTATATGGATTTTACACCTCTCCGAAAGAGGAATCCAACAAAAATATTAGTATCTTAATCTCAGCATCACAACATGGAGTTTGGACCTAGTTGTCCAATTTTAACAGTCATACAACAAACTTGATATAATTCATACACTTGACCAAAAAAAATTAAATAAATTATACAATGCCATTTAATTTCCTTTCAATTTAATAATACTTAATCTAAAAATAATATTTTACAATAATATTTTTTACATAAACAAAGAGTGAATATTATTAAAACTTTTAAAAAAATCTACAATATATCAAAATATATCAAAATAAACTATAAAATAATGTAATAAAATTAAAATTTAAAAATAAAAAATTGATTCAAATGTAAATAAATTATAAATTGATATTCGATGCCATTTAATTTCGAAACTAGAAAATAATGTAATAAAATTTAAATTTAAAAATAAAAAATTGATTCAAATGTAAATAAATTATAAATTGATATTCAATGCCATTTTATTTCGTTCAAATAAATTGAAGCATGTTTAA